>VXBX01007701.1:798175-949386 GCA_013400415.1 Scytalopus superciliaris | reverse complement strand
CATTTTGCTGCCATGGTGCTTACACCGAGAACATTTTTCATTTTGATACTGCCATGCCACACAGTATCAGCCAAAATTTAAAATCACAGAACCCCACTAGGAAAAGTTTAACATCAGTAAATGGTAATACAGGGTTAACCTGTGCACTTAAATGGCAATTTTACTTACCCCTGCATCTGCTGATCCACCAAGAGACAGAAGTTTCAATTTGCATGAGAAAGAAACAGGGAAAAGAACACTCCAGATTACTGGTGAAGGTCAGTTTATTTGCCATTTTCAAATGAGGTAACAGCTAGAAGAGTGGTGGTGTAAGGAGTTAACTTGCTTCTGGTAATTCAAAAGATGTGTTACATGTTACAGGTTTGGTTCTTTCTTGAGTTTAAAATCCTCCCTTCTACTCAGGTTTTGAGAAAGGAGGAATCATACTAACACCATGGAATAAGACCACTGTCCTTCATGGACACATGTGCTGCTTTTACCATTCCAGTGGGAAGAAAGTTTTTACTGTGAGGGTGGTGAGACACTGGAACAGGTTGCCCAGGGAGGTTGTGGGTGCCCCAATCTTGGCAGTGTTCAAACCAGGGTGGATAAGCCCTTGAGTAATCTGGTCTAGTGAGAGGTGTCCCTGACTACAGCAGAGGAAGCTGGGGTGAGAGAATCTTTAAGGTCCATTCCAACCTNAGGGAAGGGAAAGGGAATAGAGGAGGGAAAGGGAATGGGAAAGGAAGAGGAATGCGAATGGAAGGGGAATGGGAAAGGAANTCAATGGGGCAGTATTTTCTGTAAGAGGCTCCTGAAACGCTGCCCCAGCTTTTAACTTACCTGAGCTGCCAGTGTCTCTTGCAGCCCACACCCTTGTTTTGTCCAGTTACATTCACATCCTGGAGGATCTTGCCAGGAGACCCCATAAACCTTCCACAGCATTATACACCTCCTTCTCAGTTTCATTTACACATAACTCAATTTCATTAACACATAAGCATGTCTATGTCTGACACTCACCATCACTCATCATATGTATACAGGACCAGTTTTCAATTCCAGAGGCTTCCCAACCAACCTGAAATTGGCTAAAAGAAACACTGATTTTGAAGTGAGGGTGTTCTGGCAGCTCCTGAATTTCCCTTCAGGAGTTTTTCCTGTTTCATAACAACTGGAGGAGTCAGCTGAAACAGTCGGGGTCAGCACCAGTAATTCAACCTCCAAGGCCACGTTCAGACTTGGAGCTGCTGTGCCAGCACAGCGTGCACATCATGGGATCCAACATGGAACAGACCCTCCCCACACCATAAACAAACTGCAAAGACATTTAATCCAGTAGATTGTTCTTTACTACTGCAACTTTCTACACTGGGTGCACTTACAGCAGGCTTTGCACAGGAAAAGGATAGGGGTGTCAGTCTGGTAAACTAATTAAACCTCGCGGGACAATAAGCACAGTGAACGTGCAATGTTGAAAATCACTGGAAAGGATGAGCTGCTGTATCACACAAGTTGTCCAAATATTTGAGTAAACTTCTGTCTGTCTACAATCTGGCCATACCTAACTGTAAAATATAAAATATCTGTACTATTATACCGTTTGAACTGGAGAAGCAGCTCCTCTTTGCTGTCTCCAACTTCATCCAAAGTCACCACTGTCTCTATGGGACAGTAAATGTCATTCCGTCTTCCCCAAAATGTCAAGTGGGCCACTCTGACAGTTTGGCCAGTTTCACTCAAGTAAATTAATCCAATAATTCTTCTGAAAAAGTAGCTCATACCATACAACATGGCACCAGCAAAGGCCGCGAGGCCAGTTGTGTATAAGAGGATAGTTGGAGGCACCTGGCCCTGCAGGTAGAGGTACCAGATGGGAGGCAGCATGACCACGGTGGTGGCAGTCTGCAGCAGCTTCAGCCTGGACAGGACCTTGCAGTACTTTATCCCTGGAAACCTGTAGACCAGTTTGAACTCTTCTGTCCTCCCATCCACAGCCTTCTGTTGGAGCACAGCAGCAGCAGCTGAATGGGACAGACACGCAGAGTCTTGCTGTCTCCAGAGATAACTGTTAACACCATTAACTGGCTGTTTCTGTGGCGGCAAACACTTCCATGTTCCAAAACTCCAGGGGGTGTGAGCACCCCCCCTTCTCCACGACTCTGTCCAAAGCTCCTTCTGCAGACATCTCCCAAAAGCTGGTGCCATGCAGACTTTGGTCCTGACAGTGCAGAGCCGAGCCTGTAAGGAAAGGTTCCCACAGGTCACCATTTGAGCCCTTTTTATACCCAAATCACATGGAACCCTGAGTCAGTCCCTCAGACACAGACAATAAAGCACAAGCCCCTGCTCGGACTAGCCTTAAACCAGTGCTCTGTCTGGAAACTGGTGCTTGTGCTCATGTCCCTCCGTGCAGAGGGACACGGGAAACTCTTTGGCTAACACAGTTAACTCAGATAAGCAGCTGGCCCCGTGGCATCCCCCGCCTCTCTCGCTGCTTGGGTTTGATGCCTGAGCAGCATCAAGGCACTACGGGCTGCTTCAAGGCAAGGAGGGTAAGAGAACCCGGGCGAAACTGCTACATAACCACTTAAAAAGCAATTTTAGGGAAACAGAAAAGAAAAACAAAACCAAAAGCGGAGTGAGCACGAGGAGTAAGGAAAGGGGAGGGGAGAGCGCCTAAGGAGAGAGAGGGACCAGAGAAAGAGGGACCAGACACGGGGACGGGCAGGGGGCAAAAGGAAGGAAGGGAATTGTGCCCTGGCCCCGCCACGGGGTGACAGGGAAGGGAATGGATAGGGGAATAGGGAATGGGAAAGGGAAGGGGAAAAGGCAATAGGGAAAGGGCATAGGGAAGGGAAGGGGAAAAGGGCACGGGAAGGGGAAAAGGGAAGGCGAATGGGAAAGGAAGGGTAACGGGAATGAAGACAGAAGAGGAAGGGAATGGGAAGAGAAATAGGGAAGGGAAANCCATGGCCCCGCCGCCCGCAGCGCTGTGTCTGTTCGACGTGGACGGGACCCTCACGGCCCCGCGGCAGGCGAGTGCGGGGCGGGGGGCTCGGGGAGGGCCGGCGGGGGTGCCCTGTTGCCGAATGGCGCGGTGTGGGTGGGGCGGGCCCGGTGCCGCCGGCCGGCGCTGAGGGCCGCGGTGTTGGCCCCGCAGAGGATCTGCCCGGACATGGCCGCGTTCCTGCAGCGCCTGAGGCAGCGGGTGAAGGTGGGCGTGGTGGGCGGCTCCGACCTGGCCAAGATCCGCGAGCAGCTGGGCGAGGACGGTAAGCACGGGCCGGGCTGATGCAGAGTGAGGCTGTGCCTTCCCCCCGCCCGGGGGTTCCCTGCTGATGGCGCTCAGGCTGTTTGCCGCACCCGCTTTGCACTTACAGGCGTCTCGGTATCGTTTTAAGGGATTGTTAGTAATGGTGAAATCCTGGCAGAAGCTTGGGAGGGCTTTTTGCCATTGCTGCTGTGCAGGGGGCTGTGTGTGTGACATTACACGTGTGTGGGTGGCTCGGCTGTCAGCAGGGCCCTGAAGGGGCTGAGTTTGTTTTGCACCTTACCCTTCGCGGCAAACCCCCTTTTTTAATCAGGGTTATTCTACGGTGATGGACTCTTGCTTTAGTCCTACAGAAGGCATCTCCTTTTCTGCATAAATACTGTCTTTAGTGATCTTTACTTAATTTATGCCACTGAAAGTCTTCTGTAATGCCCAGATAACTCAGAATTTGTTTGACTTCCACTAAGCTGTATCATTTTGTATTGTATTAAGAGTCTCACAACTCCCAGACATCTATAAAGATTAGCAACATTGAGGAAACAAGTGTAAAAAGATGGTGTTTGACTTGCTCTCTCGCCAGGCTGTGTGCAGGTTTTTTTGCAATATTTGAGGTGTTCAGTCACTTCCTTACATTTAATGCAAAGAGACATATTTTCAGGAGAGGAAGAGCCTTTGAGCAAAAACACAGGCTACTCAACTTCATGTGATTTGAGGTGTGCATTAATCTTAGTCATCTAATCTTTGTTGTATTTTAACCCATTTATATGTAAGAAAACCTGCAGTAAACATACATTGGGAAAAAATAGTAAGTTACCGGTCTTTTGTTTGCTTGTAGTGGTTGAAAAATTTGACTACGTGTTTCCAGAAAACGGTCTTGTAGCATACAAGGATGGGAAATTCTTGAGCAAGCAGGCAAGTGTGACATTTCTAGTACTGGGAAAGAGAAATATTCTGAAGATTTTCTAAAGATTTTGCTTTGTTGCTACAGTGCAGTCCTTTGTAATCACCTTCCTAATGAAGGCCAGAATTGCTGCTGCTCCCATGTGTTACTCGTGTTAATGGATCATTCATTTGGCCTGTAATGTTCAACATAAGTAATGGAGATTAAACATTTAAAAGAGATTCTGGCAGAAATTGCTGCCTTGAGCAGCGGTTCCAATTTACTGCAGGAACAAGCTCCATTTCTTCATGTTTGGCTACAGCAGACATTAACTGCAGCTTTTTGCTTGGGCTACTGCCTTTGACACACTGTTTTCTTTAAAACTAGGTGCCAGTAGGGAGGATATTAAAGAAGAACTTGCTGTTATGGTTAAAAAATAAAAAAGTAAACAAAAATAAAAATGAGAGCTCTCGGTTAATACTGTGGGTGCAATCAACAGACTTACTGATTGAAGGTGTGTTTGTTTCTCTGTGGTATTAACCATGCCTGATTATCCAATGTCTGTATCTTCCATGTGGCTTGCTTTTAGAATCTCAAATTCTGGACCCTTGGTTGAATGGTGTTTATTTTGTTAGAGCATTCAGGGTCACCTGGGCGAGGACATACTTCAGGATCTAATCAACTACTGCCTGAGTTACATTGCCAAGATTAAACTACCAAAGAAGAGGTATGTGCACACACACATCTCGTGTGGCCATGTTCTCCATGTTACAGTGTAGAATGTCAGGATGTAAAGCTCAGCTCAGGCTGCTCAGCAAAAAAATGAGTAATTTGTGGTTCTGGGAACACTGTGTATGTGAAACAGCTGGATCCATGCATACAAAGACAAGCTCCCAGCTGGAGCACAGGATTTGAAATACTGAATCAGCGTTTTTATTTAAGAGGGAAGGAGGTTCAGTTTTGAGGTAGGAATGTTTCCTTGGTGTGTTTGGAATTCAGCAGCATAGTGTCTCCCAGAGATGAGAAGTGTGCAGCAAGACCAGCTCTGTGTGACACGTGAGGTGCAGCTGCTCCAGGCACTAAAGTGCACCATGTGAGGCAGGGCTGGACACTTTGTCACATGATGCTGTGAATTTTGCAGCTTCATCCCAAAACTGACAGCCTGGCCTGTCAGGCTCTTAGGATTGGGTTGATGGGTTGCTCTAGTCACACTTTTGAAACCAAATCATACTTTTAAAAGTCAGAAAAGATGATGTTGAGGTTGCCAGATTCAAGTAAAAGTCCAGAATACTCCCTGGTGCCAGACGTGTTGGTTCCTACATGGGAGGTCTGTGTATACAATGAGAGTATGAAGGAGACAGCTGATTGCCAGTGTCTTCAGTATTAAATGGAAGTTCATTATGATATTTAGTGTTTTGCTCAATTTTTTCATTTATTTTCTGCCTTGTCAATCAATTCTTTTCCAGAGGCACTTTCATTGAGTTCCGGAATGGGATGTTAAATGTGTCCCCCATTGGAAGGAGCTGCAGCCAGGAAGAACGACTTGAGTTCTATGAACTTGACAAAGTGAGTTACAGCTCTTGACAAATACCCAGCTCTCCTGGAGGAGGCAGTTACAGCCAGGTTATGATTTTTTAAAAACTTTCATACTTTGTGGAATTTTTTTTTTCATTTTAATCCTTTCCATGTGGTTTAACAAACTTTTTCATTCAGGCCTCAGGAAATAGACAATTGTTTTTTTGTTGCAATAGTTAAGAATGATTACTTGCAGAAGGGGTCGTTCTGGCTCATGTTACTTTCAATGCAGTATCCAGAGTACTGAACATCCTACCCCTACATGCAGGGAGTCTGAAAAACTCTGTCCTGGGTAAAACCGTTACATGGTGAGCTCTATATTATACCAGCCTGTAACCATTAAAGTCAATAAAATTATTCCTTTACTTGTCCTCTGCAAAGCCTTTTGAAGCAGAATTTAAAAGCTGAGGTCAAGCTATTCACCATTTATCTTCCTTTGTACACAGCTAAATCTGCAAGGCTGAAATGAATCTGAGCCACCAGAGTTCTGATTCCTGCTACACCATAATAACTATTTCTGACTCAGTAAAAAACTGAAACCTAATTCCCCAAAGCAGACTTTTATCTGTGACTCAGTGGATGCTGAAGGATATATAAGACCAAAGCATTCTGAAAGCACCCTTTTTGGAGTATATGGCTTGGGAAGAGTAGTATGATTTTTAGACTCTTCCTATGCCACTTGTAATGGTTCTTTCTTCTGGGAGCTGAAGCACATTTCTGTAGTATAGTAAGATTTTGAGATGGAAAAACAAAAATCACAGCATGTATGTGAAGTTTTGCTCTTCTTTTTTTACAAGTTGATAACAGATTAATGTGGGAAGATTCTTAGCATGCTGCCAGTAATATTAAAACGTGGCCATATCACAGTCCTGCTACTCAGACCTTTGGATATTTTTGAGATGTTTTGGGGTGTTATCTGTTCATTGATAAGTTAACACCGCATGTAATAACTGAGGTTTGGTTTGGGTTTGTTTTTTTCTTAACAGAAGGAGCATATAAGAGAGAAATTCGTGGCTGATTTACGAAGAGAATTTGCAGGCAAAGGCCTCACATTTTCTATAGGTAATACATTAAAAGAATGTAATTTAAAGCATCAATTGATTTAAATTACATTTAAGTCATATTGTCTTATGGCTATGACATATCCCATCTCATTGTGTGACACTTCTCTCTGGGGGTGGTTGCAGGCAAGACTGAGCCTCTTATTCCTCTTAGGCTTTCACTGGGACATTTTAATTGAAATCCATCAACAAAGAGAACTTCATTGCTTGTCATTAGTTCATTGTCCTTTAATGTCAGTTGTATGACTGATTCTGCTCATTTTGAAACATTTTATATGCCTCTATTTAGTCAGAGTTGTTTCTTTGAATCAGTTTTGATCAGAACTATTCCAACTGTTCAGTTGCCCTTGGTTCTTCAGCTATAACTGCATTGTGTGGGAGGAAGGAAAGAATCCAAAGCAAGTGCAAGCTTAAAGAGAAAAATTATAATAAGGGGTAATTAATATTCCATGCATTTCTTTTTTTTCCCTTCTCCTCTAATATATTACTGCATTTCTGCCTTTTGTTATTTTTCAAAATTGTAAAGTATGGTTGCCATAAGTGTATTGAAGCACTAAGGCAGAAATTAACTGAAATGTAGCTCTCTTGAAGCATGTTGTAAATACCTTTTGGACACCTGCTTTAACTGGAAATCATGGGTTTAGGTATTGGTGAAGTCCAAGGATCCAGAACTGGAACAGTTGTTGTCCTGTTAGGATGTGCTGAAAGCCTTAGACTTGATGGCTGCACGTAGACCAATGGCTGCTTTAGGTTGTGTCCTGTCTAAGATTAAAGAGATTAAGTGTAATTTTTTTTAAAAAGACTCACTCTGAGAGCAGTGAGTAACTTAGTAACACACTAAGACTTCCTTATTTGTTTAATGGATACATAATCATCTCTAAATCACAACTGTAATAACTGATACCCTATAAAACACTTTCTGTACTTGCAAGACTTGAGAGCCTCATGACCTTTCTCTGACTTCTGCAAAGCTTCCTCTACCTAAAATCTCACCCAGTTTAGGATTTTTTCACTTCCTCTCCCCTTGGAAATGTGTTCTTGCAATCAAATAAGTCTTCTTGGTTCATCTCTCTCCTAGGAGGGCAGATAAGCATCGATGTGTTCCCAGAAGGCTGGGATAAGAGGTACTGCTTAGGAATTGTTGCCAATGATGGATACAAGACCATTTATTTCTTTGGAGACAAGACTATGCCAGTGAGTATATTAGTTTGCTATATTAATTTTAGAGCTGTTCTAAACCACCAGGACTGTAGGTTCTAATCTTATAACCTTATTCCTGCTGAGAGCTGAAGTCAAGATATAAACACATGTCCATATTTAAACTGACTGCACTGGTGGGGGAGAGCTGGGAGGTTTTCCTTCTGTTGTTTGGAAATTGAATTTCTGTAATTCTGTTTAAAAACCTAGGTGACATGGCTATGTGAAACTGATTATCCCATTTGTTTAGTGTAGATTGATGCTTCTTGTTGGCTGATGTTTATTAAACTTATTTATTTCCCATTTAATTTAATGTTGTTCCTTTGCTCACGGTTCTGTCTCCACCTTGGGAAACTAAACATATTTCTTGTTCCACATCACTGGGCAGAGCTCTGTGGGGCAGTTCAGAGGCTTTTAGAACTCCTGAGCAGACATCTGACAAGAGCTCGTGAGAACAAGGGCAAGCACAAGGACTTGGATGAAATTAAAGCTTTGTGATTATGGCCAAGGGACAGGGTCAGGCTAAGTTTTATAAGAAAAGGCTTAGTTTATAAGAACTTAAGAGTTGTAAAACTCTTAAGTTACAAAGAACTTTATGGATTTATAAACTTTAAAAGGTAAAATTTTATAAGAAAATAACAAGCTTTAATTTAAAGTTTTTCCCCCCCTTGACAACTCTCCGTCTGGCCTGGAGTTGTATGGACAGTTCATTTTAAACCCTGTAAGTGGCAGTGCAGCATTTTCATAGTGTTGAAATACCAAGAGCTGTTGCTGACCCCATGAAAGCAGTTTGGCAAACAGCAATTTGGGAACTGCTTCCTGCAGTGCACAAAACTGTGGCTTTCAGGAATCTGCTCATGCAGGTGGCACTGCTGTTGTTTGTTCCCTGGGCTGTGTCACTGCAGTGAGGTGTCCTGTCACTGCAGGCCCTTGGAAAAGTCCCTTCTTTCCTTATTTTCCTTTATGTGTTCCTTTTTTGTGATTATACATTGTGTTAAATAAAATTAAATCCTCTTCTGCTTCCAGGGAGGGAATGACTATGAAATTTTCACAGACTCCAGAACAGAAGGCCACAGTGTCACATCCCCCCAGGATACAAGAAGGATCTGTGAAGAGCTATTTTTTAAATAAAAGACTTCCAGAATCAGGCTTAAAAGATGGTTAAAACAGCTTAATAACTTGAGACATCGTTCTGTATTGTTTTTTGTAACTGTTCATGAATAGCAGGTGCTTTGCAGGTCAGTCATTACTGAAGGGAAGTGTTTTAATGGATGAGCCCTTGCTGAGTTGGGAACAGAGCAGAGCACATTTAGGACCATCTTCTCACTGTTCCCATTCACCCAAGTACGTTGTTGTCTTTGGTTGGGGGTTTGGGGTTGGTTTATATTTTTTTGTTGTTTTTTTAAGCCATCGGTAAACTTCCATAATTAATGAATTCCATTTTAGGGAGGAAGGGGAGGAACAATCTGCCTGGTGTTGGTTCATGGTCTCAGAATGGGCCTGCAAGTCTTTATCTCTAGTTTTTTATTTTGAGACTGCTTTTTAAAAGATGGATTTTTTTATTATCATTGGATTTTTTTAAAATACTGCCTTGTGCTATAAAAACACACTTCATAAGACATTCGGGATTTTGTTGTCTAAAACTGGAAGATGAAGGAAAGAGACAGGTTTAATTCTTCCCAGGGGGGGGGAAGATTGAACTGAGCCATAAATCCCTGACCCCACACATGCTCCAGGCTGTGGTCAGAACCTTCTTCAAGTCTCCCCCCTTGGGGAAGGCTGGACCAGCTGGGGCCAAAGTTACCTCCTCAGCATGGATGTGGTGCCAAGGCCCAGTCAGGTCATAGGGACTATGCTCTGCAGCCTGTCTTAATATTTTCAAATTTTTTATTTTTTAGATTTATCAAAATAACTTCACCACAGTAGCAAAACCTATTTCTGTCACTTTCTGATCGCTTTCTGATTTTCCTTGTAAAACATTGAGGGTAAATGAGATTTTAGCACTAAGAAAATCACCTGAATTATGTTTTTATTAAAATTCAAATCAACGCCTGACAATCCATGTAACTGTTAATATTACTTTTGTCATCTGGCATTAGGAAAGTAACAATGTGATTTAGTAAAGGAGAATCAAATCTAATTGTGAAAAATTACCGTTTCAATTTGTCATTTTGGCAAATAAAGTACCTAAAGCAGAACCTGTTGCATGCTGCCTGTTTGTACAAAGAAATGAGTGACTTGGATCTTTCCAAATCCAACTTTATGTGATACCTGCACAGTAAAAAACAGGGAAGAACGTCTTTCTGTACCAGCCCAAGTCTCCAAACGAGCTTATGAAAAAAGAGAGCTGTAACATACCTAATGCATCAAAACTATTTTGTCTTCTAACATTTTCTTACATCAATGTTTTAAATATCACCATACAGGTGTGTATATGTAGGCACCTGCATTCTCCTCTAACACTGATCATCTTCAACACCACCTACCCAGGGAGCAGACTGAAGACATGGTAAAGCATCATAATGGTTGCATTTATTGTAAAGAAAGCAGTGTGAGATACTCCAACAAGATGGACAGTGATAAATCCACCACTACCAAGTCTCATGGGTCATAAAAACAAAACCAAACTCCAAACCCCACTACAGATTGGTTTGTTATCATACACCACAGTGTAATACAGGTACAGCTAAGGTAAAACAAAACAGCACAGCAGTTACTGACCTCCACACCTCAGAACAGATCCTCTGCTGTGAGTCTCAGGATGTGTCCTGACAGCAAGCACCTATTGGTAAAACTGCAGATAGGCAACTGAAGTTACACTGTTTCACACAACTAGCAAGAGTTGTGCCATCTTTTAAAATTTTTATTTAATTATTATTTGCAAAGTCAATAAAAATCCACTGTTAGGAACAAAATAGAGAAAAATGCATTTGAAAAAAAAAATGCGGAAGGCAAATAGGAACAAAATTAACTTAGTTGCACTACAACTACATGAAGGTAAGAGTCAAGGGAAGGGTGAAGCTATCATATCCTACCAAGCAAGTTTTCCAGAGGAACAGATGGAGAACGTACTTCACCAAGACAGCTGAGCCTGTTAAGTAACTCACACAATATTTTACACATGGTCATCTGAGCAGCACCCAACCTACTGTTCAGAAGAGCAGTTATCCTGCCTGCCTGGCACACCATGGCAGAGAGGCAACTGCCTGTAATCTAGAGTGTCAGCATTGTCTAAATTCAGACACAGAGGCTATGAAGTATCCACTATTCTACAGCTTTCTACCACTTACCTTGAAGCAAATTTTTTTGAGTTGGAACTTTTTGTTTGTTTTTTTAATACTGGCCTATAAAATCTGTTGCTAATCAACTGTCAAGGCACCTAAGTAAATTCACAAACAATACAACCACAGTACAGTTTCCACACCTGTGCAGCCATGCCATTTGCAAATGGTGCACTGGAGCATAACCACTAGATGGAGAATTTCCACCCCCTGGCTGCTGCTGTTTGTGAACTTCCTTCCCTGAGGAAAACAAACTGCAGCAATGAACACCTCTCTCTCTCTCTCGGCAAGGCATTCAGGCACTGTTATCAGCAATAAGTGTACTGTAACCCTACAGAAGACCAGCCCAAGGGGACGCAGGGCTCACACAACACCCAGGTCTCAGAGCTGTGCCTGTCCTCCAGCCCTCTGGATTAGAGGAGCTCTCCTTCAAACCCCTCCCTGCTTCCCCTGGGCGTTTCCTGGAATCAGTTCACAAGATAAAAGAAAAACCAAACCCCCTCTCCACCACGCACACAAACTAGGTCTCTTTAAATACATTTTTTGTAAACACATTAACGCTAGATTTTTTTTTTTCATTAGCATTTGAATTGCCTTTTTTTTTTTTCTTTTAATCAGGCCAGCTATAAAAATGGTAATTTTGGCCTGCTTCTGCTTTATTGACAACGCAGTATTTCCTCCTGCACAACACGTAGAATATTCTTTAGGATGGGTCCCCTGCAGGCAGTTGTGGAGCAGTGACCACACAGGCGGCGTGGCCAACCCTGGGGCACCTCAGGGGCTGACGACGTGCCCTGACCAGGTCTCGTGCTTGGTGCCAGGGGCCAGGTGGGTGATCACCACCTCCACCGCCTGCAGCTTCTCGTTCTTCGGGGGGATGGTGCACATCTTGTAGGTGACCTCGTCGCCTGCCACAGGAACGTACTCGCCTTCAATGCTGTGGAGGGGAAGCTTCAGTTAGTCATGAACCACATCAACTCTCACTCTTTTGCAGCTTATTTAAGTTTTTATCATGATAATTTTCTTAGATGCTGAAGATATACTTCGGGGTTTTTTTTACACAGCCTGTCACCCACCAAAGCCTGATGTTGATTTTAGGTGTCTTTCAGGGAAAACCTATGAAAATACTACAAAACACCACTCCCCTCCTAAAATAACAACTAGCCAACCAAGAAAAAAAATACAAAATAAAAGTAAAACCCACGAAACCCACATTCTACTATGCCTTAAAGAATACTCGGGTGAGCCTAGGCTTGGGTAGCGTTGCTGTGTGAGCTGTGACCCAACACCGCACCCGCGGGCAGCACTAGAGGGCAGTGCTCACACTGTTTGGCACACAATTTGGGGATGTGGTTTTTAAACTATAGATAGCTGATTATTTTCTCTTTTTCCCTTCCTTCTCACTTAGGCTTTTGAAGTTTGGGGTTGTTTCTCCCCCCCCACACACCCCGCCTTTTTTTTTTTTTTAAAAAAAGGATTGTAACATGTAACAGCAAGACTTTACCTTTAGGTTCCTTGACTGTAACAGCTTGTGGTACGAAAAAATAACCCAATAAAAAGAGCACAAGTGAGCTATGGTGTCAAATATTTCAAAATTGCTTGCTGTGAGAAAAGAGTTGTGCCACCCTGATGTGTTACACTGCAGAAATGCTCATCCAGCACTCAGGGAGATTTCCAGGAGTCACTCACACCTACCTATCCTGCAGCAGTGTCATGCCATGAGCTGCTGGGGGACACTGTACATTTGTAACCGCACGTGAGTCCTTAGGTGGAACCAGAGGGAGAGGGCTAAGGGGCTGTCACCTTCTGTTCAGAACGATGTGTTGACGAAACAGAGAACTGCCAAGTCTAACAGCCTTCCTCACCTCCACCCCTGCACTCAACATAGAGCTTTGTAATAAAAATCCCAGCATGTGCCACTGAAGACCAGCAGAGATTCCTCCAACCTGCACTGCCATGAGATCTGACAGTACAGACAATGCTACTTCAGCTTTCTTTAAGTATAGCTACATGAGCCTGTGCTCAGGTTCCCCTTCTCTGACAATATCTGCTCTAGATTTCTTGTTTGAAGGCTTGCAGTGTCTCACTACTCAGGAATTTTACCCCACATGTTTCTGTTAATAGCAGAGATCTCAGATTTTAACAGTGCCCTTCATATCCACTCATCTTGTGACCTATTATTGTTTGGGCTTTTCTATTGCAGGAAAGACTGGCAGGACTGATAGGAGGTAAATTCACTGGCCCTTACTGCCAGTTGTGACTTCACATCAGAATTTTCTTCTCCCCACAGCTCTGCAAAACTCCTTCAGCTTCATATCCTGCACTGCTTCTCCCTAACCCTTCTCTCTTTGAAGGCTGCCTCAGCTCCTGCTCCCCTCTGATTCCTGCCTTGTGAGTGCTGCTCAAGGAGCTGGTGCCAGGCTGTGCTGGAGCAGAAGCAGCCTGTACCCAGGAACAGGATGGGCAACCAGGCATGTACAGGGGAAGCTAAAACTGACCCATAAATCAGAACTTCTCCCATGGGAAATTAATTAAAAAAAAATTAAATAAATCATTCTTTGCTAACTGATTGTATCAACATGATATTGAAAATGCTCCTGGTATCTGGATATGGATCTAAAACCTGAGGAGTTAAAGGCAGTGCCCAAGGCCTGTGGCTTGAAATGCATATCCTTCACACTTTATCTCCCTGGGCTAAACCTCCACTCTAGAGCTGCCTGTGACTACAGGAGTACCCAAGAGGGCATGTCCTAAGCTGAACTCTTCAGAACAGTGCCTGGGAAAAAACAGGAGTAAATTGAAGGCAGAAAAAATATTTACAGAAAAATGAAGATAAAGCTTCCTTCATCAGACCTGATAGTCCTTTCCAACCCACACAGGCTGATCCAACTGACCTTTAATTCCAAAGTCTCCAGGCCAGCCTGTCAGCCCAGCCCTGTATCACACACTACATTCAAGCTCCCACATCTGACTCTTGCTGACTGTCCCCTCCAATTACTGTCTTCATTTATACCCCACTTGCCCCATGTTCAACAGGTTTAAGATTCTTTCAGGTGAGAAGGGATTGCATACCAATCCTTACTTTCCTTTCAGTAACAAAGATTAATTTACCATTTCTACTGCCACATGAATTTGCCACCAAATACCCTGCAGTTTACCCTGACCCAGAAACAGTGGATTTCAAGCAAGGATGATGCAGCACCAGCAAGTACAGAACCTGACAAGGGGGCATGAAGTCCAGAGAAGCAACACAAGAGAGGCTCAAACCACAAGTGAAAATAGGAATGGCACACAAAAAAATTCCATCACCTTTCCTACTTGAACCTCTTGTTGCCAAAAATATTGTTACTATAGAGCTAAAATCACATTGCCATGAGCAGGAACTCACAACACAACCCATGCAGCATATCAGTCCCACCTGAGCACAGCAACACTTTTCCATAGAAGGCAGTACAGCACAGGCATGTTATCTCTACAAGGGAACACAAGCAGGAACATTCCCAGATGGATGTAATGAAAGCAGACACCAGGAGCTGAAGCAGAAAGGCTACACTGACTCAGGTAGAGCTGAGCCACTGGAACAAGCCACAGTGCCACATGTTTGTTCATGTGGCCTCCAGCACCAGGACCTGCTGCAGACAGTGTTCCAGGGAGCACAGGCACAGCAGATATGTGGGGCAGGAACTGAAGCAGCATCTCCTCTTGGCATTACAGCCACTCCATGGTGCTGCCTCTGGCTGCTGCACAGGGCAGGAACACACACAGCAAGTGGTGAGATCACCACTGTGCAGGCATCAAATGAAACGGATGCCCTGCCCAGAAAGGGATCACAGGTTTGGCTGAACGGGTTTGTTTGTTTTCAAAAAAACAGGAACCTTACATGTTCCTCAAAAGCTCCTGTGAAACAGGATGAGCCACAGTGAAATAAACATTTGAAATCTGCAAAAGTAGGTAGGTATGGTTACTGGAAAAGGAAAGTGGATTCACAGCCTCCTCAAGCACCAACATACAAAGGTTTAAAGCTCTTGAAAAATTGAGATAAATTAGATATTACTTGAATCTTCAAAATCAAGTGAGGAAGAAATACAGCTGGAGCACTAAAATAGATGGGTGCTTTGTTGGAGTATGTTTGGTTTAAAATTGAAACATGATTATGTACCTAGATGGGTTCTGGTAAGAAAGGTGTTGCAGATGTACCAGTAACCAAAGTGATTCTGTTTCTCCAAGAAATTAAGACCAAGAGAATCAGAACACACACAGGACTGCTATGCCTAAAGTACAACAAGCTGCAGCCAGGGAGAGGAGAAGTAAAGGGCCCAGCCCAGACTGCAGGACATGCTCAGCCATCACCAAAAGCCACTGCATCCCTCAGCACTTGTCAGGGGATTGTTTTGGGCACTATGTTGCCCCTGGTCTGAAAAGGGAAAAAAAAAAATCCTAAAATATTCATTGACTCACATTTCTTATGCTGAATCATGAGGTTAAATACTCCTGTTCCTTCTACTAAATAGATAAGATTGGCCACAAAATCTGCACAGCTCTAAGTATTACCCAGAAAGGTGTGCATTTCTCCACTACAAAGCCCTTCTTGCAGGGTTGAGCATTATGCTGACAGCATCAGATCTTTTCTTGGTTTCTTTCCTTATCCAAGCTGACACTAGAAGAGACTGAAGCTTGTGAGATAAAACCTCATCTGACCCCAACACGTCTTCTTATGATCCCCTAATCTGTAGTCTTTCCTTGCTTATTGAGGGGACCCCATTCCATCAAGGCCAGGTCTGTCCTTTACACAGCTGTGTAAAAAGGTTGTGGCCACACAATCATCTCCAATTTCATTTTCTGCTTTCAGCCTTTGAACTTTTCCCCCCACAGATCAGATATGCTTTTCTGCAGCTTTCAGATCACCAGGTATTCTTGGTGCCTAACAAATACGAGATTATTAACTCATTGTCCCTGGGGTACATGAAAAACAAGAGGACAAAGGTCCCAGTCTGCAGGCTGAATAAATGTTAGTGAACAGTGTTCCCTGCACAGCGTTTGCCCACCAAATTCCACTCCTGGGATAGACAGACTTACTCCAGCATTACTAAAACTACTTGAAGCTTAGAAGCAGAAACAAACAACTTCCAGAATGTGCAGCACTTCTGGTGATGTTAGGAAAGAACAGTATGATGGCACTTGAGAAGAGATGAGATGGTGGCACTGGAGGCCCCACACAAAGCTGGGGAAAGATCCTCCATCAGGAAGCAATTGCCTTCAGCACTGGGCAGGAAATGAACAGGAAAAGATCACAGAAAGTAAATAGAGTTCTTGGAACAGAATCAGTCTACAACAGTCTATAAACAATGTAAGTTACCTGGATAATTTGGTAAAGGAAGTTAAACATGGAGTTTGTAAATGTTATATATTGATTAAATATTTTTGTATCTGTATTTTTTTTACTTTTACTCTAATTATATTAAATATATATTAAATGTTGATCTAGAGAAAAGTGGAGATTTTCACAGCTATTTGAGATCTCAGTGTACATGTTCAATTCAAAACCATAGCTCAAAATCTATGTATCCAGGAATTTTAAAACACTGGAACAACTTCAAGTTAAAAATAGGAAATGCTTTCCTGATGTTACTGTCAGAGTGAGACACAATAGAGTGAGTTTCAGATTATCCAGCAACTCCCATTTCCCAGATCAGCGCCAGTCTGGTGTGGTGGAGCATTTTATCCTGCACTATTTTTAGGAAACTGGGAGGTTATTAGGAAATTACCTAAATATGGAATGTTCTAGTTCTTCCCTCTCACAGCTGCTATTCATATTCCAGGGCTCTGGTTAAACCTCTTGGGACAAAGACTAAGTCACATGGAAACATTTCTGAGCAAGAGTTTTCAGTGAATTCCGAGCCTTGCTGATCACCAAGCCTGCCATGGATCACACCATGGATCAGTTATCTTGTGGGCTTCTTAAAGTTCACTGAACATCTCAACACACCTCCCAGAAACCCTGAATCCTTATTTAAGAGCAGGACATGACAGAGTAATGAGCTACTATGAGTTACTAACCCCAAATGCCCTCCCATGCAGTCCCAGTGCAAGCTGACAGCTCTGGCATCCATCAGCAAAGCCAAGGATGAACTTATCAAGCTGTGCAGGCAAAACAGAAGCAAGGCTGCAGCTCCCCACCAGTCACACTTGTAACTGGGACAGACAGGTGGAAAGAGGTTCAAATGCTGAAGAATCACAGCTGTTACTATCCAAGGTCTCTGCTAATGGATTTCTCTTATTCTCTGTGCCACTGCAGAGAGAACTTCCCAGGAGTTGCCTTGTCTAGGACAGAAACGGCACTTCCCTCCCAATACAGTCCCAGTACATCATCCTCTTGCCCAGTTTTCTACTGAGATCCCTATCATGGTGTTTGACTCCACACTCAGGGATAGTTATGGCTCTGTATCTACTTTCAGCAGCTGGTTCAACACCAGGCAGTCCAGCACACTCCATGAGGAAGAAACCAGCAATCACAAGAGGCAGAGCTTTCTGAGGGTGCCTACATGAGCTCAGAGCTACAGAAGATGCCTGTTCCTGCAGGCACCCAGCTTGGATCCTGTCACAGTCATACCCACTGTTTGTATCAGGAAACCAAAGCCCAGGGCTGTTAAGTTTTGTGCTCAATAACCACAAAGAACCTCCATCCTTGGGTGGCCACAGCCTGCAGGGCCCATTGCAAGTGGAGTGCAAGTCTTGGCTTTAACCTGTGAAACTTCGTGTAGTGTAGGTGGAGATTCTGGGAAGGTTTAGCTATAACTATAGCAAGCTGGCTCTTCTTCATGCACCACTGCAACGTGAGTTTTCTCAGCCAGCTGGGAGGATGGGGAAACGTTAGGAAAAATATTATCCGTGTTTTATTAATTTCCAAACTTCTTTCAAGAAAGATCTGGAATCCTGCAGCCTCTCCTCCCCACCCCAGATAATCTACTTATTTCAGACACTTCAACAGATGCAACAAGGCACCAGAAAGGGAGCACATAAGAAAGGAAATGTGCAGTCCAAAGCAGGGAAGTCACTGTTACACTCCACCAGAAAAGCAGCTCCACAGAGATGAGACGTGGCATTAATGCTTTGCATTAAATGTAGAGCTCTGGCAGAAAATCAGAGGAAACAAAGGAGCATGAAAGGATGATCTCTCCACAGACACAAATAGCTCAGAGCCAGCTCCTTGGTGCAGCAGGGCTGCAGCAGGGACAAAGCTGGGCTCTGCCTGCAGGAAGATGCAGCTGACAGCACAGCTGACAGCACAGCTCCAGCAGAGCCAGTAAGTGAGAGGCAACAGCAGAATGGGATTGTATCCCCACAGGGAGCCCACTGAGAGTCCACGCCTGTTCAGCACTCCTGAGTTACAGGCACTGAAGGCATAACAATCTCCTGAGATCACACCACAATGCACAAGGAAAGCACAGCAAACTCAGGATCTCTCCAGGGACCCGGGGGTGCTGTGTGTCAGCGTCCCAGGGGAAGTACAGCATCAATTCTCCACAGCCATCATTACGTATGGGGTCAGGAATCCAGCCTGAAGGACAGCCTGAAGGCCTCTCTGCAATGCAGCATTTCCCCCTTCAGAGCCAAGTACTGGCAAACTGCAGAAAACCCACAAACACTTCACGTTTTTTCTGTTTCATTACATCTGCTGCTCTTGCAAAATAAAATCTATGAAAAAAACAAGACTGTGGTCACTCATCTGTCACCACTCCTTGGTGAACCACCTCCTTGCCTTGTCCTTGCAGGTACACAGGCTTCAGGCCAAATCCCAGGCAAATGCAAAAGAGCAAACAAGTATCCATGATGTGCTCGCTCCCAAATACACTGGGGAAGCAGAAGGGTGGGAGTGCTCTATGCAATGATCTAATGCACAGCATTTGATCTGCTTCTAGCAGGCACCACCCCACCCCACCTCCTCCATCCCATCAGTCTGTGCCCTCAGGATCCCTGTTTGGAAGGGAAGCTGATGTGAACCTATCTGTACTCCCAGCACAAGCTAGGGGATCTCAACAGTCAACACTGCAGGGATTCCCTGTCTGCTCTATGGAAACATCCCACACCTACAGGTGGAATGGCAAAAGACAGTCAAACTGGGGCCACTGGTGCTGCTGCACATTAGTAACAACCAAACCAGTGTGTATCTGTGAGGGCTGACTTACTCCTGCTGTGGAACATGAGCTGAGGAGGTGAGATACAGGAGGATACAGTTCTCAGCACTGATGCTGCACCACCATCACTTTGGTGACAGTGGATCACCTTACACGCTGGTGGAAATGAAAGCATTAATGGTACATGTCACTATTAAAAATGTAATTAAGGGCTTTTAAAAAATTTCACTCCAGGCAAATGAATTTGCCTTTGCTTCCTGCTTTCCAATAACTGGAATATATACGTATCTGGAAATATCTGGAATTACTATCTCAATAACTCCTCCATCTCCACACTTGCCACTTAGGGTTTTACATTCACTCTAGCAAGCACGTTTTGTTTGCTCTGGAGAGGAGTGAAGTACAAATCTGAGAAAAATAAAATCTGACCACACTCAAAACACCATGACATTTTCCTAGTGCAGCTTTTTCTACCAACTTGAGAACTGTCCCCAGAGAGCACAAGGAAGCAGGACTTGCTGTGCACGTGATGCAGAAGGTAGCAGCGAGCCTGTGGCTGGCACCTCTGGCTGGGTGGCAGGGCTGTGACAGCCTCCTCAGTGCCAGGCAGGGATGGCTGCTTGGGCAGGTGTGAGCTGGCTCTCATCTGTCCATCCCGAGTGATAGTGGTGTTGCAGAGAGAGGACTGCAGGTGCTTTACCCCAGAGACCAACCCAAAAAGGTGCCACAAGCACTGCAAAGAAGGTGTGGTGATTGTCACCAGAGCTGCCACCATGTCTCTACAAGCCCCACACTACTACCTTCCCATGCTGGAATTTCCAGAGAACTCCAGGCTACCCTGGCAATGGCCATAAACTGAAACACAAGAAGTTGCACCTCAGCCTAAGGAAGAACTTTACGCTGGGGGTGGCAGAGCACTGGAACAGCTGCCCAGGGAGGTTGTGGAGTCTCCCTCTCTGGAGACATTCCAAACACCCCTGGGATGTGTTCCTGTCACCTGCCCCAGGTGACCCTGCCTGGCAGACAGCTTGGACTGGATGATCTTCAGAGGTCCCTTCCAACCCTAATCAATTCTGTGATTCCTACCCACATCTCAAGACCAACACAGTAGAGCAGCTTTGCTGCAAGTTTCACTCATAAAACACGCTCACGTTCTCTTGTACGGATACTGAAATAGGAAGTTTTGTATTCACTAAGTGAAGCTTTTGAATGTCACACATATTTGACCTTATTTTTGGGCTGATGCTTACTTAAAGAAATGGAAATGCCATGCTAAGTGTTATTATCTTATAAAAATAAATGGAAACTTACAGGAAACAGACATCCCATCGTATGGAAGACATTTTCACTAAAGTATAACCTTACAGCTACCCAAAGCTTAGGAAAGAAAATAATTCCTCAAATTAAGTGTTTATGTATATAATCTTATTAGTCTGCAAGATAGACAGCTGATTCCAATGCTCAAAACCTTCACTAATCATCACAGTTTAGTGATGAACACAGAGAAACAGTTTATCTTGCTGAATCCAAACTGGCATAACTGTTTTATCCGTGTTCCTGAAATCCTAGCTTATGGAAAAACTGATTCAGGAGCAACATTTCACAAGTAGATGCTTATACTGTCCTGAGACACTGAACAGACTGACATCTCTCACGTTCACGTTTAACTGAGTACAACAGGTAGCAAAGGATCAATTGATTAACATAAGGAGGATCTCAAAACTCAGACTACACAAACCAGAGTCCTTGGAGTCCCCTTAGCCACAGTGCTGGTTGCAGAATCTTCTGCAAAAACCAATTCCTGTTAATAAAGAGCAATCTTTCTAATTCACTGTGAAATAAACTGAAATGAAAAGCATTACTAATCTGTCCTTCCAGTGCTGCCTTGCATCAGAATTAAGACAGTGATACCATGACCCTCCAGCACTAAAAGCTGTTTCCAACAACTCAAATATACTTAGAGTAATTAAAGAACACAATGTGCTGAAACCTTCAGTACTTTAATAATAGCACTTTTCACTAACAGGTTGAGGCAGAAACATCACCTATTTTTGGAAATGAAGCTTTGAAATGGTACCTACATATGGAATGTTTAAAACAGTGGCCCAGTGCTGGTTCAATTGAAAAAATCCTGTTGATTTCAAAGGAGCAGAATTGACCTAGACAAGTTACAAAAAACACAAAACACTTTAGTCCTACAAAATCCATACGAACTAACCTTGCTAAAATGTTTCTGAAAGAGCAACAAAATGGTCTTTGAACACATAAATAGGCTTGAAGAAGAAAGGCATCATTTACCTGCTGTGAAGGAGGTAGGAGAAGTGAAGTGCCATACTGAAAGCCAAGATGTCATCAGAACCACCATCAGAAACCACTAAGAGCCAGGTCTGTTAATGACAGGAGGAGATTGCCATGGGAGGCACTGCATGCCCAGCACTCAAATTGTTAAGAGTGGGTTGGGTAAAGCACTTGGCCAGACAGGCACAGGTGCCTTCCAGCAGTGGACAAGGTAGAGGAGGTCCCCTCCAACCTTCTCATCTACAGCAAACATAAAGAGAGCTGCTGCTCTGCAGAAAGACCACAGCAGACGCAGCACCACACAGGGAGACTCTACCCCACCCACATGAGCATTGGGTTGGAATGACAACTGAAAGTGAAGAGAGGCAGCCTGGTCTGGTGGGGAGGGCACTGAGATGTGAGCTGGGATACTCAGGTTGAAGGCTGTTCCTGAGGGGCCAGAGCCTGTCACTCCCTCCCACACAGCAGCTCTCCCCCTCTCAGCCTCTATCTGCTCCAGCTTTCCCCACACAGGGTTGGTCTGAGGGCACGACGGGGTGAGCCTGACAGCAAGCACAGAACCTCTCTGCATCAGCAAAACAAACACACTGAAAATACATCAAGAAGTGTGGTTGCCCATAAACTTTTACAACCTTGGTGACTTGTTCAGTAGTGCTTTAGGATAGATGGAGTGGGTGGAAGAAAGGGGAGGGCGGCACACCACAGTCAGGGCACAGTTACTCAAATATAGCTTATTGATGGCTCACAGTCAAAGCATTTGAAAGCATATGGGATCAATACACCAACCAGCACAGCCCACGAGAAGGGACTCCTGTGAGAGGGGGCCTCTCACACAGATCACCAGAAATCACAGCAGACAAAATTATTTTCATAATGTCATACAGCATTTCAGCATAGGAGACATATGGGAGTCTTAATCAGCCAAACAGAAAAACCACCAGTGGAGCTTCCAGGAATTAGAGTTGATTGGAGGAGGATTCGGGGTAGGAACACCTACTGCACCCCAGTATCAAGTTCTGGGTTTGGGCCCGGAGAGAAAAATATGTTGGGCCATAAGAGAGGAAACTGGGAAACACCTGAAAGATCAGTTCACATTTTGTATAGAGAAGCAAAAGGCCAGACCCAATCAAAGAGTTATCTCCAGGGTTTTAGAAGGGTTAATTTCACATAACTACAGAAAATTTTACCAAACTAATTGGAAGAGAAAATGTACAGAGGGGAAAAAAAAAGAAAAAAAAAAAAGAGGACTGAAAATAGACAGTTCTTTAAAAGGAATTCATTAGAAAGCTGAAAATACATGTTTCTGTAAGAGAGCTGTTTTAACTAAACCCCTGCTGATCAGTAACTGTATAGGTCAGACTAGACGTTCACAGTTAAGTTTTTTTAATTGTGACATAGGAAATGCTATTTTTAAGTCGTTCAGGAAATGAGGAGAAATTGTGCATTTGCATTAGACAACAGAAAAAGAAGATAGTAACTGGCATTTCCTTGGGTTGAACATGCAAGTCAGACCACTCAGCTCATTTGCACCCATGAGCCCTAGAGAGCTTTGGCTCCCCCATCATGCAGTGCCTTTTCAGAGACCTGGAGGAAGGCCAGTGTGCTCCTCCAAAGACATGTGCTGCACACACAAGCAGGAAAGACAGTTGGGGCAATATAAGTTTGGTAAGACTTTTGTTGACTTACCACTGGATAACCACTCTGAACAACAAATAAGGACTATACAACTTCAATACTGTGAACAATAGGTAGAATAAAACTGGTGACAGATCTAGGAGAGGTTATTTGAGAATACACATCTAGCAAATCTTAATCCATGCCCTCAGAGACCAATTTCAGCCTCAACGCTGGTCAACATCTCAATCTAGAAACAAAATAAAACGTGCCCACTGAATCTTGAAGATTAGCCAAGCAATAAATGACAAGGACAGTCAAGGAGTGTGCTCTGGATCTCTGGGCAGGCAGAGAGATGTGCTGCACTGCAGCCAAACCAAACCTCCTACATCCGAGACCCAGGAACGCAAACACTGCTGTCAGGGATGCCAGGCTGTATCTGGGACTGCACCAAACTCTGATGCTGCAGAGGATGATGAGGTCAGAGCAGGTAAGCAACTCTGCAAAGACGAGGGATAAGAGGGCTAATGCGATTATGGGGATGTACAGGAAGAGAAACAGAGCAGGACTCTGGAGGAGATTGCACCTTTATATACTGAAAGTATGTGTACAGTGTACAGTCTTAAAATTATACTTAAATTCGAGAAAAGAGACTAAAAAGTCTTACTTAGAATGGAGAAAAATTCCCAGTGAGGGACTTCAAAAACTTTATCTGTGTAGTTTATCAAAAGGTGAATTCTGTGTTCAAGGCAAAAAAGCAGAAGTACTAATAAACCCTTTAACAGAGCAAGCTTAACTATAAATGGCTCACAATTGAAGCTAGATAAATTCAAGGAAGTAATAAAGTGTGACTTTTCCCAACAGTAAAAGCAATTAACCTTTAGTTTAATAATGGTACAAGCAGTGCAAAATAAAAGTATTGAGTTTCCAGCGTCTTTACATTAAAACTAGATACTGCATAGATTATTTGCTTCAGGTAAATGGAAGTTTCTGTGTCTGGGCAAAACTGCACAGCTCATTGTAAGAGATTTGACAGGATCATCTTCTAGTTTTTAACTCAATAGATTTATACAGGAAAAGAGCAACATAATCTATTGCTGTCAGTAACACCTGCATAACTCCTCTTTGCTGGGGTAAATGTGACAGATTACAAACCAATCCTGTACCTGAACCGTCAAAAGCCCTCAGTAACTACAGCAAACTGAAACTGCAGCCTCCCCTGGCCACCCAGACTACTTACTCCGAGATGTGGACGAAGATGTCGGGCCCTCCATCCGCAGGGGTGATGAAGCCGTGGCCTTTGGAGCGACAGAAGCACTTACAGACACCTTTGTAGATGGGACCCTCCGACGCCCTCACGGTTCTGCAGAGGAAAGCACAGAACGAGCAGGTTACTGCTGAGCACAGATGTGGCAGCCAGAGCAAACTGCCAAAAGGGCATAATGGGCCAAATACTCCCAGTGAACAAACCCCTCTGCAGCAACTGCTTAATACTTGTTTTCATACACTGCATGTGTTTTGTCTGTGCTCTAAGGGAGATAACGATAATGAAGATATTTTCTTGCACTGTAATCCATCAGTTGTCATCTTGAACTCATCTGCTCTGTCACCGTGCCAGATTTTCTTTCGAACACCACACTAAATGTGAGTTCAGGAGTACCAGTGTGCCCCAGAGCATTGTGCTTTCACAAGCTTCACAGTGAGTGTGCACATGTAGCATTGAGAGTGCAGTGCATAAAGACATGTATAAATGTGTACGCACTCCCCCTTCTGCATGCATGCCCATTATTATCCTGCCAGACTAGGATCCAGTAAAGCCAATATTTGAAGCCTAACTGGTGTGCACAAGGCCAAGAATCCAGACTGAACTCCTCCTCCTGTCATGGGACCTGTATTTTAAAATAAGGCAAATCTGCAGACCAAGTTTAAGGATGATTCACTGCCATGAAGAAAAGTAACTTGCATGAAGAAAATCACCCTGAAAAGTGTGTGATTAAATCCTTTTCTCCATCAAATACATCAAGTGGAGCCTCCAAGGATCCAAATTCACTCAAACACTCATTAATGAAGCCAATTGTTTTAGACATCTTATGGATTTTACACTGAGGAGTCACTAGATCAGCACCTTCTCATGCCATGAGTATCCAGTAGGTTGCTTTCAAATTAGAGGATGATTTTGGTACAATTCTTCAAATTCAGTAAGTGACTGTGTTGACATTTGGTTACGTGCATCATGGCAGCTTCAACATCACTTTCCCAAAATGTTTAAATTTTCCTGAAGTTTAAATAAAATTACTTTTAAAAGAAAAAAAAAAAAAGTGGTAAACTCTGTTCCTTAAGTCAAACTAACACTAAAAAAATACAGTAAAAAGTGCTAAAGAGAGAAATCTCTATTAAATCACTTCATTTCCTGCTTTATAAAGCTGCCAAAACACCTGACCTCACACGTGCTTTTTACACAGAAAAGCACTCACTGTCCTAAACAAGCCATTAAAGTTCAATTTCGTCTTTCAAGGAGATAAAGTACTGTGGAGGAAGAGGCCTCACATTTCCAATGAACCAACATTAAAAAAACCCACTGAATAGTAAGACACTGTCTGTCACATTCATCTTCTGTACAACTGTGGGGCCAGAGTTCACCTAGAGCTTCCCTTGTTTAAAGAGGACACACCAAAAGAAATCCAGAGCTATTTTGATTTTCAGAGCAAACAAATAAAGCAAGATTCCTACACTAATTAATGATTAAAGAACTGTGGAAGCTAAATAACAAATTCTTTTATTTTGTAAGAACCAGACTAGGATTAACAGCTGAGAAGACTTACAAAGAGTTCATTATTAACATAGAACTGAGGCAAGCTAGCTTGGACTTGCTTTTCAAGGGCAACCCCAATTATTAACTCAATTATGTTCCTTTTAGCAATCTACTTCCATTAGAAATCTTGGGCCATTTGAAGGCTTTTGGAACTGACAACATATAAACTTTTCATCTGCTGCTACTGTCCCTTTTTTGCCTCATTTTGAATACAGAAGTAATAATATGAAGCATCACTGAGATTGTTCTTTAAATCCACATGGATAACTCTGGAAGAAAAGACCTGGGTAACACTGCAAAAGCAAAAAGGAAAAGCAGTCCAGCCAGATAAAACGGCACAAAGCAGGCTGTGGGGCTGAGATCTCACTGCCACAGTGCTTCAGCCAGCACTGCCTGACCTCCCTCGCACAGAAATAACTGCAAGACTGGCTGAAGTGCAATGATTGACCACAGCTTCACATAATACCCTCAGTCCCCTATTCAAAGGCTCTGAGATTAACAAAGAACCCGACATTGCTTTCTGCAGGTCAGCCCCTCACAGGCACGGGGAATTCTTTGCAATGGCCAAACCCCACAACACCATCCTCTGCTGCTGTTCTGTGGAGGAGTCCCCTTCAGAGAGGACTTCCAGGAGTCTGCACAGCACCACAGGGCCACAGGAAAGCCCACGGGAAGCCAGCTCTGCTGGAAGATCACTATCTCTAATAAGTACAACTAGCAACAAATCCCACCTCATTTTATGGAAAACCTCACTAAAGAAACACTTAGAGACAGAAATCAGGGTTCATACCTTGAAAACCAACATATTCTTTCACAGGTTCGTTCAAACAATCTTAGGATGGATATGTGAAAGTTGGATAGGAAAAGCACTTTCCTCTGAAAAGTGACAGAGCATCCCTAAAATACAAGCTGGGTGATGATAGCACGGGTGTCAGGACTAAGAGAACTAAAATTTCCAGTGAGGTCTGGTCCAGTGCTTCAGGACAGTGAGCAGAGAGCTCATGATAAAAATAAAGGGCTGGATCTAACAAAGAAACAGTAACACAAACCCGTCCCAAGAGCCACAACTCAGTGTCTGAAGTGAAGCAAAGCTTCAGACAAGAACTCTGTTTTGAAAAACCTCAGTGTAGTTTCCCCTCTCTGTAAGACTCTGGTCTTAAGGAGTGCAAGAGACTTTGAACATCCTTTACCAAAACAGAGCATTGAAAAACTGCAGGAGATTTGGACTAAAACCCCAGTGACATCAGACTTTGTTGGAGAAGAGATAACAGTAACATACCAAAGCATCTTCCAGATACAAACACCCTCTGTTCCCCTAACTCCCTCCACCTCTGCAGGGGCTGATGGCTCTGCCCGAGGGCAGTCTTTGGCTGTGTCTGTGAAAGGCAAATTTCCCAGTACTCACGCAGAAAACGTCCTGGTCCGTCGGGTGGGCAGCGGGCTGGGGATGAGGTACCTCATGGGCGACGGGGAGCGGTCCCTCGCCCTGCGGCTCTCAGGCAGGTGGAGAGAACCGGGTGAGGGTGGAGAGGCAGGGGACTGCCGCGAGGCGGAGGAAGTGGGCTCAGAAGACATTCCTGGTGTCTGGGAAAAGCCTAGAGAGAGGAAGAGATCTAACTTAGCCCAAAATGGGAATCGTCATAAAAGTCACAAATCCTTCAGAGGATGATTTTGTAAGAATGACTCACTTCCTGCAGACGTACAAACGGACACAGTTGCACGGAAAGCTCCTGCTCTGTATCAGTGAGTTCATATTTCTTAAAGTTTATTTATTTTTAAATGTCACAGCCTTTGTAAGCTAATTAGGACGTCTCACTGAAAACAGACAAACGTATTTGCTTACTCCTGCCTCACCCGGAGGCAACGGCTCCTGAGACAGAGCTCAGCCCCAACACCAAATAATTGACGTGCCCCAGGCAGCTCCCAGATGGGTGGGGTTTGACCACTGACAGCACAGAGGGGCCTGCTACATCTGCACACAAACACACATTACAAGAAAGAATCACTTGAAGAGGAAATGCTGAGATAAGAGCTGCACCTCCACTACTGGAGGTTGGTTTCCTGGTGCAGTCACCTATTAGCACAGCTCTGCCAGCTCATAACACCTTCAGCTTGATGGCGAGAAAAGAATCATGTAAGTGCTCCTTAATTCAGTTCAGACTGAGCCAGACAGCTAATTTACTCTGTCAAGGACAGGAATGCAGACAAAGCTGGGAGGCTGTGGCTGACCATGAGGAGGTGATCCCTCCCACCCGGAGTGACCTGGCAGACACAGCAATCCCCTTTGGTAGGTCTGAGTCTGCCACAATATCCCAGGAACTGGGAAGCCAATAGTCCACATCTGCAGTCAGACCCCCAGCAGCCTCAGGTTTGCTCTTATTCAGGTCCTACAGCAGAGATGTAGGTGTGAAGCACACCAACAGTAATACATGTCTCATCACACAACAAGCAGAACCCACAGAATTCATGGAAAGAGAAAGATAAGAAACAACAGCACTTCTATGCAGATAAATGCATGACTTACAGGTGCAGCAGTGAAAAAGATAAGAGGAATCAATCAACACCACTCTGTTATTACTACACAAGTCCCTATCCACACTGGAACAGGAATGAGATGTACAAAAATAACCAATAACCCACTACACTCGTACTTAAGAAGACTAAAAATATCTGGTTATCTGGATGAGTTAGCAAAAATGTGGCGATCTGGGTCAAGAAAATATCATTAAGGCAAGAAAAGCTGCTTTTAAGACCAATGGTTTAATTGAACTGAAATCTCTCGCATCCATTACGCACCCTCCTTTTGACACCCACACTCCCCAGCCCATGAATTATGGAGTGGATCCTTCACATGACATTTGAGAGATGCAGCCTTCTTGTCAATGACAAATTCATATTATTTCTTCCTTAAACTAAGGACTAAAATTAAAAAGGCCTCTTAAGAATGAAGTCACCAGGGAACAAAGGCTTTTGTCTTTAATTGCTCAGGGTGCTGAGAAGCTAGAAAGTGGATAGTCATATTCCCTCCTGTATGAGCTTGAGCATTCCACACTGTTCTGAAGAGCAACAGCTCAGCTGAGAACAAAACCCCAGCTTTATAGAAGTAATTTCAAATACGGGTGGCATTTGTCACCCATGAGCTAATGCACTGCCCAGTGTCATAGCACAGCGTTCAGCTGAGACTGAGATGATAACACCAACAGATTGGAATTTTCCAAACTTCCTCTTCCTCCCAATTGGCCTCCTGTGCTGGCTGGTACAGAGGAAATCTCCTTGTCTTTCTAAAGGCCTTTCCTTTGGGTCCTTTGCTTTCAAGGAATGCATGTTTGACACACGCAGGACTACAGCCTTAATAAGTCACAGGAAAACTAAGACCAAACAATTAAAACCTCATTCTGATAACTCAGAACACATGGCCTGGCCTCTGCACAAGTGAAAAACGCAGCTTTCAGAATCACATGCTTTCTCTCCTCGTCCAAATATAAACCAGCTTGTCAGGTGACAAGCAAAATGCAGAGTATTCACCCATCCACAGGCAATACAACCACAAAGTACAGCCCGTCCCCTTCCTCAAACAAGAGCAGAGAGGCAGGAGAATTTTCCCTCCTTTCTTTAAAACACAGATGAACCACAAAAATATTTACAAATAAAGAAGGCTAAACAGAGTTAGAAATGTAACATATGTTATTGTTTCCATTTATATTACTTTTGTGCCCTCTGCTCTGTAAACATGAAATAAAACAGCCATGTAGAACATTCAGTACCATTTCACTGTACAAATACACTTTTTGTTCTCTGCCCACGGCCAAGGTAGATGAATAGCCTCAACTCTCATAATTTCTATTACACGAGCCTGAAACCATGATCAGAGCTGGGTGAGAGCTGACACAAATGCACACAGCTGGAGGCAGCCAGCAACAGCCACGCTTGACTTCACACCCGCCACAGCAAGTGAGGACAGCTCAGACAGGAGGGGAAGCAGACCCACAGCAATAGGAAGACTGTGGCTCTACTGCAGCTCAGCTACAGTCTGTATTGGCAGTATGTTGTATCACTGCAGGGGTGAGGGCACTGGCACATCCCTTTGCCTTTTGGGCTCCTCTGACAATCGCAAAAATCAGACACAATGGAAAGGACTGGAGACTGAAGGGCCAAGTTTTATGGTGTGTGTACAGCGGGATGTCAGAGCTCCTGGCTCCTGCAACGGTGCAGTAGAGCACTTCATCTGAACCTTTTCAAAGACAAAGGGGGAGTTTGGCTATTTCAGTTTGTGCTGGGGTGGTCACTTCTTCATGTTGCTCATGTAGGGATTAACTCTTTTCCCTTGGCAGCCCTTCTGAAGGAGCAGGTGCTCTCCCCACTCTCAGGCACAGCTGGAGGCACTCGGGCGCTGGGCAGTGCTGACAAGGGAAGCCTACAGCAGTCATACCAAACCCAAACCCAGGCCCAGCCTTCCTCTTCCAAATGCAATTACTGGCAGTCTTCAAAGATGTTTTCCAGATGCTATCCTGAGTTCTGAACTGGCCCTGGACCCAGACAGCTGCCTACCAACATGAACCCCAGAGAGCACGAAAGGTGCACCCTGCCCCGAGCTCCCCAGGAGCCTCCAGCTGTGCCTCGTGAAGGCAGCCAGTGCTTCACAGCAGCAAACCAGAGCTACAGAAAGCCCAGCAGCATGAGATTCCAGCTACATTAAAGATGAGGGACAGTACAGGCAGTATCTCTCTTCTGCTTGAGCCAGCAAAACATTTGCCTGCAGGTATTTACAGAATGAATGCAACATGACACAAGGTGGTGATATTTTCAGGCTCTTTAGGAAACTCCAACCACTTGACACATTACCCTTCAGTCTTCCCATATTTCAGCATGCATCCTTTATCTTTTTCCAACATGCTTTTTTCATTTTTATGTTTAGGAATGCACCACACTAAAATATAAATAAAATAAGTCACAGTAGCATCATGGAAATAATAGACTATTTTAACACTTCAAAGCAAAGGTATCTTGTTTTAACACACTTCTTTTCAGAGCAATTGTCCAATGTGTACTGAAAGAGACCCCAAAATGTCATCTGTAACAGGTGACCTACAAAGCACCTGTAACAAGTGAACTACATAGAGCATGACACATGTGGGAGGAATTTTTGAAATCTTCCATGAAATATAACCCAAAAAAACAAAAAACCAAAAACCTACTGAAGTTATTAAGGTTGAGGGTATATAAATGTTATCATAATTTCTCTGTATATGTATACATTCTATTCCTCTTTAAGTCCACTCCATACCTCTAAAAATACCCTAAAAATAGCAGTTTGAGGGAAGTTATCCATTCTGACCAGCACAAGGCTATCACAGAAATCCTGTCTCATTTTTAATTAATGTAAATTCCTGGAAAAAGAAGTCCAAATGGATATGGCAGGGTGACAGACTCCTTGAAATCCCTCTGTCTATCGACAATTTCTTTTTCACACAACAGACTGCTCCAGTGAGAGGGCACATCCCCAGGGAACACTGCTCTGAAGGCTTCATTGCTCCAGTAAGGAGAAAATTCCTCCTTCTGGCCTCCTTAATTTGGAAACAACTCTGTCTGGAGGAGCTGCTTTCAGAAGGCACCGTGATGGTCCATGAACAGGACAGCACTAGTTACACTTGCCTGGAAAATAAGGTCTTTCCTCAAAAAGAGAGCAAGGTTGTTGTACAGCAAGAGCAGCCACCTTCAGATAGGTTTTGCTGCAAGTTAGCACTTTCATTTTGACCACTAAATGGAATGTGGACATCTGAAATTTTGATTGTTTTCTGGGCTTTCCCTGGATTTAGAAACAACACCAGAAATTCTTTTTAAGTGACTTAGATTCAAAAGTCGTGGTTTCCAAATTTATTCTACACAGCTGCATCTCTTTCCTTCTCTGAGGAAGCCATGCAGACAAACTCCTCAGATTCACCTGCTCTGCTGCTGACACCTACAATTTTTTCTCAGCAGGAAAAGAAATATGGCCTCTTGCTTTCACCTGCTGAGAGTGGAAGGCACTGGAACCCTCTACTCCCTGCATTACCTCGCCCTGGTGAAGGTGAGGAGCTGAGGGTGCTTGGCTGCCAAGGGTGTCCCAGTTCTACAGCACCTCCCTGGCACCTCTCCAAGATACCCGAGCACCAGGCACAGCACTGCTCCTACATGCAGTTCCTTTCCAAGGCACTTTCTGACACTTGCACCCCAGTGCACACAGGATTCCAGCACTGCCAAGCATCCCAGCACTCCTCCTGCGTCACGGAGTTAAGCTCTTACAAAGCACATACAGTTACGAAACAGTGGGTTCCAAGAGCTTCCCCTTCCAGCTTAGTTTGCATGACTAACTTTCCACAATTAATACTGGTATTTCAATTAACACTGAAACTCAGAGGAGTTGCAACATGTGTGTGACGTGACAACACGGAGGATTACGGTATAAACATTACGCTCTTGGAGGCTGCAGAGGAGTGACCACATATCAGAGTGATTTGGAGGTTAGTGGAGACCCAGACATTGCCCAACCATGTCCAGTAAAAGCCTAATTATAAGGCAAGCAAAATACAACAAGGAAAATTCCTATTGCTTGTCAGTGTATCCAAATTAATTTGAATTAAAACAGGATTAAGCCTAAACAGCAGCAGCTATTTCCAAGCAGTCTCAGCAGTGAACACCTTGCCTCCAAAGGCTGTGGGTGCCCTACTGCTGCTCCTCTAGTGAGCTGTGTTTGAAGGAAATGCTGCCCAAGCAGCACGAGCCTGCCCTGCCCAGAGAGATCACAGAAAGGGGTGGGAAGGAAACTAACTCAGCAGCAGCCTGTACAGTACATTGAAAAAGATAAGGACTTCCTACAGTCCTGTATTTTCCACTGTTCATGCAAGCTGCCAGGTACACTTACAGCAGCAACAAATGGTTCAGGTTACGGAACTGAGTGGATAGATTAAGTACCTGTTTCAATTGGTTTATAGTTATACTGAAGGATATATGGCAATACCCTGTGGGTCATTTTATCAAAAAGAGCAATCAAGATCCTCTCTCACTGGAAATCTAGTATTTGCCATGACTGATGCTGCATAAACTTGTTGCTCCCAATTGCCTGGAATGGAGCTAACCAGGGTCCTCCCCATTACAGTGAACACAGGAGGCTGTAACAGGCTGTAGTGTGTCAGCTGCCATGGGGACAGCCCACACTTGGATTTGCCCAAAGGCAGAGTGTGCACAATAACACAAGGAGGACCATGTTTCATCCTACCTCTTGTAACGAAGTACTTCAGTGGGAGCAAAGCACTCCAGCACCCAGTGGTAAGGTGACTTGCTGGGGACAATGCTGGGAACAGCACAGATCTGCCCCAAGACCAGCACACCACCTCTCACACTCTTTCACAGGAGAAATGTGAGACTTCAGCCTGCTTGCAAAAATCTCACTTCTCCAACTCTTTTTTTTTTTTTTAAAGAACATATTATAAGAGGTTGAAAAGTCTCCCCATCTCATGGCAAGCCTGGACATGCAATGACAGGTTCCAGACAAGCATTCTTCTCTGGAAGCCCTTCCCAGGCAAGGATGAAGATAATGGCTGAAGATTATGGTGATAATTAGTTGCATGCTAGTCAGGTGCAAGTGTTTCCCAGTGATTTAAGTTCCTTAGCACATATAGTATTGGCTAATGTTATCAAATATTTAAATGCCTGTTGTTGCTTTGGTTATCTCTGGCACAAACCCAGAAGCCCACAAGGCAGGGTAGCAGGAAAAGGGGGTTTCTCACAAGCACCCACCATGGCCAAGCTATCATGACCACAAGAACGGCATGGAAGGGCAACACAAGAAAGGCATGGAAACAGCCAGGACAAAGTGCTGTCATAGTGGGGGAGAAGTCTGCACCACTGGGCAGAGCGGGCCCATGGCATTGCCAAGGCTGAGGGCTGGAAGGGTCCGAGCTGTGCTCTGCACCAGAGCTGCATCTGCATCAGTCTGTCCCAAGCACTGAGCCCCACTCCTGGGGGGAATACAGGCATCTCCAGCACCAGGACATGCTGTACAGTGGAGATGTAACCTCTCCTGGAACATAAGCTCATGGTGAGTCTGAAGATTGCACACACAGCTTCATTTCTTTGCTCACACCAATCCACAGCGCTGTGGCCAAAGTAAGTCTGCACACCAGCCCCTGTTCCAATTGCTGGTGCCTGGGCCGGACACCACAGCCTCCCACCAGCCAAACAGGGTGGGACCAGGTGGGAGTCCCACACTGTGATGAGCTGTTACACTCCTTCACCTGCAGCTGGGGGCCCAGACCTGAGCCAGCCCATGGCACAGCTGCAGGCAGTGAGCCAGCACCAGCCTCGGGGGGGCAACACCCAGCATCTTGTCTTGCTTTAGGTCTGCCGACTGCTTTCTGTGTGAACTGCCAGCTTACAAACCGGGTTGTTTCTGTAGCAGCAGGGACACCGTGTCACAGCACTGCCCAGCTGCTTGCAAAGTCACTGCCAGCAGCCCCCGCACTGCCAGAACCCAGAGCAGAAGCACATATGCCAAGTCCCAAAGCCCTGCTCCAATCCAAGTGCTCCTCCCCTGGAGCCGAGTACACAACACGTCACCTCCAGTAGCAAGTGTTGTTTTCCCCAGATATGGTAAGTCTTCACATGTCCCAGATGGGCTGGAATAAAGGAACAGGAAAGTGTGAAGGGAGATTACAAAGGACTCTGGCAGTGAAATAGGGGAGCACCAGGATGGCTTTGCTCAGTCCAACACTGGTAGCCAAGTGTGGCTGCCTAGGTCAGAGTTAAGTGTATGGTGAGTAAGTAGTGTTTACCCTCAACATCTTTCCAGCATTCTGGTTTAAACAAATGCCAAAGTAAAGGTTGCATAGTGGTATTTAGTAATGTCCTATGAGGTTTTTTTCAAGCCATTCCTGAGCTCGTATAATCTTTTAGCCCCCAAGGAGTTCCACTGTTTAATTGTCTAAGGAAAAACCCCACTCGTTTTAGTGGACAGTAGGAAGTGGCCCTTTGTACAGAAGAATTATAAAAGGACAGTGAGCATCAAAAGGCAAACTGGTGAGAGAAGAGCAAGTAAGGCAAGAAAAGGAAAGGGAAGAGCATAACATGCAAAAGAAAAAAAAAAAATGGGAAAAAACATTAGCTCAGAGGAGCACACAAAAAATGGTGCCGGCTTATTCATAAATCAAACCTTTAATTTTCTAACAGAAGTGACATAAATGGGGTAGAGAGCAAAAGGAATTACAAACTGCCCCTGGTGTTCTTCCCCCCCAACTCTAAATTTCCAATTACACACAAAAACCTTATGCCTTTTAAAAACACATCTTAGCATTTCTAAATCACTCCCCGATTTGCCACTTGAATGGCTGCCTTGACTCCTTCTTAGACAACAAACCCTACTAGTATCAAATATTTCTAAAGATATAGCTTATCAACAAGCTAGCTGGCTTGAGCCAGAAACCAGATATTATCTATTCAATGTTTTATGGTCCCCAGCACAGAACCATTGTACTGAGCACTCCAGGCTCCCACTGCCTTCATCACCCCTCCGTTAGCCAAGGCTGGGAACTCTTCTTGGACAGCTGAGGCAACACTTAATACATCTCATCCTATTCTTGCTAAACACTCTCAGTCACAGTAAGGTGATGTATTTCCCAGATGAAGTACAATATATGGTTGAACAGGGAACTTTCTGTCCCTTTCAGCACTTTTTCTCAAGCTCTGCAACTCAGCTCCTCCTTTAGAGCTGTTTCAAGTCTGAAGCTCTCCCTCTGCCATTACTTCCATGCTGGCACATCCCCTGTGAATTTATCCCAGGATTTATTTCATATTGGCAGAAAATATTTATACCAAAACATGAGAAATCTCTCATGTGTCTTGTGCCTAAGCATCTTAAGTCTCATCTACAAGGCAAATGAGTTTATGTAGTGTCAGACTATTACAAAGAAGTTATACATATGTAAATCCCCAGGCACTTTTCAAAAGTTCTCCCTTTTTCAGCCTCCTCTCACATCACAAAACTTCAGGCACAATTATGGGTAAGTTTGTTCATGTGCCACTTTGAGCCTTTTAAGGCTACAGAAATCCTCTGAAATATTTATGTGGCTCAAGTGTTACTCAGAACAATTAGTTCACTGTGTTTCCTCCCTAATCAACATTTTCAATAGGGGAAAACATTTCACATTACAGAGATCTATAACCATGGAAATTTATGAGGCATACATTTATTGGCAAAGGAAAAAATTATCCTCTGAAGATACTTCATCTGCCAGCAGTTCAGGAAGATGTAGATGGCAGGGTCAGAATCAGACCCTCGCACCAGTACTGTGAGGCACCCACAGACCCCAGACACCTTTTTGCCAGGCCAGATTTATTTCCTGGCTATCTCAGTGCACATTCTCACTGACTGACACTTCCTATGCTTATTTTTAAACATCCTAGTCTAATTATTTGAGTATATTTCAATTAGATATCTCAGAAACCAATTAAACAAAAGGTTTGTGATTGAGACATCATTAGGAACCTGCATCAATATCAATTAGTGACCAAAAGATATACAATTTACTGAAATAATTTAAGAAACAGAAAATACTCTGTATCTGACACAGGAACAAAGAAAATTCTCACTGTCTGCTAAGCAACAAAGAAATGCTCTTGAATTCCATTAAATCCTCCTCCTGTTCTACCCTGTCCCACAGTTTCCTACCTGCATCCTACTTCCCAGGCTCCAGCAGTGCAGCTTCTCCCTACACAAACAGCTGCACCCACAATACAATCCATAATAAAATCCTACTACCACAGAGTTTTCAAAACTACATTCCACCTGCATGACAGGTTAGCAATGGGCACCACCATTCCAACAAGGATGGCTTGATGGAATGCACATTCAGCCTGTGCTAAGTGACAGGGAACTCTGAGGTGCAGAAATGCAATTCCATTGAGTCAAACAAAAGGAAGTATTTTTATACACACAGAGAGAGGAGATAGAATAACAGACCTAAATTTTAATGGAGGAAGTTCATGTATTTATATTTGCTTAGGAGTGGTGTCCCATTTAACAATTGCATTTGTGTTTTCTTCTTCCCTCCACTATATGGTACACAAGTATACAAGTTTGTGTTTGTGACTCTAAGACAGTGTCTTCACTTCCTCAGCTCTAAAGCAAAGATAACCTCCTTTGCAGCAGCAGGGTGAGGACCAGTCGTGTCCACAGCTCTAGATACAAACCCTGAGTGAGCTGCAGAGTTCAGCAGGCTGAGGACAGCCTGACTGGGTTCCCTGATCAAACCCAGCAGCAGGCAGGAGGCAGCACACCTGTTGGCACCATGCCTGGCCCAAAACCAGAACACCTCCCTGCAAGCAGTTCATTCTGGTTTTGCTGAAAATGAGACTGAGGCAAAGGATCTGAATCCACACTCAGCGTTCATCAATGCTGCTTGCAAGCAAAAGTCATATTCAGCCTTCACCAGGAGGCAAGTGCTCAGTCAACACTAGAACTAATGGTTAATTCTTGACTCTTAATCTGAAATTGCCTTAATTTGTTTTACTAAAGTCTATAGGATAAAAACTAGATAAATCTACACATTGCACAGATCTAGTTGTTCTTACGTAACCGAACTACCTGTAGAACAGAGAATACACAACCAAACTGCTTGGCAAACTAGAAAACATTGCCATTTTACCTTGCAGACCTCTCCTCAGCTCTGTCCTGGCAGCACAACTACCCCCACTGTGAGCTGCTGGTTCAGAGAGATCTGTGTGATCTCCTGCACTGATGAACAGGTAGTCCCTGTATGTGTAACCAAACCTGTGATACAGTCAGAGCACACCCCACAGCTCAGCCTCCAGAGCTGCTTCGGGGTCAGCAGCCACTTTGAGAAACACCCCGAACCCTCTGGAATCTACATGTTACACAAACTCTCCACCACATCTTCTCAGTTTGAAAAATATCACTGATTATATACTTTCGACTTCCAGGAAAAAGAATTCTTTTAAGCCTCAAAAATGCTTACAATACCCACAGTCCAGTAAATCTACTGCAGGCAACACATCGTTCGTAGCCAACTAATGAGAAAATGGACCTACAGGGAGTTTAATTGCTCTCCCTGATTATCATGTGTGCACAAACTAGTCTTTCTCGCTCAGCACATCCACTCTGCATTTGCAGACAGTCAAATGGCAAAAGGAGTCATATTGTGTTTTAATGCCTGGAAAACCGCAGCGCCAGCACAGGCACGTGTGCGAGGCTCGATTTCGTGTCCACTTACACGTCAACAAAACTATTTACTGCGCTGTGATTTCGAGAGCCGCGGCTCCAATGATGTGCTGGGAGGGCACGGAACAGGACAGAGCTGTCCAGAATCACAGGCGCTGTTGCTGTTATTTATGTCTGCTGTGCTAATGCTCAGAAGCCAACACAGACCAAAGCAAGGGAACAGGCGACTCAAGCTTTTCAGGGAAGGTAGAAATCAACTGTTACAGTTGAAAAAAAGAAAAGTCTTGAGGCATATATGTATTTCAGATATAAAAATAAAAACCAATATAGAAGCACAAGTTTAATAGAAAATTGTACTAAGCATTTTGTTAGAGCAGTCACTACCCCAAAGAGCTGTATGTGCTTCAACTGCAAACACAGAGGGAATGGGACACACAGGGCAAACATCACACACAGGAACAGCAGTGAGGGCTTTTATGAAAGATTATTTTCATTCAGTTTACCTCTTTGGCCACATGCTAATAGTTACAAGACCGTATGAAGCTGGAACAGACCCACTATCAAGGCAGATTTGAGATGAGTAAGAAAACAAAGGCAGGGAAATGTGTAACAGTGCCTTTGTTATTTTTATCTAGGCCAATGTTTTGTGTGAAACCTGGTGCTACACAGCTAACAATCCTCAGGTAAACCTGCATGTCTGACTGCCTCAGGAACAAGCCCTAAGTCAAGAACAAGTAATGCCATGGCACTGGGAAACCAGATGCATGCACATCTGGGGTTTCACCCTGGTCTGGGTAGCCAGGAGATCCCAGGCTACACAGCTCCATATCAGCAGGGTACCAGAGAAAGAACAGCTCCTCAGGATCTGCACCAGGAAAGAGAGCAATCCAGCCACACTAAAATGTTAAGAGCAAATCTGATTAGGATCCCAGACCCCAACTCTACCAGTCTAGTGAGCATCCAGCAATACCACTTTTCCCCCACAGAGCTGTGGTAAATGCCAAGACAGCTCAGCACTAACTTTTTTTCTTATTTTATTCCTTTGGGAGCCTTTTCAGATGTGGTTTGTCTACCTGAAAAGCCTGAGGGATGTAAGCATGAGAAAGGTGAGCATGTGAAAAACTGACTGTGCAGGCAGCAGTACAATGACATCATGACCAGGGGATGCTGCTGGCAGTGCCTGGGCAGCAGCTCTGCCAGATTCAGCCTGGCCTGGGTCCAGCAATGAGTTTCTGTCCTGAAGTCCCTGCTACTGTGGGTATAAGACACTGCAGTGCATTACACATCCCCAGGGAGAGAGACCTATTTCATCTAAATGTGGTATCAGGGAAAAGAAAAAAATACATTGTAAAAAAATAACATATCAGAAAACAGTGGAGCCGCACAAGTGTATAAAGATACGCTTCCTACTCTGGAACTTGCATTCTAAACATTGGTGAGAATAATTTTTAGGAAATTGTTCCTGGGATAGGGAAAAGCTGCCCTTCTGCATAGAAAAAAAGAACATGTTTATTCAGAACATGTTTATTCATTACACTGACCTGTGTAATATCACTTTTCAAACATTTTCTCTAACACCATAAAGCAGAGAGTCAATACAAATATTCACTCTATTTTGCCTCTCACCACTTAACTTTAAGTCCTCCTACCAGTCTCTATCACAAAGAGGCTCTATGGAAAGGTTCTCATCACATTTCATAATACCCATTGCTAGATTTTCTCCAAATATTGGAGGAAATAAAGTCACAACCTTTACAGATGAGTAAATTTGGCCTTTCCTGGCTGCTATCAGCAGAGCTCCTGGTCTCAACATGCCGCTGAACAGATAGGCATTGCCTTGCTGAGCTGGGTGGGACGATCCAGATGATGTATTTACACCCCAGTAACAGGTATAAATTGTGTAAACAGGAAATTCTTTTACATTTCTTTTTGTCAGTTTCACTTGCGCTTTTAGGTAATTGTCAAGAAGTTGCAATCATGACTGATTTATTTTAATCAAGTAACCTATGTAACTGGAAACAAGGAAATATCTTTGGCCAGCCTTCTGAAATCATATCATGACAGGAAAGCCACCCAACAGTCACCGCTGACAAGGCAGGAGCTCATAAAACAATATAGTCCACATCGCCAGAGGGCCTCGATCAGCGTGACTGGCTGTGCAATGTAAACAAAGCAAACATTAAATGAGTACTGACATAGAAAGAAAATTCCTCCCCAACTGGACAGGCAAGATTAAATGTTTATTTCCTGGACACAGATCACTCTCTGTCTGGGCATTCCCTTAAATGGCAAGTAGCAAAACATTTGAAACCTTGGGAAAAGCAATGCTCCTGGAAATGTTCTAAGATGCACAGTTGTGCTTGAAGGAACACAGCATGACTCCCCATGGTAGAGCTGCCTCAACAGAATACACCATCCCTCCCACCCTGCCCAAAACCAGCTGGGAAGGCAAAGTGAACATCAGATGCTGAATTGGCTACAAACCTACTTATCCCAACAGTCACCTGTATAAATAGCTTTTTGGAAGCAGAGGTTCACCCTCCAATTCTCAAAAATTTTGTATTTTGTTTTTACTGTTAGTCATCAAACTCTGCAATTGCAGCAGGCAACTGTGTCTCCACACCAAGTGGCAGTCTGTCCTCCACCAGGACAAATACACCACCACTGATATGACATGGAGCATGCTACACACACCTGAGCAAGCACAGACACCCATTGCTAGAGGCTCCTACTCCTCTGAGTAGCACCAACACTGTACCCACGTATCAGTCCTAAGGTTTTCTTCATGGGATCAGCCTTAGCTCTTAATGCCCCGCCACCTTCCAAGTCATATGCTGCTCATGAGGCATGGCAAAGGACCAACATGGTTTAATATTCAAGAGAAACTATCAGGTCAAGGTTCTCCATTTTCCTTCATCCCACACAAAGCAGTCTGGGATCAGATCAGGCACAGAGCCATCGGGGTAAGGAACACAGCCGTGGAACACAGTGCACAGGCTTACTTGCTTTTTCCAGAAAACGGTAATAGAGCCCTTCCCTGCAGCTGAAACCCCCCCCAGGGATTTAAGTGCAGGTTATTTTGTTTTCTTTGTGTCTCCATCCCTCCACTATCTGATCACCTTTCAAAGGGAGGCTGCAGCTCAACCCCAGGGTTACCTTCCCAGCCTGCTAGTGCAGGAAATATGGTCACAGGCCACCAAACGACTATTGCCCAAACAACCTGGCACGAACCCGAAGGCCAAACACATAATTGCTGCCCTTGAAACACCCTAGTATTTAAACATATGTTGAGACCTTCACCCTATCTGCAGCTCCTTCCTGCAGAAATACGGAATTCCAGGAAGTGGAGCCTAACACTCACACCAGGAATGATGGGTCAAAAATTCACTGTTCGTTTCCTTTAGACTACTATTCAGTTTCCAAATTGCATTAATAATGCAAGAACCTCTTAATGCAAGTGTCATTACCCCCAAGATAATCATTATTTAAAAAGCATTTCCTAGGTTACTTTGTTATATATCTATATTCGAAATCGACCCAATGAAAAAAGCTGCTGTGCAAACCAACGGCAAATAAAAAACCAGCAAACCTCTGAAATCAATCAGTAGGACTGGAGCATCGGAGGAACCACGCAGATGAAGCTGCTTTAGCTGAAGTGGGAGGGGTTTTCCAGGCTGTTGGAGCCCTGTCCATTAGCAGGAGGTCAGGCTCCCGGGGCAGCCCCTCGCCCCCATCCACCCGGAGGCCCTACAGCCAAATCTGAGGAGATGAGACTTGACTCCCACGGTATTTTACAGCTTTCCTCAGGGACAGCAAACAACAGAAGCACCACTTTAGTGTACTCCACATGCCCCCAAACTGACAGAAACGAAAACTGAGTGTCATTCTGCACAATGAAGAGACAAAGGAAGCGACAGTTCAGTTCCTCTCCCGGCTGCCACCAAGGCAGGGACGGTTCTCTGAGATGCCACCTCACGACAGAGGGGTCCCTTCTCTGCATTTTCTGCTCCTGCCTCTTTTTTCGTAGCAACTAGCTGAGGGAGGGGAAAAGCAAAGTCTTCCCACAAAATGATCTCGCTTCTGCTTGTTTACAAAGCAAGAGGCAGCTGTTAATTCTCAGAACGGGCAGACTGGAAGAAGCGATGCTCCAACAGCGAGAGCTCAGCGCTGTGTGGGCAGCCCTGCCTGTGCTCCCCGCACTGACACCTCTCGCTGCTCCTCCCGTGCTCTTCCTGGTAACATGGGCTATAATCACGCAGGTTACAGCCACACACGTCATGAAAAAGGAGAATAGGCACAAAGGCACATCCTGAAAGCGCTGCTCGGCCAGCCGAGGTCTGCTCAGAGGAACACAATTGCAGAACCGAGAGCAGTGCAGGGCTGCTTCACCCCGGCGGAGTGACCCCCCTGCAGCCCCCCGAGCCCACCCGGGCAGGCGGCGGGGAGCGGAAACGAGCGATCAGAGAGGGAGGCGGAGGAAGGGAAGATTACTGGTCTGTGCAGGAGACTGCCTCGGACGTGAGGAAAAGACAGTATTACAGTGAGAGAAGGAAGCAGAACAACTGCCTCTACCCTGCCCTGAGAGAAAAGGCAAAGCAGTTAGTCAGATGAACACTAGTTTTTTATTTTATCTGAACTATACTGGGGAGTGACACATCGTGCAAATCACCTCCTTTCTCTACAGTCTTTCAGCTGTTTCTTTATGTTTGGTTCTCCACATCAACCTGTTGCCAAAAAAGCAGGATCCGAGTTTTTAAAAACGTTGTGCAGAAAGAAAAACAAACGTTTAAATCTTTTCTTTCCTCTTCAAAGTCTGCCACACCTCTGCTGTGCAGAGTGCTGTTTCCAGCCCATTGTCCACTGGCCCCCAGGAGAAGGAAGTTCCCAGCCTCAGGAAAGGAATGGGATCCCCACTTGCACTGACTCAAATCCCTTATGAGGACTTGATGGAGTTTGCACTTTACAAGCCCACTTCCCCTCCTTACTTGTTAGAAACCTTCCAGGTGATGGGTAGATTAACCACCAACTCTCACCACCAACATCCAGAATATTTATCAACATAAACATGAACAGTTACAATCTCATTAAATCTTGCTAATGATGATCCTCAACAGTCTCTTTTCAAGTTTCAAGCAGTTACTATCAATCCCTGTCGAGTCTACTCCATCCTCAGTGATCCAGAAATGGTTCCTGATAGAAACTTAAGATAAAAATGCACAAAAAGCTGCAAACAGTAACAGCTTTCACCCTAAAGACACCCTAGCCACAACCAGCAGGCCCCAACTGCTTCTGCACCCCACATCCTGCTTGGGGTGAAATAGAAGCAGGGGAATGATTTCTCTACTTCTGCCACTGCCAGACTTAGCACCAAAGACAACCTTGGCCACTGTCTGCTGGTTCCTATCCCCTAGAAAGAACCCTTGCACCAGGTTTCATCCAAGATACACATTTTGTGTGGTGCACAAACACAGTCTGGCAGTTTGTCATAAGGCAGCTCTACCTGCAGTAAATACATTCATGTTCATGGTGTTTCATTCTTCAAGAGTATATAAAGCCTGGATTCACCCAAAGCACAGCACTACCCAAAAACCAAGTCACAGAAGAGAGAACCCAGCACTACCTGGCCTTATCTGGATACTTTCACATTACTTGTATGTAAATATTTCTCTGTTTACAAATATGTAAGTAAAGGAATGGATGATGCTGGTCAAAATATTTACAACCATGGGCAAACCACACTGACAGAAGCTCAGGGCAGTGCAGAAGATAGTTGTAGCCAGAAGCAGGTGCCCAGGACACAGAGGGGACAGGGAAGCAGCACAACCAAACACTTGGTTCTGTCTCACATGGGTTTCACGACATACGTAGGACCATGGGATGAGCTCCAGCCTCAGCTCTGCCCTTGTCAAGGGCCACTATAAGAAGCATGTTTTCTCTCCTTTTTATACCCTCACACAGAATGTGAAACAGACAACAAGCTCATCTTTCCTACAGTTTCTTTGGCACACACAATTTTTTTTTCTGTAAACACACAAAGTCTTCATATATGCGTTTTGTTTTCTATAAACTTCCTTAAAAGTTAGTCAAACCTTACATTTAATGGAGATACCAAGATGGATTTATGAAAGTCCAAGCACTCTGCAGCTACATTCACAGGCCTTGCTCTCTTCCATTATTAATAATCAAGAGAAGGAACGCAATTATGTTTGCCAAACATAATATGATAGTCAGAAGGTAAAGGTTACAAACAGTAATCAAAAAAACTCACTCAACCTCACCAAAAAAAAAAGAAAAAAAAAAAAAATCAGAAGGGTCACGTCAAAACAGCCTTAAAGTTTTCTCGGACTCTCTAAGAGAGATCAAATCCAGCACCACAAAAGATTTTGCAAACGTTTCTTAGAAGTAGCTTAGCAATTCCAGCAAAAGCAGTCATAAAAAAATTCAAATGCACTCCTTAAAAGCCAAATCCAGAGGCACAGATCCAAAAATCAGCTTCAGAGGCTTCTCTACAAGGGCAAGAAGTGACATGCATGCACATCTGACACGCAGGGGAAACGTAAAATAAGGGTTACTCTCCCCAGTTTTTCTGAACAGGGGCGCTGACTGAGAGCAAACAGCTCACGCCGCAGCAACAGACTCTTTACCTCCGAGTTCCGCGGGGTCCCTCTAAAGCAACCAGTGCTGTTAGACCTTTTCTTTGCTAGCTGGGAGAAAGCTTCTCGTTCAGCGTGCTGTGTCTTTCTCGCCGATTAGAACATAAGCGGTTCCGAGAGTAACAATGTCACATCCGCAGTTCCAAAGCGCAACAACAACAACAATAACAAAAAAGTAAATGTGTTTAAAAAAAAAAGAAAAAGAAAGAAAAAGGAGAGAGGAAAAAAAACCAAACAAAAAACCCCCAAACAAAACAACACCAAAGCAAACTAAGCCCTAATGTCCAAAGCGAAATAAATCCACCGCAGCGGAGGGACGAGAGCAGCGCGGGGCGCTCCCCGCAGGCTCCGGCCGCGCTCCCGGCGCGGAACCGAAGCACCTTCCCCTTTTCTCTTCTTTTCCTTTCCCTTCCCTTCCCCGCTNAACCCACCGCGCTCGGCCCCTGGGCGGACTCTGTCCAAAAATAAAATCACAACAGCGGGGTGGGAATGGTGTTAAAGAAGGGATGGCGTGGCCAGATTGATCAGTGGAACAGAGAGCTCTGAAGTTGCAGAAGAATCCTGGTAAATTTTCCGGAATTTTGCAATGAGGATGAGGAATGAAGCTGTGGTGAGCACTGCTGGGAAAGCCCACACGTGTGCTCTGTAGTAGCATCACCTGGATGTGTTTGGCATCTCCTGCATGAACCAGAGCTGTCACGCAGGGCCTAAAGTGACAGCTGATGAAGCAGTCCGGGACAGCGATGAGGGCAGGCTCTCAGTAAATGGTCACAGACTTTACTGGGAACACAAGAATCACCGAAAGATCTTAGGGTAGAGAGTGCTGTCTTTATCCAGCATCCAGCCACCAGAGTTTTAGCAATGCTTTTGTTTGAGCACAATTTTCCTAGCTGATAATAAACCACAGCATTTAATAAGATGTTTTTACAAGGCACTGAATACTTTGAGTTTTCCCTCTGGTACTTCTCTACTTCTGGTACCTTTCCACTTCTGGTACCTGACAAAGCATGTCCATATATTATTACAAAGGTAAGGCTTACAGCAGACAGAGGTATACACTCTTTCAGCCAACCATAATCACAAAGGAAACAACAGTGTGCATTTTGTGGTAAAACTGCCACACAGATTTTTAAGTTTGGGGTTTTTTTGCCATGAGGAAAAATAAACAGAAGTGTCATAACACACTGTGTTTGATTTGAGTAAGGGCACCTAGAAGAGATCTCAGAATATGCAGCAACCAGCTGCCTATGTCAACCACGTGGTTGTCTTCCAAAGTATCTTACCTCTGTCCAAGATCTTACCCCTTTTGTAAGATACAGTTACAGGACTGACGACTCCTCTTGCTTAAAATATTAATTAGAACTAAAATTAAACATTTATTCCTGGAAATCTTTTCTCTTTTGCTGTGTGTGGCAAAACTGCTTTTTTGGATGTGGAGGAGGATGAAGGGAAAGCACCGCATAAGCAAGCAGAGCAGTCTGCCCGGTCACACAGCCTGGAATTACAGCTGTGCTTTCCTCAAAGGTTCAACACTCGTGAGTCATCCCTCTTCTGTCCCCCCCCCCCTCTTCTTCCCAAGCAGAAAAGTACAGCCCATGGGAGATACATGACAATGGATGCCCACGGTCATGAGGCAGGTTTTCAGTGCTAGATGGTGGGTTTGAGAGACCCTCCATGTGAGTGAGTGTGTGTGTGTTCCCCCAGCCACCACAATTAGGAGGTGGGATTTTGCCTGCTGCTTTTTTCAGCAGCTGCCGGAGACAGGAGAGGCTCCAGCTTGTGCCTAAACTCCAAGTTGTTTCTCTCCCCTCTTTTCTCTCAGCACAATTGCTAAGGATCGGTTAATCATTTCCAGCCCACTTGCCTACCTTGCTCTCTCTGTCCCTGGTGAGGGGTGACCGGCAGCAGTGCAGCTCCTTCCCGGGATGCAGGCAGGGCTGACAACCTCCCCAGAGGACAATGCAAGGGGCACCTCGCGGTTAGGAGGAGGGCAGGAGGTGGTCCAGAGCTGCAGGGCTCTCCTGACTCTCTCCCTTCCTGTTGGATGTTCCCCTGCTTACTCAGACACAGCTCTGGGCTGTTGCAGGGACTGAGCACTTCCCTCAGCAGTCCTGACAGGGGAAAAACAGAAGAATGTCTTGATAGCATAGCATCATTATACCACTTTTCATTCACTTAAAGTATTCAAAGTGCAATTACTTATACAATTTGAGTGAAGGAAATGAGTGTGTAGGGGGAAAATCTATCAGTTAATGTGATTCATTAGTAATGGTGGGTGATATTCATCCCTGTGCAGCAGCAAGGATGAGGTGGCTTGAACAGCTCTTAGATAATTAGTGGGTGCTAGTAGTAGACATAGGGCAAATACTGCCCACTTCTATTAGAAAGGCATGATTTAGTCTAGGATAGCTCCACAAGGGCCACCCAGTTCTGGATTCTGGACTGGTTTTTGGAACTGTTTAATCTAAAAGATATGGTTGGCACAAGCACAAAGCGTGTAGGCTGGACATGAATGAACTGTGCCTGGAAATTAGAAGTAGGCACTTAAAGATTAGAGCAATCAGATTATAGCAGAGAATAATAGGAGGAAAAATACCCTTAACTCCTGAATATGTGGCATACCAAATATGCTTCAGTCCAGAATGCTCTATTACACTTTAGGCTCTCACATCCAGTGACAGTGCTGACTGGAAATAGAGCAATGCAACACCAACGTGCCAAACCAAGAGTGTGATCTGCCTTCACTTGAAGCTGTTTACTATATAACAGGATACACTCACTCTGTTTTACAAGATCAATTTTTTCATACCAGGCATCTGACAAGTTGTTGTGTGCTCTCACTATCTTAATCATCTGTAATTTTGAATCATGCTTCAGATGAGAGCTGTTCAGTTTGCAAAGCGTAGGAACTGAGGACATCTCTGCTCTTCTTAGATACATCTTAGCAGCAAGACCCAGGGGGAAAAAATGGTCATAAAAGAAAGAATTTCCCTCTGTGGTTAGGGCTTAAAATTCAGTTAATGCCAACTAAAGTTACAAATAACCCTGCAAATACTTTACAGATATTTAAAATAATAAAAACAAAGCCCCAAATTGCCATATAGTCATCAATAACACAGTGTGCTAAAAGTAGCACTAACACAACCTTCTCAACAACAACTTAAGCAAAATCTTTCCACCTTTCTCTTGGGGGAGGATTTAGCTCCCAAACTCAGTTATCAAATCCAGAGCATTGTTAATAGCAGGGTGAGAAACTAGTTCCTGAGCCTCACAGCCAAGCCTGGGACACAGTGTCACGGACAAGAAGTAGGTCAGCTCCAGGTTGTTATCACCTCCCATTTTGTACTCCTGGAAGGTGTAGCAAAATCCTACCAAACAGGTGTTGCTTAACTCCTAGTTTGGCCAGTTGGCTATTTCATTTGGCTACTGAAACAGTGAGAGCTCACATGAGCTTGCCTTGAGCAAGTGTATCTTCTTATTTTCCTTCTTCCTTTCCTTACACTAAAACACTTCCAAGTTCTTTATTAGTAAGCAAGTGACTTCATACCAGTGTAGAAATCATCAGCAAACAGCCTGGCAGGAGGTACACTCATCCACTTGCTGCAGATTATTTTTCCTCTTGGCTAGTGTGTTTTCAGGTTCCACTCCTTCTAAAGAAAGATTTATGTTTATCATGAGCAGAGGAATCTTTTAATGCATGAAATCAGACAGAAGATACACAGCTACCAAAGGCTTTAAGGTCAGTCAGGTTGTCTCTGTTGGTCCTGATGCAGTGATCTAATACTCAGCTCTCAAATCTAATTTTTCAGATCACTTGTCTTCACAGTCAAAAGGATAATTTTTTATTTTTTTTTTTTTAACTTCAGGAAAAAGAACATATATGGACTGTGCTCATAGAAACACAGAAAAGCTGAGCTTTTCAGCAAGGTAAGCTCCAGGGAAATTGGGATGTTTTAAGACCATATGTCTTATCTTCTTGATGTTTTTACTTCACATGCAATAGGCTTCCTTAAAGCAACCCAAACCCATTCTAGTGGGAAAACAAGGCCTTAAAGAAGAACTATTTCTCTGTCATTTGCTTTTTATTTCATAAATACTGACTACCTGTCAGGAATAAAACTGCTCCCTCTTCAGCTGGCATCTTTGATTCTTTACTCCTGTTGTTTGTATTTGCTCTCTTATCGTTATCGCCACTTATCATTATCACTGGCCACTCTGCTTGCCCAGCTGCTCCATGGACACACATCCTGACACCACCTCAGCCTCTGCCCTTCCTGAAAGCTTCACTTTACTTCCAGTTGACCCCTGGCAGACTCAGCCTTGCATTGACAGTCAGGCCTGTTTGCTGTGAACTTGCCAGTCAATGTCACGAAGCTCCATTTCTGTCCTTTACTGGGATCCACAGGTGAGCTTGTGCCAGGTTTTGCATTATGCATGCTGGAGGGTCAGGCCAGGAACTGATAGGCAAAGGGCATTAACATTTGAAGACAAGATGCAGCAACACAGCTGAAGTTTCTTTTCTAAGTACAGTGTGTTACCAAGAGGTTAATCTGTTATTGCAACACATAAAGCAATCACAAGCACTGCAGAGTGGTGATCCTTCCAAGTACACAAACTACAGAATGTCACCACAGACACTGGCACACTGTGCCTCACTCATGTATAGCACTGAATTAGGAAAACAGGTTTTGGAATACAGAATATAAAGCAGCTGCTCAACAAATATATTACTATGACCTTTATACACGTTTCCAACTTTAAACTGGAACAAAAGTCCAACTGAGTTGTATTTTACTGGTTCTGACAGATGTCATGATCAAAAGATGGTAACAGGTTAACCAGTCAGATTGCTAAGCCACTCTTTGACAAAAGTGAATACCTATCATGTTGCATTATCTGTAGTCATTTAAATACATTTGTTTTACCACACACTGAATGATAATGCTAATAATTCACAATGATGAAAAATGATGATAAATATCACATAATTCAAAATCATGACATACTGATAGCTAATTATAAGGGGTGAGAGGAAAAGAAAGAAAACAGAAGTGATGCTCCATCCAAATGAACACATAGGAAAATCTTTACCGTGAACAAACAATCCTCACACACACGAGCTGGGTTGTTGTTCTGACCTGCCTCGATAGATGGCAAGTGCTTGGAGGAAAACCACCAACACTGAGCATGTAGCATCCCCTGAATGTGTGACAGCTGCAGCTGTCAGGAGCTGAATACAAAGGCTGGCAATTTTCATGGAGAGCTCATGGTAAGATGTTTCTTATTCCCTCACTATCTGTCCATTTTCAGATTAGGCACCATTCTCCCTTTATCCCAGCTTATCTGTTCTGTTTAGATCCCAAACTGCACACAGAGATCATGTCTGTGCTTAAACTTCACATCTTGCAAAGAGCTCCATTCATTGTCAGTTGATTCTTTGTCATAGCTGTGATTAAACTGGTACAAATATCTTTTCAGCCCTTTTGGTAAAGGACCGGCTCATACCAGCAGTGGGAATTGACAGCTGGGTTCTTCCATAAGATTGGTAAATGAAACATCCTGTACAGCCAGAAAAAACTTGACAACTGGAATTTTTTTCTTGGAAAAAAGAATTAGTTAAAAATTCCCATGGTGCTAGAACTGTTAAGTGAATGAAAACAGAGATGGGAAAGAATATGATGGAGAGAGATCGATCCAAGACTCCAGTGTCCTAGCATCTAGAGGATTCTGTGCCCTCCTGTACGCAGAAGTTTGGAGCAGAAGCTGCAGTCACAGTTCATGTAACAAGATGCTGTTTCCTGTGTTTGTGATCAATGTGATGTATGGGTTAGAATATGTGTTTGTTTCATTTTGGGCAATGATCCCATTAGCATATTCACTCCCACACCAGGGAGAGAGAAATGCATTCTCCCAGCTCCATTTCGTGATGTATGATTACTCGTTTCAATTTACAAGACACAATTAAAGGCACACTCTCTGTTCTCTTCTTCTCTTAAAAAAACTCTGAATATTAAATCTTATGTACACATTACTTCAAGTCTTCTGAAAACCGACAATGGCAAGTTAGATATGGCAAAACAAGGGTGTTTTCACAGCCTGGCAAGCCTGCTACTCATGAAAGCTTACCAGGTTTAAATATTTAATGATCAGACATGACATTCATCCTCCTAATCAATTCTTTTTTTAGATACAAGTCTGAAGAGTCTCAAAAAGTGCAATCAGGCATTGCTGGAATCCTGTAGAGGCTTCTCACACCAAACAGTCAATAGCTGCACTTGCTAGGAAATGAATAGGGGAGGCAGAATTCTCTGCCCTGCTCCATTAGAGGTGCATTGAAGCCATAAAAGGGGCAGATTGCCTTGAGATAAATCTGCTTTTATAAAGGCTTTTCTTTATATCCTTCATGTTGATGAAATATTTTACTTAGAATTAAATGAAATGGAAACTTTTACAAAGTTTAAATAAGGAAAATTCTTTCTTGGAAGGCAGATGTAAATTCCTCACAAGCAGAACCTCAGAGAGATATCTGCTTACAGACCTGGCTCAAACCATGCAGTGGGTGCATGTGAAAGTAGTCCTGGGGTTGGGTTGGGCCAGGCAGTGGGTCACACCATTTGTTTTAAAAACACATGGAATATGTGTGGGCTGATGGAATACAAGAAATAAAACTGACAGAAAGTCAGAAAAGAGTGTCTGAAATAATCTTTCGAAAAAAACTTTCAGCCAAATGCTCCTCCTTTAGGAACTGGGATTCTTAACCCCCCCTCCCTTTAGGAACTGTTTATCCCATTCCTTTCTGGAAAACAATAGCTAGAGCAGGATTGGTGCTTTCCCCCTTATTTAGTAGCTGAAGGGTGAGGAGGGTCAATCTGAATGTGGGAACCTCCAGATAAGGCAATTCCCAGAGACGACAAGACTTCTTCAACTGGTCTCTGTTGGCCCAAATATAGAAGTTGTCTGAGAAGAGTCTTGAGTACTTGACTCTACCCATCCAGAAGATTCCCCTCATCAGTAGATGATACTGTCATTCCTTCACAACTGGATTAATGAAATTTGGACTAAGCAAACATTCTTAGCATCAAGTGAGAGCTTCAAGACTGGACACCACATAGATCCACAAGGGACAGGCATTCCAGATGTAGACTCAAGTCAATTCAGAGAGAACAGAATAAACCCCACTTCCATCAGATCTTTAGTGAATTGTTGAGTTTTAGGACATCTTTCATTGCAGGGAATAGTTTATAGGAAATTATTTTGCTCTAACTGAAGCCATTAATAAAATGTCTGTTGTTTCCCAAGGAGACCCAAGCAAGGCACAAAATGCATTCAGCACCTGGAGAAAAAAGTGTATGAGGATGGAAATGTTAACAGGTAACAGTGCTCTCTGTGCTGGCATTTCTCTCGCAGCCCTATGGATTGATATTTAACTGTGAGAGTTCATTAGCACAGCTTTCCTTTGGGCCCAGGGTTTTATACTCTGCATGTGATGCTTAGATGACGATGCATCATGAATACTCATGTCTAAACAGCAGAAATCAAAATCGGTTTGAAAGAGATTTGAAAGAGAATGCTGGTTTGGAGGCAGAGGGGAATGATGTATACAAAGATAAAAAACTGTCCTTACAGAGCAGTAGGGTTGATCTGGCTTATTAAACTCACCCAAAATAAAGAGTGGTGCTGTTGTTTTTTTTAAGTGCAGCTTGTCCTCATGAAAGAAGCTTGTTTATGCTTTCCACAATGTTCACAGGTTCTTTTTATGGCACCTCATATTTCTCTGCTGCACAACTGAACAGAGACCAGGAATAAACGTAGCTGTGCTTTATTTCAAAGTGCTGTACAATGATGACTGTTGTACAGTCCTTTGGGTTAAGTCCAGGAGAGTGACAACTGATGACATCTTGCATGGAGGTGAATAGGATGAGCTGATAAAGGTAAACATGTTTAAATATGATTGTACAGTTCTCAAGAGAGTACTTTTATAGATCAGATGCTTGATAAAAAAGGAGATATTCTTGTACTGGAATGGAAAATGCATGGGGAAATAAGCAGTCATTTTCTTGTGTAACTGCTTACTTCTCTACTGAAACTGCTGCCACACCCACCATGGAGGAAATCCTTCCAAACATACATAGAGGGTCCCAATACAACAAACCATTTCATCCTGTAAGTCAATGTTCAGTTGAATGCACAGGTACTGCACTACATGGGTACAGAATGTGCTCATTCTCCGTTTTATATCGATAGAAATATTCACATGAGGTACAGGAAAGCATAAGCAATCCTTGATGCAAAGAATTCAATGTGCTTTCTGCAAGTCTGTGTGCCTGATAAGATCAAACACTGACAAAGAACTTGACAATTAGCAAAATGAGGGAAAGGTGTTCATGTAATTTTGAATCTTCATCAGGAGCTCAAAAATGCTTGTGTGGAAGAAGCCAAGGACAGATCAAAATCTCTCTCTGCAAAAATTTGAAGGATAAAGGGAGTAAATGCTGCATTAAATAAACAAGCAAATAAGATTTAAAATTTTCAGGCAGTACCATGTCCATTAAATGAATGCGTATTGAGGCTCCCCATAGTGACTCTGGGGGAAGGATCTGTGACAACTGCGAGGGTGCTGTAGCTCCTGCAGGAAATTAATCAGTTACTTGAACTATTGCCTGCAAAGGTCAGTTCTTACAAAATTTCTCTGTGTTACTGTGACCTTGTTTGTGCAGAAGCAGCACCAATGAGCTACTAGAATATTTTGGAGCAGAGTGGGCTGGTTACAGTTGTTCTGGGCTCTGATTAGCCAGAAAGGCCCTTGTAATGATGTTAGACATACCACATTTCCCAGCAATGATCCTGGTCTCATCATCAAGAGGAAATGCTCTCCAGCCCTTTTGTTTCAAACAGACAAAGCAAACAGGAAATACTCAGCTACCTTGCTCCCAGCCTTTTGCCATCCATTTCACTGCTTCCTGCCTCTGTCTATTTTGGGAGAGAACTGTTTAAGAAAATTGCCTCTTCAAAAGTTCAGGTTTCACTTACACAGGCAGCTTGAGCCTCCAGTGTCTGGCTGGGTTCTCCATCCTCCTGCCCTCGTGGTGGGGAAAGGGCAGGAGCAAAAGGAGGATCAAAACAGGAGTGCTCACAACATCTGCTTCTATTAGTTTTAGCCTTTCCTTCCTTTTAACTCAGGGGTATTTCTCATAGCCCAGAGAAATGTTCATGAATATTCTCTCTGCAGTGACAGTCTGGGATCCTTCAGCAGTGGGAACTGGGCATGCAGGAGCAGGCACCATGGCATTTTTTACTCTTGCAACTGACCATTCCAGGTGTTTGAGTCCATAAGTTATTTGAGGAGAGTTAATCCCTGGCTTTGTATTTTTGAAAAAAAACAAACCACGGAAAACAAACAAACAAAAAACCCTCAAAGAATTTAACACAGTCCAACAATTTCTTGTTATTTTCAGAAAATTTGCGGGCACTAATGCAACCTTAAAAAAATTAATCCTGTTTGTATGATAAATGTAAGGACAGAAGGATTTCATATTTGTGCAACACCAGTGAATGAAAAAGGAAAAAAAAGGAATCATAAGAAAGATCTTTGCACAAAGACGGCAGACTAAAAGTAGTTGTGGTTTCTGCTTATAATGAGCTTCAGGGAGCTGAAAATTGATGCAGAAATTCACATCTTCATTGGTTATTTTAGGGAATATTGAAAACTGTTTTATGCTAACATCATGGCAGTTCACAAGGAAAAGGCCAAGATCAGGGAATTTTCTATGCTTACTCTCCTGCCACCGGTCATATTTCCTCAAGATAAAAAAATCAGTGGCAAAGTATGAGAAATGTGCTGATACATTGTTTGAAATAAATTATATTTTTAAAAGGAAATCAATTGAACACTTCCTACTAGTTCATCAGGTCAGTTTCCAACCCATCCATCTCTCTCCATCTGCAGCCACACAGCTGTCTCTGTGTGTTTAGCTCCTTTCTGCCAATCTCTAATTATCTTTTGACTCTGGACAAGATTTCACAGTAAGTCTACAGAAAGGCACTCCTGTACGATAGTGCTCAAGAACAATAAGCCCAGTACATACTCGGTTTTGTGTGCATTAATGGCAGACAGCTCTGAGGTGTGTTTCACATCCTTAAGCCTGTGAAAACAGGGAAAGTACCCATGAAGCAGAAGCACTTACCAGCTCTGGTTTTTTCAGAATGACACTGTGCTCGGTTCAGGTACAGATTAAGATGATCCCATGAGTTTCTGCTGAGGTAAATATAGGAGTGTTCTCACCAGGAAAATCAACATCACACATCCTAAGCACCAAAGAAAGAAGAGAGCTCCCATTCTTTAGGGGTTCTGCAGGTATCAGAGATGTATCCACGTGACAACAATAATGCAGTACTGCTCTTTGATTCCTTTTAAATTTTTCTCCTTTTAAAGACAACACCCTTGAGTTTTTGCATTTATCATACACCTGCAGCCTCAAATTCCAGACTGACAGACCAGAATTTGCTGTATGAAGGATACTTTTATTAATCATATAAATCTATATATGTGGTGCAATACTTGGCCCAGACACATAATATTGCAGTGAACACGAGATAAATAAAATCTTCAGGCTGACTCAGAAAGAGGGGCTCACTGAATGAGTTCAGGGAGCAATGAGGTGATTCCCTACTCTGCTGTTAAATTTGCTGCAATTCCACCAATGCTATCATTCCACAGCCTCTGGCAATACCACCTCAATAATGGGCTTAGACAGCTTAATTATTATTATTAGTTTGTGAATGTCTTAAATGCTGCATCACGGCAAAGCTGCTTTATGCCAAGTACAATGTTCCATTTAGTGCCATCTATATTTTTCAATTCAGTCCATGTTTTGGTTTGGGCTGACTCAGAGTGAAATTGCTTTCAAATTTTCACTTTGGTTGTGCAATGAAATAAAGGAGCCCTTCAGTCTTACCACTCTGCTACCACCAGGTACCAAATTGTTCAGTGAAGACTTAGTCACTTGTTTGAAGAAACTGATCAGTCTCAGATCTCTTTTTTGAAGATATTCACGATCTATTAATGTTAAAAAATAATAATCAAGAACACCCCAGACCCAAACCAGACATTAATTGCATTTTCAAGTTCATAATTATTTATTCAGGTGCTTCCATAACAAAGGAAAATGTGCTGACAGAAGTCTTGCAAATAAAGAGCTTAGATACCGCAGCAACACCTGATCTTTAAAAGCAGGACTCAACAGAAACATTGCATGCCCATGGGTTGCACCGTTCACTCTCCCAATATTCCTTGATTTGGTAAAGGTATGCAGTCTGTATCCCAGCCACTCAGACTGACATGAGGGAGAATTCAGAAGGAGTTCTCAGCTCACAGCTCATTATCTGAGCAACAGCCATGCTGATCACGCAATAAGACTCCCTCCCCTCACATCCCAGCCCAGACTGATGCAATTTTTTCCATCTTCTCAAGCTACACACATTTCTGTGCTCTTTAAATACTGTGCTGTCTCTCAAGCAGGAAATCTGAAGGCATCCAGTTGTTTGGCACAGAGAGTAAAACAGCAAGTGTGTTTTCTGGGGAGTAAAAGAGCACAGGAGCACTGTCCCTTTGACAAGGCAGAGCCACAGCTTTGATGTTTCCTCTCGCCTTTTCTCTTTCTAATTAACTATATGGCTACTCTTCTCACAGAGCCCAGAAAATGCTCTTGCATCGGAGCAATCTTGGTATTAATTTGGGCTTCTCATCTGCAGTCTTACTATGGACTATTTCTTAGTTTGTGGTGTTGGAATATGAAATACTTGAGATACTATAGACTATTTCTTAAGGTAGCACAGAGAAGGGAGATAGCAGTTAGTGCAAATTCATTGCCCCAGGGCCAAAGGCTCAGCGATTTCCTGGTCACAAGGAAAAGAAAGCAGCCAGGCCAGGATATCTCCTTTTCTGCCAATGCTGACACTATTGTCTGGTCTTCTGCATCACCATAACAGGTAAACATTTACTCTGCAACTATTACACATCATGTTCCCACCTGCTGAAGGACTTAAAACTCACTCACAGCCTGCAAATTTTGTTTAAACAACACGCCTGTTTGGTGGCTCCATTCCCGACTGAGAAACTGCTTATATTGGTTTTCCCTCAAGGGCTCCACTTACTGTAAACACAATTAAGGCTAAACACATTATCTACCCTATATCATCATTAGAAATTGCCTTTTCCTTTCAGCTTTGTCTTTGGGTGTAGTCTGTTCTAGACACAAGCCATCCCTTAGTGACCAGGATGCTGCAGTTCCATGCCTTAAAACCCTTCTTAACTTCAAGGGGTGGACAGGATTAGATGCTGCAGACTCTAAATCAAAGTATAATGACATTACTCAAAAAATGCTACTAAAGATTTTAAATCTCGTTTCAAATTTTTGCTGGCAAAGCTGTGCTACTATTGGCTGGCACAGCAAGCTGGCTCAGAAGGGGGGCAGGATGGTGGCACAGGGTTCCCAGCAATACTGAAACCCATCCTTGCATTTTCCTTCTGCATCAGCCTTTGTTTCATGGTCCTGATGAGTGGCTTTGTCAGGAGTACATGTAAGAGTCTTAAATCAACATTTCCTGACTTTGTCCTGAAAGTGATTTTTGTTCTTAGAGGATGCCAGCTGGACAGGATACTGATAAATTACCCCTCCAGATCAACGGGGAAGGATATAATTTTGCACAGTTCTTTGTGTATTTGAGTATGTGGTGCTTTAGTTTCACTTCTTCCTCTGCAAGAGACATGTCACAGAGGCAGACAAGTGCCATGAACACACCTCCTTCCAACAGATCCCATTAGAATCCCTCCTTAGGAGAGAATGAGAGGGAGGATCCAAATCTGAGCTCTCCAGGTCTGAATTGCTGGGTTGTCTCCTCCCTCACAGAGCTGTTGATTTCAGAGTATTTCAGAGTATTTCAAGTATTTCAGAGCAGAGCAGCAACCTGATGGGCTCAGGCAGAACGTGACTGGTCAGCCCATGCAAAAGCATTGATGAGGCAACTCTGGGTCTTTCTCTGCTGTCAGTCATGTAATTCGGTTTGTGTCAGTTCAGCTGATTAATGCTGTTACAACAATCCAGAGACAGATTGCAAGGGCAGATGGGAAAGTGTCACAGCTGACAGACAGAAAAAAAAAATAGAGAAAAAGAAAAGAAAAAAATTAGTATTTCTGAGCTTCTCAGTGCACTGGCCTGTCTGATTGCTCCAGGAATCTATTGGTTCTTTTTCCATAAGCAACTGAGAACAGCACTCAACCAACAGCAAAACAAGACAAATACTTTCATTTGCTCTGCAGGAAAGTATTTCACACCAATGCCACTGGGTGATTTGGCCATTTGCTGAGAAATAAAATGAATTGCATGCCAAAGACAAATGGATCAGGGAAAAAGACCAGGTTGAGCCATGAAAGGTTTTATCACCTTTTCATTTCTTGCATAAAGTCATTGTTACATTCTTAATTGATAGAGGCACCAAGAAACAGATGAGTTATAATGTATTTCTCTGACCAGTAATTTTGCAAGAGTTAATGAGAGTCAGAGCAGTGCAAAACATTTCCAGAGGTACGTAATCTAACTTACTCTTGTTTAATTACTATTTTTTGAGAAGAAACACTTCCCCTCCAAGCAGGGCTGCTTGAAAGAAGCATGCTGTGTTCAAATTAATCTGCTCTCTGACCTGTCACTTGCATGAGTTCTTTATGCTTTGAAAGTGAAATCATTTGGTTAGAAGCACCAGTGTGTCTCAATCCTTGAGTATATAATCATCAGACATCTTGTCTGTCCAAATATCCAAGAAGCAAACAGGGCATCTCATGTACAGCAATGAAATCCTCATAGACCAATGCCCAGTAAAATAAAAAAAAATCCGAAAAACCAAGGAGTTTAGAGCAGGACAACTCTTTCTTTGGCTTAATATTTTGTATTCTCTTTTTCTTCTTATACAAATGCACAGACTCACACAGACAGCCAGGACGGTTCCTGCACTTATTGGACTAACCAGCCTGATCGGTTCTTCCCTGTGTCTAATTTCTGGTCACTAGGGGGTGGTTTTCAATTATTTTACTCTCCCCAAATAAAGGGATGCTTCACTGCTCACTCAGTAAGCCAGAACAGTTTACAGTCCAAGTGAAGGGCACAGCAGCCCAGCCAGCTGAGTACCCACAAGGGTACACACTATGCAGGGGCAGAACACTTATCTCTTTATGCCTAAAAACAAACAAACAAACAATCAAACAAAAAAAGCCTGCATCAGTCTGGTTTTCACTTGGCCATGGTGATCACAACTAGCAACCTCTTCAGGGTACCTGTTTGCTTTTTCACATGGCCTGCAGAGTAAGGATTGCACTGAAAAGGGTGGAATTTCAGTAGTTATATGGGACTGAAACCTGAAACAGTGAAAAATGGCTTTAGACTACTCCACTGAGCAAAAATTACTTGCAAGTTTAGAAGGGCCATACACCAACGTAAGGATGTGTTTTCACAGCCTGACAGGAGAGCATTAAGCAAGTTCTACAGTACAGTAAGTACCTTAACAACTTACAGCTGATTTCAGGATAAATCCCTCCCTGATCTCCTGTACTACTTTTGCACACCTTTAACTCTCTACAAGTCCCTCTTGACACAGTTTCAGGCACAGACTGATAAACATTTGAACATTGCTGGACAAGTTTCAAGAATTGTTTCAGGGAGAGGAATAACTTCCTCTGCAGTGACCTGTCCTGTCTTTTGTTTCCATCAAGAAAAACACTGTATATAAAGTAGAAAGAGATTTTTTTTTAATTAATAAGGGCTTGATACCTCAGTAGCTGCTCAAGGCTCAGCAATAGGGTCATTCAGATATGAGAGGGCACTGGAAGAAAGCCTAAAAATAATTTTAAAGGTGCCCAAATGGTAAGAAACAGGATTACAGAGGACTGTAGTTTGGGCCCCAACTTCAGCTACAGAAGAAAAGCCCCTCATCCTGTCCCCACACAGATCTTTGAACTCAGTGGTGGAAAGGATTCATGGCATTTAAATGGTAATCTTCATATAAGAGATGAGATACTGGATTAAAGAACTTGTGAGTGACCACTAATAGGCAATACTCTTTCTCCTTATATTTTTGATAGAATGGGTAGTAAAAGATCTAAGTAGATGGTCCTCTGTTTCGGGATGGGGGGGGTTATTTGTTTGGTTTTTAATTCTGTAATTTTTTTAATTATTCTGTACAATAACTTAGAAGCAGGTATTTCAGGATATCAAATATGAATACATTTAAAGCTGGGGTTTCTAAAAGAGAGAAGCAGACATGACGTGTATTTGTTCTGTCAGTGCCTGAGTGCCGGGGATGTGGAGCAGTGCAGACTGCAGGTGGCAGCAGCCTGTAATCCAGACCAAAGTCGGTGTGGGGTTTGTTGCCTTTGAACCCATGTCCTCCAACCCAAGTGCTCACGTACCTGTACAATTGCAGTGTGAGTCTTCCATTTTAATACAATTTTGGTTCTACTAATTAACGTAACATTAATTTGCATTTTAGCTTTCCACCTTATGACTTTGTTTTCTACATATCATGGTCACAATCTCATACAAACTGTAGTGCCACACTTTGCAAGAAATTGCATAAATTACTCTCTGACCAACAACATCTACATAAATACACCAGGCAAACCGAAAAGTTGCTTTGTCCTTCATGCCAAATACAGAGGTACAGGGAATGCTGCTCTCCCTAAGTGGAACCTCTTTTCTGGCAGATTTTTGTTAAGTGCCCTGAAAGCTCAATCAGGAAAAAAAGGCAAAAAAAAAAAAAAAAAAAAGATGTGATCAACTGTAAGAAAAGAAGTGTGTTCTCTTATAAAATATCGTTCTCTACTTACCGAGCAATTGAATCTTCCAAGAAAATCTCAGCATAAAAATTTTGAGAATGCTTAGCCTTTACAGGAGTTAAGGGCTTGGGATCTGTATCTTTGATTATATCAGTAATTCAGCCATAAACCTACCACAACTAATAGCACCTGTGCTGAGTTCTCTCTGTCTTTTTTCTTATGGATGTGATGTTCTAATGTAACACTTCTTTCAAGAGAAGAAATTGAAGGAAGCTCCAGGAGTTCAAGATTAAAGTTAGTTCTCTCGGAAAGGGAAAGAAAAAGGAAAAAAAAAATCATGTTCAGATAATTCTGTTTGCTTCCAAGAAGCTGAAACCATTAGAATTATATAATAGGCTGAAAGGGACCTATAAGGATCATCAAATCCAACTCTCTGCTTCTCATAGGACCAACCACCTAAAACTAAACTTATGAAACATAGATATAAAAAATAAAACCCAAAATCCCCTCAAAAATCCACCTTCACTCATAAGCTATAGATGCTCAAAATTAACAAAAGGGTGCATTTGCCAAGTGCAGGGCCCCAGGCTGGGACTAAGGTTAATTACTGCACTGTAATTAGGAGACACATGGGCTTGTGGAAACCTCCCTCAGGGAGGCACCTCCCTTGTCTTCCTGTCTTCAGGGACCTGAAGCCCCTCTCAGGAGAGGGATCAGGCAGTGGGAGTCTGGATTTGTGCCTTTCATGGCCTGTCCCCCTGTGGTACAAGACAGGAGTGCACCGACTGCCCTGCGTGTGGCAGAGCTCCAGGGGGGGAAGCCACCTCCAAAATATTGCACCTGCAACTAATCCTTGCAAAGCCTGTGCAAAGTCAGCACAGCCTTTGCAAAGGAACAGGTGCTTTTGGCCTGTTTAAACCACGTTCAGTCTCCTATCCACATCATCCACTTTTATAATTAAAATGAAACAGTTCTAGGGGCAACTGAAATACTGAGATACTTACTCTGCCCACACCAAAGTGCGTAATTAGACAATAATTCAGACATCTGACCACGTATTCTTTCTTAAATCAGAAACACCTCTAGCTTGCAAACCAGCTGTGGTGATCAGCTCTTCCCAGCACCTCAGCCCTCACCACTGAAGTTAATTTTTTTGCTGTGGATAAGAAACTTCCCAAATGACTCTCAGGGCTAATGATCCACTCCTGTTCCTTCCAAGGTCAGTGTGATGACCTACAAGGTAGTGTTGTCATATGCATCCTGTAGATAGCGATCCTGTTGAATCCCATTGTCTAGAAAAGTAAGAAAGCCCTTTGATTGCAGCAGAAAATTTTACATCTCTTGGACATGCCAAGTGTATAATCAGCGGTGTCAGCACCACAGTCATGTCAGCAGAACGGGCTTTGTCCTCCCTGCATGAAATTTCACAGTTCTCTGGTTTTTTTCCAGTCTGTGAGTCTAACCCTTCATGGTTCTGGCTCTAGCAGTGGGTAAGGTGTGATAAAAACCACTAGATGCAATTTCATTCCTGTGGCAGGATTTCTCTGTTTCATGCTGTGGTCCATCACTCCAAGGCATGAAGAGCTCAGTGGTGATCCTGCAGCTCCCAGCTGACTCCCTGGAGCTCTGCCTGTCTTGTCCAGGCCAAACTGGGCCAGGTTGAAAGCACTGGTATTTCTCTTGGTAGCAGGGATATATTTGCAGGAAAAGTAGAGCTTGTTGTGAATGTTGAGAACATCTCAGGTAACAGGACAGGATTTCCCACTGAAAACCTTTAACAGCCAAGGTGGTCAAACCCAGCAGAAATTAGCAACATACTCTAAATATTAAATATGCATCAATTTTGAAATGTTCTCACTGAATTTTTCCATGTATTGTTTCAAAAATTCAATTATCAAACAGCAAGTTAAGATTGTGGAACTTGTTGCGTAGAAGTGGATTCTGCTCTGAGCTGTGTGCCACGTGTCACTCAAATATTTACTTTGCACATTAAAGCACCTCAACTCTAGATCTTATCTGAAAAGAATGATGTTTCATATTTGAGTCAATCTTATCCTTCTTGTGTAACCAGTGTTCTAAGAAATATGTTGCATTCAGATACCAAACAGGAGGGGCAAGTTGCCAGTCAATAGGAGCTGTGTTCAGCTATACTCAACCAGCATTTTAGTTGGGAAAAGGATTTTTTCTACCTGCACTATGTTTATTATAGACAATATTTATGGCAGACAGTAGCAGGAATAGTCACAGACACTGATACTTCTTGAATTACAAAACCCTTCCAGCTCTGGATACCACTGACTGCAAACACATACTTGCTGATGTAAAGAGGGGAAGAATTGTGTACACAAGCCTCTGCTTTTTATAACTGGAAAATGCTTCAGATTTGTCTCCAAGCTTTATTAAGAAAGGACTCAATGTTAGTTTTCAAGTACCAGAAAACCTGTATCAAAATGTGAATTATCTGTACTAAGATCTCAATTCAGCTTTACTTTTGTCATGCTTTACCAGAGGTTTCAGTCAACTGGGATACACCTGAACACAAAACAGCAAGGAAGAGACAATCACATTTCAAAGAACATCTGAACTATTTGAAAGGGAGCAAAGGGAAAAACACATCCAATTTCATCCCCCTACAAGTCAGGAGCACGGCATGGCTGATTGAAGCCCCCGCCTAAAGTCACTGGAGAGCCACAAAACCCTCCCCTGTGCTCCGTTGCACCTCATGTGGGTGAACAAGGCCTGGCCAGGGAGGAGCATGCCCTGCCCTAGCAGGGGCTCTCTGCTCTGCTGTGTGTTCTGTCCTGTGCTGAGCCAAGCTCCAAACCTCCCAGGGCTTTCACCGGGGCACCTTCCCCAGGATACTGCCTTACACACGGGTCCAGGTAGGGCTCATTACCCAGCAGTGCTCTGGCTCCACCAGGAGCTATGCAGAAATCCCCAGGTGAGAATTTACAGTGATCCTTCTAAACTTAACTCCACAGTTACAACATCCATGGCCAGAATTAGGGTTATCAACCGCACACAGGGAAAAAAAAAAACCAGAAATAAGTCTTGAATCCAGTTTTCCCATCATATGAGCTACCATAAACAAAAATAAGAGAGAAGCCACCAATAGTTGTGACCAGCTCCTACATGCAACAAGAGGCTATTTTTTGTGATGACAGAAAAAGCAATCAGCTTGATCGACTAATTTATAATGATTATTGCTCTGTTGTTTGTCTCTGATAGCACAGAAGATATACAATGATTCAAGGGGACTGATACAATCTTTCCCTTTGCTAAGTATGACACTGTTTCTCTGAGGACAAACAATGTAATTAAGATTGCAAAAGAAAGCCAATGATACGCATGTAAACCAAAGTTTGAAATCACTCACTTCCCCCACAGGCTGAAGAATCACAGTGAGGTCGGCAGGTGACCACAGCGGGGAGAAAAGCAGGTATGGCAGGAGACAGGAGGATCTTTGCATCCCCTCATCTCTCCTGAAATAAGGTGGAAGATGACAGAACAGGTGCGTGCCCAGTGCCACTTGGAGCAGGCAAAACAGAGCTGGCTCTCCCGTGAGTGCCAGGCTCCTGGAAACAGCCCGCAGAGCTTCAGGTTCTTTCGCAAGTGTCAGCTTGGCAGTACCTTAAGTATATTCAAGCTGTTCTAAATATTTAAGCACTTAAGCCACCCTGCATCACAGGAAGAATTTCTTGTGCATGAGTCCTTTTGCATGCACTGGTGGTTTCATCACTTCTTTTCCTCTGCTCTTCAAGGAAAAAAAACAGACTCGCATCCCCAAAGAAATGGGCCCTTTCTCTCACGGACTGGTTTCCTGCTTAAGGGTGGTGCCTGTGATTGCAATGTTACAGTGACTGAAAAGCCAGGAGTGAAAGATTTCGGGGCTAGTGATTACCATCTCCATAACAAAACAATACATAATTACTAAATTAACATTTTGTATGTCAACATCAAAGAGGGGAACTGTGGGTGACTCTAAACCCTGTGCCCTCCAGAACAACTAGCAGATGTTCCGAAAACAAATATTCCAGTAAAAAATATATGATCTTGTAATATCCTGACACAAAGAAATATTAATTTGATATGTAACCACATAGGATATGTGCACATATTTTATATGCATCCTAAAATCTACCTTTAACCTACCTTATCAAATGCTGACACGAATGAAAGAAAATCCAGCCTGTGCCAAGTATCCACCTGGTTCCCCCTGGAGTGGGGAAGGAGCAGGAAGGGCAGGAAGGCAATCCCACAGACAGCCCCTGTAGCACACATCTTCAGAACAATTCTTCTTCCCCAGTCTTACACACTATAGCCAGTTCACTTGAAAACTGGGAGAAACTTAACCACTTCTTGGTATCCATGGCTTTACTTCTTACAGACATACACATGTTCACAAACCTGTTGCTGAGGTTCAGACCAGGGGGACTCTCTCACAAGCATCATTTAACAGATATTAGCTACCCTGCATAAAAACATATACTAGAAATATAAAAGGACTATCCTTGACTCCATTTTCTTCTACAGGTATTACTGTTTTGACACTCCTTTCTTTTCTTTCTTCAATAGAGTATTTTCACTCTTCAAGGAATGGTTAGTATATGAACATGCTGTGACTTTCCTGAGAAAATGTTGTCAAAATAATGTCTCTCCACAAAGCATTTCTGTTTCAGTAAAGCAGCATTTTATCATCTCTATTAAAAATATTACAACCAGTTTATTATTTTTCTTAGCATGGAGAGAACACAGAGGAGGGAATAACTTGCCCAATATCATACAAGAAATCTGTGAAAGAGCAATGATTCAAAAGGCAAAAATCAGATCAGTCACAGTTACTGTCAGCTATCCTTCTGTATTTTTGGTTTAGCCTGGAGATGTGGCTCTTGTCAGGGGAGCCCACAACTACTTTGATGGTGCATGTGTATAATGTACAAAGTCCTGAGCCTCCACTCCTGGCAGTGAGGAAAAGCTGAGCAAGTGCTCTGTACTTCATCCTTCAAGTCCAGATGAGAGGCAGGTCATGTGCTGTCACCATTAACACCAACTCATCTATTAGCAACAAAAGTATTTCAAGAGTGCTCAAGGTGTGGTGACAAAAAGGACATGAAATCTTGGAGTGTTCCCTCTCTCCTTCCTTTACTCATTGGCAGTTTCTCACCTGTGCAATACTATTTTGCTAATTATTGTGCAATCCTGACCTCTCAAGTTCAGGGGCTTCCTTCACTGCTGCAGCCCTTTCTTGACTAAGACTTTGTTTGCCCAGGAGCAAACAGCATGTTTTGGACTGGTGATGTGAGTCTCCCAGGCAAACCCAAAGCATCATACTCTATTTTTGTCAGGAGCACTATGGATGGGCCCCTTTTGTGAAGAAAGGTCTTTGTGAGGAACAGTTTTGCAGTAGATTCAGATGAAGCAAGAAAGATCCTTACTAAGAGGGCCATGTACCCACCATTGTACTCAGAGATGCCAAATACCAGTATTTGGGGTAGGGGGTTTTTCTCTTTGTTTCTCACCATCCAAATATATTTTAATTGTCAATAAATGTGATTAATTTTTCTCAAGCTGAGTCTGGTTTGCCTATGATGGTAATTGGTAAGCAATCTCCCTTGCTTTATCTCATCTGAAGAACAATTCCATATTATTTTCCCCCCCAATACTGTTCAGGAGGAAAGTAAGAGTGTCTGGGTGGGTGTCTGGCAGCTGGACAAGGGCAACCCACCACAGAGACAAAGCATCTATTTAACATAAATTCCAATTCAGCAACAAATCTAGTTACCAAGAAGATCCCAGCTAAAATGTCAGTGATTACCACCCTGCACAGGTATCTTTGCTGATCTAAGCCCACTGAATTGTACACAAAGTGGTCATTGATCTCAGTAATAAAATATCAGAGCCCCAGATACAACTGTACCTATGGGTTTTCATCACTCTCTGCCATGGTTTGCAGAGAAGCACGAGGGACCACATCCACTTTTCTCTCCATTGCCCTCAAGTTATTCCTGTGCTGCTTCTAATTGTCTTCATTAGCTTTCAGGTTAGCACAAAGAAAATTTCTCGGATATTAGGGGAAAAAAAAACCAGAAAAAAACCCAACAACAAAAACAACCTCTGGTGCAAGCCTGTCACACAGCATTCCTTTGGTGGCAGAGCAGGTGTGAGCAGTAGGATGGGAGTGCAGGAGAACTGGGCTAATTATACACTGTCTACCAACCAAATCGCATCTTCAGCTGGGTACGCCACTGCGGCGTGACGGCGGGTCATGTCACTGGTCATGTGTGTGGCTCTTCCCCAGACACAGCCCCACTGCAAAGACATGGATGAACTGAGCAACTTTTGAAGCTTTTTTGCTCCCCAGATTCACCAGAGCCACGCAAAGGTAAGAGCTTTCAAATTACCTGGGATCAATGCTATGTTTACTCCTCAGGAAGTTAAGACAGGGAGGTGGCAAGGACTAAAACAGCCAGTGAGCTCGAGGACTATGACAGCTGTGGCTCTCTGTTGTAAATGCTAACTTATTAAGATTAGATTGTCAGACTCTCAAAATCTTCAAGCTTCTCTCATTTCTTAAAATCTGAAGGCACGGATTTTTCTCAGGATATTTTATATTTCTCCTAGAACAGATCAGAGATGGAAAAGAGGAAAAGGAGCTTTCTGATCAGGTGGAAATGAGAACAGTAATAAGAATGGAAAGTCAAACTAATGAACCTATTTTCACTATAAGAAAGGGCTTAGCTCACACATAAAAGCAGGGCACACACCTGCTCTTTTCAAATGAATGTTTATTCATAATAACTTTGTAAGAGTTGCTAAGCCAGCTCCAGATGCGGTATGAGACGTTACTTGAGCTGTTCTATCAGTTTTCAATTGAAGGACAAGTTAGGGATGCTATTTTAAAAAGGGTATAAATGAAATGCTGGCTACCCCTGACACAATGCTGTCAGTGCAGGAATATTAATCTATAAAGGAATTAAATGAAAAGATGGCAAACATAAAATTTTAAGGTAATGATGAAGTGCTGGAAACAATTGTGTAAGGCTGCCCTCAATTCTGACAGCTAAAAGGGAATGTGAAAGACAAAATAGTGTCAATAGAGGACAAAGGCTGAATGTAAACTAGATATTTCCTATCTTCTGTTTGCTTAAGTTTGAAGGCATAACCAGATGTGACCATGTCAGTGCAGAATGGGCACCCTGCCTGCCTGATACAGTATTGCCATGCACAACAAAACTAAGCAAAACCAAGACTAATTAATTTGCTCATCATCACTGTTGCAGAACAGGAACTGAGCCCATATTTTTTTTTCCTCCAGTCCAGGTTAATGCACAAACCACTGGACAATACTTCCCTTGAGTGGTTAGCACTCTATTTTTGGAATGGTAATTAGGGAGGGACAAGTTCTAATGCAATCCCAGGGCTCAGCTGTGCTCGTCCTTCAGAGTAAGTACCCTTTAAATGCAAGTGAAGTTGGTCATCTGAAGGGAAGAAGGGATCATACCTCAAACAGTAAATTAAGGAACAAGATTTAAGAGATACACCTGGTTTGCATCAAAGGTTAGCACAGGAATCAGTGATGGACCTTATTCAGTATTTTAATTAATAACCTTGACAGAAATATAGGAGTGGCTAATAAAATGTATGACTGAAGAAACAAATTATGGAAGCAGAAAACCTATTACACAGAACAAGAAAAGTTAGAGACCTGCTGTGAGAGAATTTGTATGTATTACAATGTACAAAGCACTGCACTTAGAAAAGTGTATCAGGAATTTCGGCTCCAAGCTGGGAGTTCATTAGTGGAGAATGACATTGGAGGAGAAAGACCCACTGCTGGTTAATAACAGCATAAATACAAAGCATCAACACGATGTGCCTGTGGAAAAGGAAGAAGTGCTATTGGATTATTCTACAGACAGCATTTCCACTAAATACAAGATGACATTCATACCACTCTATAGGCTGAGGACAGAGCTCATTGGCCACTCAAAGAGAAGAAGGATGAATTCATGGCACAGAAATGAGGAGGACTCAAAGCCTTGCTGAGCCCTGGGAAGGAAAGGCTGCAAAGGGACAGGGATGTTCTCTGGACTGTCTTGAGGGGAGAAGTTTTTTTCTGTAAAAGCACAGTGATGGCACAATAACACACAGGAATAAACTACCATTAATAATTTTAGACTAGTAAGTTTATGAAAGTTTACAGTGCTTTGAATTGCTTTAAGGTGAGAGCAAGAGGAGCAGTAAATGTACTGAATTATAGACCGGAGCTCCCTTCATGAAGGATTAAGCAAACATAAATATCTGGTGTAGGACAGGACTGGAAAATCCAGGGAGTCCCTGCCTATCGAGCAGCCTTGTGAGCCCAGGGAGGCAGGGCCAGGCTGCTGATCTGCCTGCACAGCCCCAGTCAGCCAGAGAGCAGCCCTCTGTGTTCACATCACAGCAAACAAACCCTGGGCTGCATTTTATAAAACAAACTAAAGCAAACACCCAAATCTTTCGAATCTCTCTGCCACCATTTACAATACCATGAAGGAGAGAAGGTTGTCTCCAAGGTGGAGAAAGCAAAGAGCTCCCTTTCTCAGTAGAGCTCAGTTCACCAACATTTCACTCTTCAGTAGATGTTTCCATGGTTTTGTGAACAATAGTTGAACTCATTTTACTCTAAACTTCTATGTAAGCCATGAGCACTGGGATTATACATAAATATCTCCCTTTTCACATGAAACAGAAGCAGTAGCAGTATCTACACAGGGACTTTATGTTTTCTGCCCTGCTCCTTGGCTCAATGACAAAAGCATTCTGATGACTTCAACAGATCAACAACCAACTTCTTCCACTGACCATTTCCAGCACCTTATATATTGGATAGAGAGTCCATGCAGTCAACAGACAAGCCAAGGGAATCAGGTGAAGAGTTTGCAATGAGAAATATGGTGTACATTCAGTTGAATCCCACACAGCTACATCCTCTCCATCTGAAGAGGCTGGTAGCCTGATCCAGGCTTAAAAGCCAGAATAGCGCTAGTATTAAAAATGAAATTCAGGAGTAAAGAATGGGGAACTGGCAGAGCGTCCTTCATCTCCTCGAAAAGCTTGTCTACTTCAGACATCCTAAATATTTTTTAATGTACAACTTCTGATTTGCTGCCAGCAGTCATCTCTTTTAGCTTCTATCTTAAAAATAAGAATAGACAAATACCTGAATGCTGCTCCCCAACTATGTCTGTGTATATTAGAGCTGGAATTATTCCTTCTTGAAGATCTGAAAAGCCTCAGCACATTGTGAACGCTACCATAAATGACCAGCCAGGACTGAATGGAAAAAGATCTCTCTACTTAAGAATTCAATGTTCCATTGCTAGCCAAAAACTAGAATTAATTGCTTCAACCAAGTGAAAGAGGCCTTTGATATCATTTAAGCCACAGATGCAATTTCATGCCAGCAGTGGCATTTTTTGGTCACTCTTTAAAATATTAGAAATTTAAATGGTCTCATAAACACAGCTGGAAGGGCTAAATGCCCAGGAAAACATTAAACTAGTGATGACAGGAGAACAAGAACACATTACAGCAAACTGAAAGCCTTTGGACCAGTATCCTGCAAGGCAACAGGTCACTGGTGAAAACTGCTATACCTCCATGAAATGTAAAGATCCTTCACCATAATGTTTTAATGCTAATCTTCCAAAATACAAAACCTGTGAACAGGTGTGAACCTGTGAACTCTATCTTCTTCAAATACCTGAGTCACTTCATGATTCCTCTCAAATTCCATGTTCCCTGTTTTTCTGACTCTGAACAGGCTTTTACCGAATGGCAAATCCCACAGTGATGTCAGCTGGAGCTGGAATGGAGATTAAACCCTTTTCCTATAAAGTAACTGCTTTCTGTCCTGCCTAAGATCCTGGATGCCACCTTTGATAGCCTGATATGAATATGAAAGGAGCAGAATTATTATTTCCTAGAATTGGGATTTTCAAATGAACGCCCTTTACAAGCACAGACAGTGCCCGTGCTTGTTTGCGGGCACACTGAACTCAGCCCATCAGGGATCATTTAGCCATCGGGGCATTGAGGAGGGAACATGCAGAGGTGTGGGTGAGAGCTGGAGTGTGGGGCTCTGCCATGGAATTTCATGGTTCATCAGCTTTGCTTGCCTGCTTGAGACTGCTTTTCACACCAGAACACAAGACCCTGGAGCAAATCCAGAGGAAGACGATGGAAACTACCTGCCCATTTTTCCCTAGGACATGCCTTTTGTGGAACATAAATGCTTTATTATTTCCACCTTACTTTCCCTGAATTGGCTCTTTGTGTATGTGCCTCAGGGTGGGATTTGCTTATTTTTTTTTGTAAAATTCTAATTTCCACAGGACTTACAATGAGTTTTATTTTCCAGTGCCAAACTGGTTTTACCCATATGCAGAAGAGACTAAAACTTCAGAGGCAAGAAGGCACTGAATTGTTTTGGTGTCCCTGGCATTTTACATTTCTGCCTGGAAATCGAGCAGTTTGCAGTAGTTTGAGTCAATTTGCTTCAGATAAACCAAGGCCCCAGTTCAGGACAACACATGGGTCTGCCTTGCCCTTGCAGAGAGCTCTATTTGGTCCATCGGACTGCAGAAAAGACAACTCACATCACCTCCCAAGCTACTTCAGTGTGAGCCTCCTGGATGTTACTGGTTTCTGTAGGGAAGTTTATAGGGTTTTTCTTCCTACTCTTCAGGAACTGCTGCCTTGCATTTTTCCTTGTGACTTTTGACTCCAGAGCTATCAACACTGTACTCTCCCATTTCTTTCTCTCCAGCAGATCATCACATCTGAGAGAAAAGTCTCCAGTTCTAATCTATGGCAACAACACACAGGTTTGGAGATCACAGCCCCAAAGGGCATAATAGTGGTTGCAACCAAGAACTGAGAGTAACTGCTTATGTGGCAAATTGAAAGCTCTACTGAGTTGCATAAAACACCCCAGAAAATACCGTTCCTGGCCCTCTGGACTTCCAGCATTCAGGCCCAGAGGGTACCTGACCCCCTGGTACTCTTCCCCAGGTATGCTGAAGAGGCTCCTGCAGAAGCTGAGGTGCTGCTCTGCCCAGCCAGCTCTCCCAGTTCACCTGCTCTGGGTCAGGTCCTCCATCCCACCATACAGAGCTACTGGCAGCATGATTAGAAGCACATAACAAAGCACTGAAAGTGAGCAAATTCAGGGCACCAACTTTATCAACAGCCCAGAGCTTCTGTGCTTGGTGGCTCCAATAGATTAAACACAAACGTGGCATCCAATGGGACTCCCACAGCATTCCTGGCTCTGCTGCTTATTCACTTCTCTTATCCTACACATTTAACTGCTGATACTCTCCTAATCCCTCACTGGGTGGAGCCAGGATTAGTCAGTGTTCGCTCATGCTCAGCAGTTAACTTGACATGTTCTCACTGTGTTAGGCATTATTATCACTATTCCCTCCTACTCTGTGGCTCATGCAGCCCTTCTGCCTGGGCCTACAGTCATGGCATGGAATTCGAAAACCCTTTCCTCTTTTTCCTGTTTCACAGTGATTGAGATGAATTCTGCAGAAGTGTCACCTGAACTGACACCACCCAGTATTTAGTGTGTGGTGTCAGTACCAAGATAGCAATAAGACAAAAACTTGGAAACTCCCTGTAATTTTGCCCACTAATCCTTGTCCCAAGGGAACAGCTCTTGGTCAACACTGGCTAATGCAACATTGTCTATCAACACACTCTTGAACCCACAGTTCAAGACATGGTCTTTCTCCTCTGTATGTGCTTACTCCCCCTTGACTCTCAAAGCTTCATCCTACCCAAGTTATCTTGAATATCAGCATTTCTTTTTTTCTTCTCAGTGAGATCCTCATGAAGCTTCTACAAAGGCCTATTAATACCTCTGACGTTCCAAATCATGTGTTTCAGCTCCTTTATAACAAGCATAGTGAGATGCACCTTTCTCCATCCCTCTTCTCCAATTCATATATTAGCAATTCTTTCCAGCATCTTTGGTCTTAATACGGCCAGTGTTGTATTTCAGATTTTTTGTCCACACCATCCCACCTATTCCCTTAATTATCCATTCTGCTACCATTTTACATATCACTTCCCGTTCATCCAGATTTGTGAAAATTACAGCACTTCTTCCCTAGTGATATTTTCAAATTCCTCCTTTTCTTCCTCCCTAAAGGACTGATGTTTTATCTCAGCCCTACTAATCCACCCTCTTTTGTCCTTCAACACTCCTTGAAAACAGACTTGTCCAGCAATTCCTGTCCCATTCTGCTTTGACCTCACACATTTGGCCAGGTTGTGCCCACTCACCAGATGTCAAACTCCTCAGTCTATTTGCATCTCCCCCAGTATAAACTCTCAGTTTGCACCACCAGTGAGTAGGTGACACAGTCGCTGACCTGAACCAGGGAAGGCTCTGCACACCGACACGGGACATTTAGCTGGGATGCAAAGAGCTATGTGGAGGTACCTTAGCAGCCAGAAAACCTGCACCATGCTCATTTAGCAGCTCCTCACAAACATCTGTGCTCCTTTTCCTCCAAAACTGCCCTTCCTTGCTGACCTGTGCAAAAGGCTGAAACTTTCTTCTGCAAAGGACTGTTGAAGTTAGTAGGAAATCAAGTGGTTCAAGGGACAGCTAGGAATAATTAACACCTTTTCATTTACAGTAACACACAAGCCATCTGGGTCCTCTTCCTCCTACTCTTTATTGTGAGGAACGGCTCCTGCTAACACCTGTAAAACACACATTTTGTGGCCTTACCTTGTTCAGAGCCTCAGGCAGCGCAGTCATAAGTAATAATGACATTTCCCAACAAAAGCCTGTCACCTACCGATGAGACAATAGTTTCACAGAACAAAACTGGGCACGATAACAATGATGATAAGGTTGCACAATAACCCAAAGAACCGACTGATCTGAATTGCCACTGATTACACTGACTTCATAACACATGAAGGTTTTTCACAGGTGCTCCGAAGTCTGCTCTTCCCTTCCTTAATTATTTTGACAATTTACAGAAAAAAATAAAAAGAGGTTAACTTTTCTGCAAAGGTAACACTTTCAGTCACAAATTTACACACTCTGAATAGTGTGTTTTCTGGGAGAACATTTCTAGCTTTCCAGCACAAAGAAATATGTAAAGATGGTATTTTCTGCTTTTCCTTTCCATCTTCCTCATCATGAAGTGTAACAGGAACTGACTGCACTTCAGTCTACAAAAAAGCCAGAATATGAGAACTGCTAACTTGCCTCTAAGTAAAACCTGAGTGTGAGAACTGGGAACTACAGAAGCAGGCATTGACAAATACAGGGCACCGAGAGCCACATACAGTAGAATTTATTTTGCACTACTTTTTGGCAGGTGAACTGCAGACATGTCTAATGAGAAGAGATGTGTGGAAATTCCTATGGTTATGTATGAACCTCACAGGCAAGAACCCTCTGCACCAGAGTTCTGCAGCCAAGACGGTAAGGAGGCTTCACTGTGGGGGCTGCAAAGAGCATCGGAGGGGGGTTGTGTGGTTTCCAGCACACAGCTGAGCTGGATCATACAGGGCCCAGCCTTGCAAGGACATGATGGGTTTTAGAAAGCATCTATGCCAGAGTAAAAACCCCAAGGTTGGGGTAGGCAAGCTGGTAGAGCCTCCTGACAGAAACATTGCTTAAAATGGCAATAAATGTTTTTGTTTGGCTGGTTAATAACTTTTCAAACAACACGTGCTTTGTTGGAAAAGGAATTGCAGCTGTATCTCTACAATAATTTCATATTCTGAACGAGCAAATGTTCAAGCCAGCAAACGTTGTACATGGAGGGGCTGTTCCTTGCTTAAATTGTCATCTACTTTTCCAGAGGACTGGCCTTTTCCCAAACAGTGCTGCTGACCAGAGCTGCCCTCCCTTGGTGAGTCAGTTCTGCACCAGCTTCTCTAGGGGGTGAGCAGCCCCTCCCCATGAGCGAAGTGCTGACAATTCAGCTCAGAGACTGCAAGTGGGTGCCGACAGCTGCTGCTCTGCTGGGTTGGCTTCTCTCTGAAACCAGGCAGTGCTTACACACCTACACAAGTATCTCACAAAGCTCCTTTGTCTTCTGCCTGTTCGAGCCCAGACTCATTGAAAGACACACAGATATATCATTGATTGTACCTTTGTCACCTTCCTGCTATTGAGGGAATTGCCATTTACTGGACAGGACAGGAGAAAGAAAAAAAAAACCAGAATGGGAGGTCAGGTGGTGATTAATAAGGCTCGATGTGTCAATACCGGGCCTCTAAATCTGGCTTATTTTCAGAGCATTTTACTCTGTTCAGCTCTCTCTAGAAATACTTTTTGTCTTCAAAGACATCTCTGGTCTCTTTCTAAACTCAGAAGAGATTAGAAGAACTTGGGGAGGAAAAAGTTTCACTCAATCAAGGGACAGGCACCCCACACAACTAACCCTGAGCTGTAGTGTCTTGTCTTCGCGTGGGAAGCAGGTCCCTCACAAAAACACAGAGTGGTAACTCCCTCATACTAAGCACATTTGTTTTCTAGGTAGGAAGGAAATTCTTTAGTTATTAATTTTGTACAATTTTTTCCCTACAAATAACACGTCTTTAAAAAAACCAAAACACAAACAAACAAACAAAACCACAAAGAAAAAGCTCCCTCAAAGCCAAAAACTAAACACCACAGCACCACCATGAAAGCCAAATGCCTTTGTGAATCTCTACCACTTCTGGCAAGGCAGTCAAGAAAACATTGCTAACTTTTTTTCAAGTTTGCCATTGTATTTTGTCTCATTCTGGAAAATTCTAATTCTGTGTCCCACTTTGTATCCCTGTGGGCTGGACCAAACAAGACTTCTCATATGGACTGTCCTGTTGCAGCCCAGAGTGGTAGTTTGATACCTCATCTGTATTAGCAGGCTGCAAACCTTTTTCCATGAATTTATTTCAAATGTATTCATGAATGCATTTTTTTATACCGTCATTTATTTCACCCCAGGTAGGCTGATAGAGTTCTTAATTTGTAAGATTAGTAGAAGAACTAAAAAAGCTTGAGGTGTCCTAATCACCAGCCTCCCTTCTCCCACAGCTAAAGGACATTTTCCTAGGAAAAAGAGTACAATGCAATTACTTGACTGGGAGCTGAGGGCAGATAAAGTTCAAACAAGAAAAGAGGTTCTAAATACTAATAGCAACGGTTGTTATCCCTGCAGGTAAAGGTAGTGTAGGTCCTTTATCGGTGGATAAAGACCAAGTGTCATTCCAGTGTTGCACTGGAATAGGAATAGATGCAGTTATTGCCTTTGTGCTGAAAAAATGGTTTCTCAGCTTATGTTATACAGAAAGTGAGACCAGCTTGTTGCTGCAAGCTCTTTTGGCTTTAGAAACCCAGGAATCAGTTAAGTAGCTTTTTCCTCCCTGTCCCGTACTCTGGGCTCCACGTCTGGCACCTCCCCGTGCAGCTCCTTGTCTGACTCCACACGGAGCTTTCGGAGCCAGAAGTTGTTTGCACGTTTACATTTTGCCCTCCTTTTCTTTGCACAGGAGGTTACGAGTATCCTTCTCCCCCACCTTACTCCTATCGAGAAACAACCACTATTGAGCAACCAGGTAAGTTCCAGGGGAGTGCATTTCTGGTGGTCTCTGGTTCTGCATGCTAACAAATGTGAAATAGCTTTAGTTTTAAAACCAACAGAGAAGATGGGAGGTTCCTGATTCAATCAGAGTCTAAGCTTGAACATACCCCTAGAAATGCTGGAAGATAAACGAAGGTGAGAGACTCAGACTTGGTTTTCCAGCACTGGGCTGTCTACAGAAGTATCAGTTTTTTAAAAAACGAGCTAGAAGCCAGGGCTTTCAGAATTAATCATTTTAAGTCCAGTGTTCCTGTTTTAGTCACCTTTATGGAAGTCGAGGACCTCAAAGGAGATGCTGAGGAAAGGCTTCAAAGAACAGCCTAAAACATCTCATACAGGAGGAAGGAAGACACATTTTTAAAAATCCCTAAGACCAGAAGGCAATTAAACTCACATGCTATATCCTATCTATCTAACGATGATACCTTCCGACTCCTCAAGTTTTGCCTCAGGTTACAGTGTGAAGTTGTACCCTAAACTTATTTAGGATCATTAAAATATTTTTTTTACTGAAAACATTTCTGAAAAAATATCCTTCATGTACCTACAAGGGCCATGCCCCTCAGGGAATATGACAGTCAAGTTCAGAATGAAAACACAAGAGCTAGAGACTTTTCTAACTGGGGACAGCATCAGCATCTGACTGATGACATTAGTATGTTAGAGTATCTGCTTTGATGAATTTCTTATAACTACCGAAAAGTTGTTTCAGAAGGTTCCTCTATATCCTTCAAATCTCTTCTTCAGAGAAAACATACATTTTCGTATTATTTTAAATACCAAAAGATAAACTCCCAATGTCAGAGCACACCCGCCAGCAGGTGGGGGTGGAGACTGCCTGACTCTGGGGATTATCCCTTTGGCAATTCCCTGCCTCAGGCTCTATCCCAGTAAATACTGGCTGCTTTTAGAAGCAGCACATTGGGATGCACAGAACAAGCAGTACAGTGGCTCTTATAAATATACCTGAAATCAACAACAGTAATGTGAGTGCTGCATTAAGCCACGTAAAAAACCTACATTCTCCAACAAAGACTTTGTATTTTGTAAAATATTTCTTGTGCTTCTAATTTTGCTGCTTCTCATTTCCTCTTGAACTCAAGTTTACTTGGTGTCTCAGCCCCCGATCATCGTAGCAGGGATCTTCTCAAGCAAACCAACATCCACAATATGTCCTTCCTGCCGCCAGCACATCACCACCCAGGTCACTTACAGACTGGGCAAGCTGTCCTACCTCCTGTGCACCAGCCTGTGCATGGTTGGGTAAGCTTTCATGTACATTTTGCAGATTCAGAGTAGCAGAAGGCTAAAAGAGAGTCATTAAATTAAAAGTTCTAGTTACTGCTTATATAGACAGTCTGCCTTTCTCTACTTGATAAGAAGTCACTCTGTCCATTCTAGATACAGTCATCATGGCTACAGAGGATGCAAACTTGCTAAATTTAACCCAGTGTGTTATTACTTTTCAAAAGACAAGCAAAAATTAGTACAACATTGTCTACTTCTCCACTGTAATTTAGAATCAGGTTCAGAATCAGATTAACGTGTAAGATGTCAGCAGCAAAAAAGATTAATTTTTTGGAAGATACTTTAAACATTAATAGACTTGGGAGAGAAGTGGATTCACTCAGTGAAAAGACAGACAAAATAAGGCACAGAAAAAGCACAGATATGGCCAGCAGAAAGAAAAGCCAGTAAGTCACTCCATGCGTGTCCATCTCCCCTTTGGCTGTAGGTGCTGTTTTGGATGCTGCTTCGCACCTTTCTTTGTGAAGATCTTCAAGGACGCAGACCATTACTGCCCATACTGCCATTTTCACATTTATAGGTACAAAAGACTATAGAACAAAGTTTATGCAACCAGATGATGTAAAGTGTCCATTTCCTAATGGCATAAGATTCTACATGTGAAAACTACTGCTAGAAAACATACAGGAGTGTGCCTAGGTTCTGCAGCTCCACTGCTGGTGAATCCACATGGTAAACTCAAGTTTACCATGACATGGTTGAACTGACTTTAAAACAAAAACTCTTGAAGACTACTTTACAGTGTCACTTGAACTTATGCTTTATTTGATTTGCTGCCCTGAGCTGTGAAGTTACCAGCTATTGAGTACTTCAGCACTACAATTCTCAGATCTCCAACCCAGCTGGACACAGACTCCTCTGGACTTTCCAACCCACCAGTAACCGGGAGGTTTGGACATGCACCTTTTAGAGAAGCACTCACCTTCTATGCACTGGAACTGACTGGTCGGGATTTCATTTCTCTCTGCTCTTCTTCATACGGGGACCTACCCCTGCAGGGCTGTGCATGGTACAGTGTAGCTGATTATTTATTAACAAACCACTAAGTTTTGAGACTGTCTTTACTCTGTCAGAGATAAGAAAATAAACATGTTATTGTTAACAATACTGGCAAAACAGCTCCTGTCTGTATTGCTTCCATGACGTGCTGCACCCAGAGCAGGGATGCAGGACACCTTGCTTACCTCAACAAATCGAGGTCCAAAAGGCAAACACATAAAGAAGAAAAATCATCAAGCACATCTTGAAAAGAGTCACCACAATCACAATACAAGGCCCTCATTTTACCTCCCTGCCCTCCCACTGCAGTGCATCATCTCCCAAACCAGGGCTTAGCAGACTTTATAGAGAACTTTGACAGTTCTCATCTAAAGTCGCTTATCTTGTGAAATCAAATATGTCTAATTACATTCCCAGGAGGTCCCCAGACCCTGCTCAACACTGACAGCAGCAGCTGCTGCTTATTGCTGGCTGGAAAAACAAACAGAAGAGAAGAAACCCCTGTATTTCAATGTTTTAACATAATAAATCCTTTCAGGTTGGTACATAATTGCTGTGGGCAGATGGGATGTGTGGTAGCCTGAGTGGGCTGCTCCCCTACCCTGCTCTGGACACACGGGCTGCAATACCGGGCACTTTTAGCTTCAAAACTTCTTTAGCCGAAACTTAACATGACGGTGTCCGATCGAACTCCTCGTTTGGGCTGTTGGGCCAATCTAAGCCACGAACCGAGGGCGTTGTTCAGCACCAGGGACCGCCCTCGCCGGCCCCTCAGAGAGAGGGCTGAGCCACCAACACCGCGCCCTGCCAGGCACGGGCAGCGCTGCCAGCGCGTCCTGAGTCGGGACCGGCGCAGGGACAGGGAACAGTGGGCAGGGACAGGGAACAGTGGGCAGGGACAGGGTCAGGGACACAGGGCAGGGGATACCGGATAGAGACGAGAATCAGGGCAGGGACAGCGGTCAGGGACAGGGACATCTGGGAGAGACAGGGGACACCGGGCAGGGTCAGGGACACCCAGGGCAGGGACCCCAGGCAGGGTCGGGGACACTGGGAAGAGTCAGGGACACCACTATCTCCTCTCCTCCATCGGCTGGCACTGCCACACAGCCAGGGCAGGTTGGAAGCGGGCAGGCACCAGCTGTCGGACGCTGTGGGTGTGAAGGTGGACACAGAAAAGGGCTCCGGGAATGGCACTGCCCACCCACCCCGTCACCATCGCAAACTGCGAGTACCGAGCTGCTCCCGCACCTCAGAATGGACAAACCGCCCCCACTGAGCTGGTCCCACATTTTAGCTAAACTAGGGTGGCTACATGCACTGCTTTTTGCTTCAACAAGTACAGAACCGCAGTCTTTAAACACTCCAGTCTTCAGACTGTGCGATGTGAAAAAAGCACACTTGTATCAACATATTAAACAATTATTTTCCCGGCCCTGGATGATATCCACAGCCAACCCCCCCCCCCGGCAATTCCCAGAGCTGCTTCCTCAGCTTTCACTCTGTACCACGGTCAGTAACTCTCCCTCCTCTGGTCACCCAACCTATTCTGACCTGATGAAAAATAATACAACCATTATGTCCACAGGCAGCCACACAGATGTCAGCCCAACAAGTTTGATACCATTTCACACATTTTTAAGATGTTAAGATTTTTCTCTATTTTAAAATCTGGCTGTGAACAGCAAGCTTTGCTGTTAAGTAGTGGTAAGCAATGCATCAAGTCAGTAACATTTAGCAGGAAGAGTGAAAAACCCAAGCTCACATGAATATACAAAGAAATTATATATATATATATGGTTTAAGATGTGCAGGAGGTATTTAACAGAAGTAGTTAGGACGTTTTTACACCGCTATTTACAGGTAAAATAGTTTACACAAGTATTTACTAAAACAAAAAGGCTTCCAGCCACAGCCTGGAGGTTAGCAAATTTAATTTCCTGCTGTGCTTGGTACACAGCAAACTTCAACACTACCCGGGACAGAACTCCAGTTGAACACAGATTTGAAGTCAGATTCTGATATATCATATGTGAACATTTGCTCTTTTCTGACCCTAAAGACCAGGTGGTTTTAAAAGCCAGCAGTAAATGACATCTTGCTGCTCACACACCAAACATCAACACTCTCCACTTCAATACACAAATATTTTAGTTTCTTTGAGAAAAAACAAAGGTTCAAAGGCTGGAAACTGACACTCAATTCAGCATTTACCTTCTGGCCAGGCTCTCCCTACACTATGAATGTCGTTCATGACACACAATTTGTCTGAGTTTTGCAAAATGTATCTACTTCATCTAACCAAAAATCACCCTGACTGCGGAGAGACTCACCAACAATCACTCCCAACCTTTTCCAAAATGAAGGGCCAAGACGCCAATGCAGTGTTTACCCTGGGCTATTTTATTTACAATATATACAAGTTCCTACAGAAAACGATTTCTCACAGAGGATATTAAATAGCAAAACCACGGCGTAGCTTAGCTCTGGGCACCGCCGCCTGCAGCCAGCACGGCGCCTCGGGCTGCTCCGAGCTCCGGTGGGATGCGGGGCGGGATGCGGGGCGGGATGCTGGCACGTCAGCTCCGGAGGGGCAGCAGCTGAGGTAGATCCAGTATGCGGGAGGCACTCGTGCTCTGCTCATCGGCCGGGCCCTCCGACGCGTCCTGCGGCAGCACTGACTTGTCCCGGTGGTGCCACGCAAGCCTTGTCGTACAAAGGGTGCTTGAGCTGGCTGTCACTCTCTAGTCAGCAACTATGTCACTGGTGTGATTTGCTCAGATTTCACAGAATGCTTTGGACTCCTTTAGGATAAAAGGCACTATGTAAATCTACAGGAACAATGCTATTTGCGTAGGGAGGATTCAAGATGGGCCATTAACATCATGTTGCTCTGATGCTCTCATGTGTACCATGAAATTACATCCTTATTGCTTAACACTTATATTACCATTAGCTTAATTTAATGCATTCACTGTCTATTATCCAGATAATTCCAAAACCTGAATAAGGAAATGGAAAGCATGGCAATTTTGAAGACTGTGTTCTTGTAAATTTTTTAGAATGAACTAAACAAACATACTGCACCTGAGAAAACCTCCTGTCTTCCTCTTCTCTTCATAGGTGTGTTTCCACATTTGAATAACAAGCTTACTTGTGCTCCACACTTTTTTTTTTTTCATAAAATCCTTCAGTTACTGAAAACTGCATATGGAATGCCTCAAAGTACTGACTTCTTCAAACTAGTGTGGGAATAGCACAAATACTGCAGCACATAGAATCTAGTCATCTAAAAACCAAAAGGCACCCAAACCCTAATTTGTTAGTGGCATTTTCTTCTGAAATGGGAAGGATTGTGATTTCTTAGGATATTCCCTAAAAGCTGCCAACATCCCATAAATTAATGTGAAAACTTAGTGACATTCATATACAAGCTCAATTTTATATCAGTCTACTGTAACACTAAATTCACAAAATATAATTAGGGCTTACTACTGCTGACCAGAGCCTCTGATTTCACACAAATAGTCTGAAAACAAATGCTGACATTTACTGAAAGCCTGTAGAGACAATCCAAGTACCAGTAAAAACACCACTTGAATGGTGTAATTCTCACCAGCTTGATGGAAATACAAACCAAAGGAAAACTTTCTCCACTTAAGGCATGCCAGTCAAGCACTTCCCTCTATCACTAACCTACACACTCAGAGACAAAAAAAAGTAAACAACTAGTTTGCTTTGACTGGAAATAAGAAACAGTTAAAAACACTGCAAGATACAAACTAAAAAGAAAACCAAACATACCTAAACCTTGCACTTCCTGTTTTGGTTATGAATACAGGGAACACATTACGGAGGGAACCTATTATTCTATGAAGAGACCTTACCTTTAGAGACTCCAGATTTCACTTTACACCATTTATAATATTAGACTTGAGAATCTGGACCACAAAATTTTGTACAGGCAGGCAGAGTCCAGTCTACCACAAAGACTCTACTACAAGCTTTACAAACGAACTAGTAAAATAATTTTTCCATTTGTCTTATTTGTACATGGCTCCTTCCTGGAAAACCTTTTATTTGTTAAGCTCAAATGTGACTAGTTAGGAGGTAAAAAAAACAAAACCCAAAAAAACCTCCAAACCCCAAAACTATTAGACAGAAAACCCCACAAAGTTTCCCCAAAACAACCAATGAGGATTATACAATTGTCAACACTTAAGGAAAAAAAACACACCTTTAGCAAAATCTCATGAATGGAAACGTTTCCCAAAACTATTTCAAGGTGAGGAGAAATCTTCTCCAATGTCCATGTCATCACTCATCAAAAAAAATTTTATAGAAAATTTTATTCAACATACAACATTTTCCAGCAAAAAAAGGCAATATACAGGAAGAGGAGTTGTACACTGCGGCTACAGAAACAAAATAAAATACTGAAAAAGAATGTAAAATTAAGTGTGAATTGCTGATTCTATCTTTACTGCACTCAAAACTAGACACGCGGCTGGCATTAGCTCCAAAAGAAAAGGAAGCAGTCTGGGGACTGAAATAAAACTACACACAATGAATATCAACATCAGTGAAATTCACTTGCAGACTCACCCAATAAAATTAACCTCCAAGTGTTAAATTGTACATGTTCATTCATTAAATATACAATTTCTTTTTTCTTTTTTTTTTTCTTCTTTTTTCTTTTTTTTTCCTCCTTTTTTATACAAAGTCAACAGCTTACTAAAACACTAGTGAGCATGCCCTCTGTGCTAAAAGGCTAGTTCTTGTGTTTTCCCCATCTCTTCCCATGGTAACTAAATTAATGATATTTATAATCTTTTCACTTGCTTTTGCCAACTTTTGAGTGTCATTGTTTGCCAGAAGATGGCATAATAAATTGCAACAATATTTATCAATGGTTTGAAAATTTCATAAAAAGACCCAAATATCTCTTTTTAGGACTCAGGGCATCCACTTGGCAAAACGGGATGCAAAGTATTGACTAAATTAAATGAAAACTAGTTTATTAAAAAAGATTCTATGAAGCTGGAGGAGACAAAAATCCCGAATAAGTGCCAACAATGTACACAATGAAGTAGAGATTGCTATTTATTGATGATGTGAGTTTTCTTTTTGCATTTACAAATGCACAAAAATGTCATTTAAAGTATAACTGAAGGAAATAAATCTGATGTGAGTCTAAACATAAGACTTACTAGCTGCAGTGATGGTGAACACCACACTGGGAAGGGCAGCCAGTCAGCTTATGCCATCTATAAACGTACTACAGACAAATAATTTTGCCAATGTCAACTGTTCTACTAAACTCTTCCCTCATTATGCTGACAATTGCCTTGCATTACGTTTACCATAAAATAACTCTCATTGGCATCCAAGCTTTTATAAAAACACCTTCATTTTGCTCAAAAAGGGCAGTCAATAGATACAGAGAAGCCAAACTGAACAGCCTCAACAAAATAAAATTAACATCAGCAGCAAATCCTCTTGCTGAAGACTTCAGATATAGTGCACGTGTACCAAAGTTCTACAGTTGTTAAAAAGGTGCACACACACACTTATTTTTGTCCCTTGCCTTGACAATCATGTTAAGTAAGTCAGTTATGGATTTTAATAGCTTTTTCAAGGTAAGTGTAGCGACTTCTCTTTGGGGCTTTATTGAAATGGTCAAGCCCTAGCCATGGCCTTGGATGAGACATGTTGCCTAGAAAAGAAAAGAGAAAAGAAATAATTAAGTTTTAAGACTGAATTGGAACTTTTCCATTACACAAACTACTCCTGCGTGCTCTCTTTGCAGCTTGCTGGGAATCACAGGGGAGGGAAGGAGACTGCACAACAGCCCTGCAGCCCACAGCCAACAGGGCAATTTCCCGGCCACTCTTTTCTTCCAACAACATATTTTACAGCTGTTTCTGGATCAGGTAGCTGGTTTGTCCCTTCTTCAGTCACTTACAGGAGTTTACAGCAGTGAAGTGTGTGCTAAAGCAAGAAAACTACTGTTGCAACTTATGGCCACAGGTACATAGAAGCACCAGCTTTCACCAAAGTGCTAAGCCTGTTTCAGACAGGGAAGTTTCAATCATCAAAATGTGGCAACCTATAGCATTAAGCTAGTCCTATCACCTGGCTGAAGTGGGAATATTTATTAAATTCATGTCAAATGCAAACAATGCTAATTAAGAAAACACATAACGGACCCTTCTGTTTGTTTTCTGAGGAAAAAAAATGCAGTCAGATTTAGACTGCAAAGAAACCATAGATTTTTTCACTTGTTCAACCCAATATGATTTATTCTACTACTAATTTTCATGAAAAGCCACAGTCCACATACTTCTTGCAAATGGGAGAAATACTCTTCCAAGATGTCCTCAGTTCAGAGCATCAAATGTTCTTTGAAGTGAAATGATAAAGGCAGAAACTAAAGAGCCCCCCAGCAAGAAAAGCACACTCTTACATTCAAAGGCATCAACTGCAACCACTAAAGCATAAAACACTTGACCTTGTTGGCTGCCTGCATCTGCATTCTGGGAGAGATTTTCTTCAATCAAAATGATTTGATTTTTGCTTAACATAATGGTCAATGTCAAATAAAAAGAGAACTGCCAATCTTACTGAGATCACTTGAACGTTTTTAGAGAGCAATGAAGTCCTACATGGTTAGTGCCAGCACAATCATTTCTACAGTGTACCTTGGCAAAAGCAGAGGAACACTGTTGACATTAGCTATGTCAGTCAGATTGAGAAATGCCAGAACTCTGCTTCCATCAGTGCAGCATGTGTTAAAATTTGGTATTTGTAGAAATTAATTCTATCAAAGTGTATTATATCAAAGGGTCAACTTCCCATGAACTCTAGAATTAAAACCTTTTACTCTTACATTCCCTACAATTCCTACAAACAGTTCAAGTTCTCCTTTTCCCCCTTTCTGACACGTTCTGTACTTTTGACCTGGTAACCTGGTTAGTTTTTTGCATTGTTTTGGCAATACTGGCTCTGCCTTGATCACAAAGTCTGCCAGTCCATTTCAGACTTTCCTTCCCTGACCCTAAAGAGATGACTCCCAGAAAAGAGTCAGGACTCTTCCTGCTCTGAACACACAAGAGAGTTTATCTGTCCATAGAGAAATGTCACCTCTGAGTTTGCCATCCAGAGACCCTTCCCAACTAGTGCAGGCAGAGAGACCCCTCCAGTGACACACTCCTGGGCTCACACAACTCATGCAGCTGGAGGCACTCACAGTTTTGGCAAACCCCCTCAGCCACAGCCACAAACCCAGCTGTACAAAACACACAAGGACTTTTTGCTGGGTTCCTGCAAAGTACTCAGTAATAGTACAGGTCTAACCCTCTGCAGGTTTTGAAATAAATGGACAGTTACAGGATTTCTTTACAACTGTCACATAAATCCAGAGCACAGCTGGAAAAAAATCAGAGAAAACCTTATCTTAGCAAAACCTACCAACCAAAACCAGTTCATAATTGTCAGAAAAATAGAACTGTAGAGAGTAAGTTGTCCTCAAACTTGTTCTTACTAGACAGAGCAGCTCACAAAGAACACTCAGCTAAGGTAGGACAAAAAACCCCAATAAATTCAAGGCTTTCAACGGATCACTGACTGTGCATTCAAAGGAGCCATTCCAAACTGTAACTCTCAAAAGAGGAAAAGGAGAGATTTAGATTAGATGTCAGGAAGAAATTGTTTACTCAGAAGGTGGTGAGGCTCTGGAACAGGTTGTCCAAAGGGGCTGTGGATGCCCCATCCCTGGAAGTGTTAAAGGCCAGGCTGAGCAACCTGGTCTGGTGGGTGGCATCCCTGCCTATGGCAGAGGAGTTGGAAACAGATGGTCTTCAAGGTCCCTTCCAGCCCAAATCATTCTATGACTCTATGAAGGGTACTGTGGTGGAACTCCTGAAGGACTAACCTTGTTTCTCCCTTGTGTAAGTTCCTCAGAGAACAGATCTTCTAATATCAAGTAAACAAGATGGTAGACCATCCAGAGACAAACTTAGATCAGAGCTGCATTTTTAAAGTGTGTTATACTGATATTTGACCCATTTGGTCACACAAATGTAATCTTTTAATTCACAAGAAAACAGATCATTTAGTTATTTATATGCCTAAAAAGTACATGTCCTTAGACTACACCTAACACTGTTCAGTGTGCACTGAAGTGTATAGAAATATTTGTTTAGTTACTACATATAATGTATGCCACATACAAAGAACAAACTCTTTCTGCATCCTGAGCTAACCACAATCACATTTTAACAGCTGGCAGAGCAACCTCAACAGGTCAAAAGAATAGTGAGGTTGTCTAACAACTTACCAGGTTGGGACTCAAAATCTTTCAAGTTCACTTCATACTCATCTTCATTGAGATATTGGTGTCGGCCCATCATTACAATGGCAAATTTAAACTATAAAAAGGGAAAAAACAAACACCAATTGGCAGGATACCACATTAAAATACATCTTCAAGTCTAAGTTCATAGTCTAGCATGCAGCTGGTTATAAGTAATATTCCTCAGGGGTTGTAAAAGGCCAATCCTGTTTAAAATTCTCACTAACTTGAAAAATGGGACAAAATGAATGCTTGGGAGATCATGAACCCACATCTGAAGTGCTGTGTCCAGATTCAGGCCCTCTAGGGAAAAAGAGGTGGCAACAAACTGCAGCAAGTGCAGCAATGGTCCAGAAAGACTATGACAGGATGGGGGCTCTGGGAAGTGGGTTTGTTTAGCCTGGAGAAGGAAAGGCTGACAGGATGTCTAGTTTTCCACCACCTGAAGGATGGCACACAAAAAGCTGCACAGATGTGACCATCACAAAATGCAAAATGAAACATTCTGATTATGTGTAAGGAAAGAAAAAAAGTCTTCACCATGATGGTTGGCAATGCTCTAAAATACAGTGTCCAGGATGTGGTGGAATTCCCATCTTTGGGAGTCTACAAAGTGCAATAAAGTAAAACCCTGCACAACTTCAAGCCAAGTTCTACTCCAAGCAGGGACACGAAGTGGGGGATGGCCTCTAGAGGTCCCACACCAGCTACACTTTTCTGGGTCACTTTAATGTTTTGCTGAGCATCTCTCTTGATGCAGTCCTGAAATACTACTCCCACCCATCCTACCTAATTATTCTTAGAAAAAGCATTATTTCTGTCAAGCAACTGTTTCATCAATCAAAAGCTACACTTATCCCAAGTCTCTGGTTTGCCAGCTTATTTTAATAAACTTATGTAGGGTCTACAATCAACAGAAAAACTCTAACTTGAAATTACCTTTTCAAATTCTTTTTCTTGTATGTCCAGCATTGTCTGGATCCGCTTCATAACCTCTCTGAAGTGTTCACCCTAATAATTATAACAAGATTTTTTTAATGTAAAAAAATTCTAGGGAAAAAAGGGAAGCTGTTACTATTTCCTGCTTCGAGTTTCAATGAAATACATTGCCTTAATCTCTCTATTACAAAATTACACAAATGTCAACATAATATAACTACATTACAAAGCAACAGCAGGTAGCTTGCTATAAACTAAGGAACTTAAGTTAAAAACTTAACTTTTAACTTAAGTTAAAAGTCTTATTGATTCATCATAATGCAAACTGGCCCATAAAGTGACCAGGCACAAAATTAGTAGCAAAATAGGACTTTGGAACCACCCTCCCCCAACACATTCTTGCTAAGCATATTAATGCTTTTTGTAGTATGTTTCTGCTCAGTGTCTGTGTAAACTCCCTGAAAAAGTGATGGATACCATCAACTTAAAGATGAATAATGCAGATCAACTGTCATACACAAGGAAATGCAGTACAAATGGTTTCCACCACACTGCAGAGTTTTACTCTACAGTGATCAAAAATACGGAAATTGGTAAAATTCTATGAGGCAGAGAGATGTGGATGTCTTTCTCATTGCCATATTTTTAAAGGTAGGCAATTTTCATACAAACTGACATACATGAACCAGAAAAAGTTTAGAAACAAATGGTCAACTGGCTCCAGAAATACACTTTGATATTAAGAGAATCAGTGTGACATGCAGCTGGAGCAGCACCAGAGAAAAACTTGAGAATATAAATTAAGCTCTCGAAATTAGCTTTCACTCTTGTATTAACTTCCAGCCCTAGAAGATAAAGCACATCAAATTACAGAAGTTATGAAATGCAAAGTCATCTCAGAAAGCAAACTCATTTTCCGTAATCACCTGTCTCAGTAAGGAGCTGAGCAACCATGGCCTGGCCACTTTTGCCAACAAGTTTGCATTGCAGTTATTTAAGTGTTAGAAACAGGGTTCTAGGTTTGTTGGGAGGTTTTGCAGAGGGCTGGGGAAGGGGGTAGTACTGATTTGACAGCATTAGAAGTCCCTGTCTGAGGCCAAATACTTACTTTCCAGATATTGCACAGGACCACTGAAATACTAAACAATCTGTATAGGCAAAAGGGAACTGAGATGGTAAATGATTTAACCATAAAAAGGCAGAGACAGGGCAGAACCTTTAATACAGGGGCTGTATTTTTGTACACACTTGTTACACTAACCCATTTCTTTTGACAGTATTTTAACAAGGGAGGAAAAGGGAGGCATACTGTACCTGGTGTATCCTCAGCAAGAATGGAATTCCAAATGTCCCAAAAACCTCTTTGTGGAAATGTGCCACTGTGATTAGCATCTCATTTTCTTTATCTATATCTACCTGGTCCAGAGGAATTTCCTAGATCCAGACACAGAATTAGGACTGCAATCAGCTAAACTTCCCCCAAAAGTCACTTATTAAGTAACTAAAAGCATTATTGATGTACTGCCACTGATGTAAAAAAATTCTGTTTAATAACAATTAAAAGAACCGTGTTGCTTGACAGTCTTTTTACAAGAGTCCTCATTACAATTTACGTAGGAAACCATTTTTTTTTTTTTTTTTAAATTTATGATCTTTGAGTCAAGCTAACAGATAAATCACACAGTAAGTATCAAAATTTGCCTCAAGGAGCTCAAACTTAACAGAAAAGAAAACAGAGCCTTTCAGAATATTTAAGTTCAGAGTATGGAAGTGGATTCTAAGCATAAACAGTTATATCCTGAGCCCTCTAACAAACTTTGGAATAATAATTCCAAGACAGTAAATGTCCTATGGACAGGCCCTTGCAAAGTCCCTGTGCATTGTTACAATAAGCATATAGAAAAAATTGGAATGAAATCATTATTGGGAAGCAAATGGAACAAAGGAGGATCCTTTTAAAAGGACTACCTTTAAAAATACATATATATTGTCATGTAATCTTAGCTTGCTGCAGGCATCACAGTGTTTGAAACTCAGAATCCAGAAGAAGAGAACTGCCACTTGAGAGAGTTTCCCCTCAAAGTCAAGATTCAAAGTTTTTTTAAAAGAAGTAATATTTACCTCTATTCGAAACGTTCGACTTGTCGCCGGTGACAAACACTCTAACAGCTCATCTTCCTGATGGACACCAATTATTTTGTAACTTACAATTTCTAGCAGCCTTCAAAATAAACACGGAGGAAAAGCATTTTTAAAATGCAAATTTAGAAAAGGGAAAAAACCCAACAATCAATGCGACATTTCCTTCTCAAAGCTTGAGAACGATTACTGAAATCAAGATGCAAACTGATGCTGCTACTGTTGTATTTGCAAAACTTTAAATTCAGCCTTGAGTAAAAATTAAGCACTAAACCTACAAGAGGTTAAATTATTTCTGGCTCATAACAAAAAAGCCAGTATGTGCCATTACAAAACAAAGCTTTAATACAGATTGTTTTAAGAATTCTCTTCACATGACTTCACTTTTAACTCCTGTAACTTCCAAGAGGTGTGAAATGCTTGAATTGGAAACAAGTATTGAATTGAGTTAACATATGCAATTGATGAAACTTATGCATCTCAAGCATATAACATTATGAAATACAAAATAAATAACTGTATATAATTTATATGCATAGTAAAGAGTGGAAATCTAGAAGCTTTTTATTTTTAACACAATATCAGACTTAATATTAATTATTTCTACAGTATTTAAAATTCTATACTTTCCTGCATAAAATCCACACAATCACAAAAAATAAATTAAAATCTTCCAACTTCACCTTAATTTCCCTGAACCTTTTTCAGAGAGTTCTACAACTTTTTTACATTCTTCTAACAGGTCCCGCACACACCCATGCTTATCTGGATATACTGTTATTTCCTGGGGAATTTGAAGCACAAAAATTGTTAGAAAATCTGAAAATGTAAAAAACATTAAAGCACATCTAATATTCATCTTTAAAAGGTAACAATTAGTAAATCAACACCTATGTTATCTTCAAAATTTTTGTTAACAGACATAATTTTTTTTTCTTTTTTGCTTTGTGGCTTTTTTCTTGTTGTTTGGTCAGTTTTTTTCTTTTTACATAATGTACAACTTCGTTCTAATTTTGTGTTCTTTGGGGACAGAATGTGTGACCCTTAACCACAGCTATAGCAGCTTTGACACAGAAACAACAGCAAGCACATAATGGCCTCACTCACCTCTTCCCTAAACTGGCTATTTAGCCATATGCATTTAAAACTTCTTCTGTTTTCAAAATCAGTTATTTTCATTTTGAGCTTAAGAAAGAAAAGAAAAACACTTTAGGCATACTTTGAATAGGGCAGAATTATTTTTTTAAACTCACACCAGTAAAAATAAAAGACTCTTACCTGTTGATAGTAGAGTTTTTTTGGTTGCCTAGGCTTGAAGAACTGCAGAAGATCTCTTAAAGTACCTTCATAATTATGTCTAAGAGGATTACCAGGGCCATCCCTGTAACTACAGGAGGAAAGAGGAAAAAACATGAATGTGCTTTTACAATCTCTCTCTCCAAAATCCATCAGTGCTCAGTAAATTGAAGCACCAAGAACACTTTTATTACTGGCCTCCAGTTTCACATAACACACCATAAGCAGCACAACATACAGAGCTTTAGTGGTTTTTAAACACAGCTGAGCTGTGGGAACAGAAAACCCATTCACTGTGTGTGTTAACTCTCCTGGATGTTTACAAGCTCACTGTCAGTGCTGCAGGGTGGCAGACCTGCATTCCTCTGAAATTACTGGTATAGCAGCACATGCTTTACATTGTGAAAGGTTAGTTTGTGGAGCCTATGACACAGCACATTCCACGGTGACCACAGCACTGTAAACTACAAAGAGCTACTCAAATTCCAAGCCTGGTTGATGAGGAAGGCAGACACCCTCAGGTAACTAAAGAGCAATCCACACTTATATGAATACAAAAATATGTAAGCTTTGTGGGTGCATTATTCCTGCAGCACATACAGATAGATAGCTACTAACACACCATTTTCTGCTAGTTTTACACAAGATTCAAATCTAGTTTTACACAACTGTGCCTAAGAACACCACTTTAACCAGAAATATCCCTTTGAGCACCTGTGAACTTGTTAGGTTGTCATCTTCAGAAAACCTCATTTGCAGGATGGAGTGGGGAAATCAGTAACTCCTGCATTCAAACTTATAAAATCAGCAAGAATACTGCTTTTATGGGTACTTGTTTCTGTTCTCCTCCATTCTAGAAATCTGCACTCACTGAAACAGCACTTGCATTAGCTTAGTAATTCATCCCATAGCATAAGCCTTTGAAGTAACTAATGATTTTTTCAATGACATTTACTAGAACTCCTCCAAAACATGCAAACCTTTGAGGCTCTGGAGCCACACACCGCAATATTCTCAACTGCTTACACAATCTGCTGAGCATGCCAGAACACAGAGATCTTACCCGAAAAGAATTAGTTAACAATCTGGAAACGGCTACAAAGTAACTGCTGTCTACCTGTATTTGGGCTACGTATTTTAAGGAATAGTTTAGACCCAGAACACTAAGGAATTCACCTTACCCTTGGGACTTGAAAAACTGTAATAGCATTGGATCCGTGTTAAGCCTTTGCGCGACTGTCTTTGCAACCTGAAAATAAATTTGGGGTAAGTTCTGAATTATTTCAGACAGTTATGACATTGCTACACAATCATACATTCAATTCATTCCATGACAAGAACATTATGCTACTGAAATTCTGAGAGAAACCCACTGTCTACTCCACCAAGGCTAAATAAACTAGAATTGTCAGCTTCTGAATGACTGATAGAATAGGATATACTAAGAGAAAAATGAGGAAACAGTTTTATTACAATAAATCACTGTCACCAAAAGGCCACAAAATCCACAACAGCTCCATTCCTCTTTTGCTTGTTTGGTTGATTTAGTTTGGTTACTCTTTGCTATTGGTTTGTTTTGGGGTATGTTTTTTTTAATTATAGTTTTATTAGAGAAATAAGTAAGACTCACCGTTTGAAGATTTCCATTCCTTTAATTCACTCCAAGTAAGTTAGCTTGCTAGAGTGAATTAAAGTAGTATCACTACATTATCCCCATGAGTGTATTTCACAGCGCTGCCTTACAGAAGGCATGGGCACTCTGTCTATTTCTGCCTTACCAAAAAAACCCCAAACTGTAGAGACCTTACACTTCAAGTGTAAGTGAAAGAAAATAAGAGGACAATTGGCCAAAAAGCAGATGATGAGAACAGGACAGCAAAAGCCATCTCTGACTTTCCCTGTGTATGCAGGTGCTCAAAGTTTCTGCCTTTGGTGACAAAAAATAAGCTGTCTGGTTTTAAGCAATCATTTGACACTGACAAGAGCAACAGCAGGAGAACTGTAGGGAGCCAAATCTACTCAGGCCATACACATAGACCAACNTTTTTTTTTTTTTTAAAGTTCCAATATCTAGTTTTCCTCATCTTAACACCCCACATCCCTCTTCATGAACACAACAGGTTTGATCTGCTAGTGTCACTGAGCATTAAATTGCACTGTGTGAAGAAAGCAATAGAGTTTGGTCTACAAAATGAATATTGTTGTTTATACTACAAGCACAAAACAGGTATCACTAGATTCCCAAGATATTTTCCTTCAAATAGCTAAATTTTACATGTCACTTCAAAAGCAAATGCACAAACTCATTGAGTATCATTTCGCTGACAGAGCAGAATGGCCTACCAAGAAAGAATCCTATTATCAAGTAACTCATTATTAACAAAATGGTGGAGTTTAGAGTATTTTCTTCTCACACGCCTTAATGACTTCGTTAAATTCTTCATTACCACAATGCAAAAAGTGTACAAGAACACATCTTCTCTTGTCTAAAATAGGTATAATGCACTTGTGAAGTAGCGCAAAAGTTACTTTCAGAACAAGGAAACAAAAGCAAACAGGACACATGCCTGAAAGTAATTCATCCTATTGGATAAAGTAACAACAAAGCCTGGGTCATTGGGGATGGTTTTATCACAGAAAATGACATCCACACGATGATAGAGGTCTCGGAAGTATTCCTTAGCTGTGGGTAGTTCACTGTTATCATTTTCTGGATCATCCCTATAGGAGCAAACAAATTATAACAACCATTACACATCACATTGTTACACACACAACAGTTTGGGCTTTTTAAAACACGTTCGACAGTAAGTCAGCAACAGTTGAGAGGTACAGAAATAAAGTTCAGAAACCTTTTTAGAGAGTCACCACTCGTACACAGTAGGACTAATGCAGTCAGTAGTGACCCAGAGCCCTGTGCAGTGCAAGGCCCATCTCCCTCACCTGCTGCGCTTGCTCACTTGGCAGTCTGGCTGTACCCTGGATCCTGTGGTTCCACAGCACCTTTCCAGCAGGAGCCATCCCTCCCTCCCACCCTGGCACATCACTGTGTGTCTGTATGAATGCTGCACAGCTTTGCATACACCCCTGCATCAACTGCTTTGCACAGAGGCCAGACATACAAGAGTGTTCCTTGGCCCACAGAAGTAGAGCAGTGGGCAGAGAGGCTGGTTTGGGTCACTCCTGACTGGTACCCCAACTTCTCAGCAGAGAAATAGCACCAGGGTACAAGCTGTGCACTTACCCAGGAGTCAGCAGCCAGCCAAGGGTGCATAACACCAACTGGGTCAACTGGGAATGCGAGTTCCAAGGCATGAATGAGAAATACATTCATCTCACATAATCTGGGGTAAGAGTGCTGAAGATAGACTAGCTGGCTTCCACCCACTGTCAGCCCATGGAGAGAAACACAGCAACACAGTTGGGTGTGACCATCAGGAGTGAGAGCATAGAAATGCTGATTTATAGCCCTGACAAGATTATGAAAGATCCCTTTAACGGATACAAGATGCAGGAGTTCCCCTTTTGCCTTGGAGAAAACTCCAGCTGAAACACCAGTATACCTACAAGTTGCATATGCTCAGGCAAACTGGGAGCACCTCATCACCGCAGACCAGTACGCCAGTAAGGAACTTATTGTGAGCACAAGTAAAAGGGAAAAAGGGAAAGCAGTGCAGTTCAGTTCTAAGCTGAAAGGAGCTCCAAGCCAAGAGCACTGTACAGCGGCCACGGTGCTCAGCCTGAGATCTGAAGTGCTGAAGGCTCTTCGGTGTCTGAGTTACAGTGGCTCCAACAAAAAGCTGCACACATCAGATGCACTGCTGAACCATTCAATGGTAATAGTAGGACCTATTTCAGGTTACTTCAATTTTCTGAACTAGAATGAAACCTTCTTTTCCTTATATAATATGGTATGTGATAATTAAAGTACTATCAATATTTTTTCATTTCCCCTTTGAATAAACAAATGAGAACTGCTGTTGGAGCATAATACTTTGCTCTTGTTAAAAATGCTTAGTTAAAGGAAGTTCTGCTTTCAAAGTGAAACAGGTGATTTAACTGCAATGATAATCTGCTCCCTTAAAATACATACTTCTGAAACACTATGATGTCGCCATCCATGAGTTCATCCAGAGCTTTATCAAGAGATACATCATAGTCTTGAATCCTTTCTGTTAAATTGGGTTTAACTTCCTGCAATAAAGAACAAAAATTATTGATCACAGAATAAAGAAAAGACAAAAATAAAAGTCACAATAGTGAAGAAATCTTCATATAAGGTAACCTGTATCTTTTTTTAACTGAAACCAATGTATATACTTATATACATATATCTATATATACGAACAAATTAAATGCAGTTTTAGCTAGGGTCCAGATAGATCTAATTGCTATTGATAAAACTGGCTGCTCATTTTTACCTTTGGAATCTCACTCAGTTATCTTAATTTTCAAAAGTACTTTATCATTACCTTGTTAGCACTGTAATTTTTCCAAAATTCAGAGATTAATTTTCTACTGATTCAGCTTTCAGGAAGCTTGGAGAGCAGTGATTACAATCATGTATTTTAATAGTGCAAAACTTCTGTATACAAATTCACTTGTCTTTAAAATAGAGAATCCCAGCAAAGCCATAATAAAAATGCATGTATTATAAAATATCTACATGCATATTACATATTTATACTTATAGGCTGACCTCTTGGGATAAAGGCACCTGTCTAAGCAAACTGGAATCAAACTGTAAGCCCACTCTGCAGAGAGCAGGAACACCTGACAGTTTTGCTCTTTAGGATGGCAGTGTGTGTGCTGCCCTGGAACCACCAGAGAGAGCAGCAGGACTGCTAACAAACTTTCCAATAAAAGCCCAATTCCCTGTGCTTGCTCTAGCCAGGACTTTGCCTTGGCAAGATCTGCATCTTCAGCACTCAATAAATGCAGCAGTTATGAAGATTTACTATTTGTGTACTTGGGCAGAAACATGCTGGCAGAGTAAGAATTTTGTTTGCTGACTTCTGACTTAGGGAAGGAAGGAGAAGATGCAGCATTTTCTCAACTTCATTGTCTAAGGGGGCACTGAAAATGCAATGGTCATAACATTAGCAACATTAGTTCCTCTAATATGGCAACAGAGATTTAGCACAACTAAGCTATCCATATAGGACTTTATGGAGAGGGTTTTTTTTGGTTTTTAAAGCCTCACACCTCTAGTTGTTTCATATGAAATCTCTTTCGAAGTTAACTATCTGCTGCTACTCTTTTGCAGCACTACAGACTTCAAAGCTACAGGTTACAGTGCTGATGATTTATAAATTATTACTGTCATGAACAACTTTTTTAAGGAATGAAGCTTCTTTCTCTTTAGTCATAGCATGTAAAAGACAAAGAAAAAGACTGTCAATGCAAACCTCATAGAGGATAAGGTCAGTCTCTTGTGGAAATCCTGCTCTCTCACACATAACTGGAAGCAAGTCACCTATTGGGATAAAGAAAGGAATGTGAAAGCCGTTGCAGTAGCTGCTAACGAGACCAACTGCAGAAAGGAGAGAACCTATTTTTCTACCCTGGAGAGGTAGTTTTACAATGCCTAAGAAAGAGCCTTCCAGGTTAAAGCTTCTCTTGCTGACATTCAACCCAGAGACATGTGAAACAGCTGTTTAGGTTCAGCAACACCTGGTGAGCACAGCAAACCTGTAACCAGCGATTAGCTGACCACCAACAGTGACTTTTAAGGCAACATGCTCATCCCTGCAGCAAGGGTCACTGACACAGCATGGGGAAGAAAACTGTCAGGTTCAGGGTTAAGTAAGAATTTGTTTCTGTGGTGTGACTTTAGTTTCAGCGACAGAAACATTATTAAAAGAAAAAAATATGTGCAACCTGCTGTCTTTAAAAGTTTTCAATTATAACAATGAACTCACGTATTTTACAGGATATAGGCGTGTAGATATGTCCACAATAATTCAAACTCCGAGTCTTCGGATCATACATCTTCAGAAACAACATTACATCATCTGCAAATTAAGAAACAAGATTTAGTTTTAAGTAAGGCTTGGGGTAGGAAGTGGGGCAGGACACCACCCAGACATTTCTTTATTAATTTGATGCCCCTAAAAAAAATAGCTGTATGTATACATATATACATGCATATATAAATTTACTCAGTAAGTCTAAAAACATGCAAAGCATGTCTTACACTTCAAGATAAATGAAGGAAAAACTGCATGAGAAAAACTAATTCAGCACTGTAGTAGTTTGATGGATACATAAATGCCACCCTTGAAAAAAGGAGTGTACTATGTTTCTGGAGATATACCCAAAATAAAAGTATTTTGCATTTAGGAAAGATTTCATTCATATGCTTACGATCTTTATCAAACTTGGGTAATGTTGCTCCAGTAGCAGCCATCTCTGGATCTACTGTTTCCAAAAATATTGTCCATGGATTCTCATTGTCACTGAGCTCAATCATCTATGTAGAAAGAAGAAAAAAAAAAGGTCTCTGGAGAACATAATACAAACTGATATCTGCATTTTAATCAGATACAAGAACTTTATGCCATCCTATGAGTGGGAGAGTTTTGCTTTTTTTTTTAAAGTTGTGTTAGAGGCAGTTTATGCAGTTTATTAAGAGAAATAAATACAAATAGAAACCCACTAAAAATTAAACTAAGTACTAATGATTGGTTTTAGTGAAAATAAACCCACCTCTTTTTTTATTTAAAAAGGTACCTACAGCTACCTTTACTATGACAAGAATATTATTTCATTTCAGAAGTAACACAAGAGTGACAGGACAGAAACCAATCACTGTTTTCTGTGGTATTTAGACACAGTGTTTTAGCTTTTAAGCAATACATTGCATTAAATCCAAGAGTTTTTGCTCAAATACTTGAGGACTCAAAAAGACATTTCTGTTTTAAATCTAACCTAAAAGATCATGATCACACTTTTTTTTCATGAAGAAAAAAACATGCACCACATTCCTGCTTCCTATCCAAATTAATTCATTAAATCTCCAATCTTTTTAATTATCAAACTTTACCAGATACAGTGAAATTAATTTCAAATTAAAACCCTGAAAAAACTGGTGGCCCACACTTAAGATATTTTTAAGAGAACTAAAAATCATGAATGATACACAGAAACAATGTCCTCTACCAATGACTATTTACCGTTTTATTGCCATCTGCTTCATTATCTAACATTGCAGGTCTTTTTGTTCCATTACTTCTTGCTTGCATTGGCCATAATCTGATTTGATCCTGGGGAAATCCCTAAAATAAATAAAAAATGTGACAGGAAACTAAAACAAATGTAGGGGAGAGAAAAAAGGCTAAAACACTTTTATTAAACTCAAACAGATCTTTCGTGTTAAAAGGTCTAAATTATGATTGCTGCCAATACCTGGAGAAAATAAGGGCTATGAAGCAACCATAATGTCATAAAATACATAAACGCAGATATTCAGCTATGGAAAACTTACCATTGTTTGAGAGAGGTTTTGAACAAATTCTGTGAGTGTGGAGTTTTTTAATACTTTGAAAACAGTATATTTCACTTTTTCTTCATCATACATATCATTGCCTTGGTGGCCACAGAACTGATCCTCTGCCACTATCTGAAAAATTACATGTAAAGGTTACTACTCATATTAGCTCAACTGCACCATGTAACACGTTCTCAAGATGCTTTACCATGCAACCTCACTGGCTCTCTGGGTGGTGCCAGAGTGCTAACACTATTTGTATGTGCATGAAGAAAATTTGCGAGCACACAGATTATAATTAACTTAAAAAATTGTGATTGATAGTCACATCAGTGCAAGTAATTAAAATACACTAATTCTTACAAATCCCCAACAATTAAAAACCAGTTGTGCTTAGATCCCAGTCTTGGAAACATGTGCTCTAACAATCTTGGCACTTAGGAGAAAAAGAAAAGGCTACACAATTGTTTTATAGAGTAATGCAAGGAGGCTGCCTAAACTTTCTCCTGTGTATCCCAGAGCCTCCCTGCACTCTTTGTTAACAGAAACACAAACACTGCCAGTCTCCCCACTGGAAACAGCTCTAGTGCAAATGCAGTGCAGAACAAGCTAAGCTTCACCAGTGTCTCTACTTATGAACACCAGAAAGAAGATGCAAGGAAACATGGAGGCAAATGGAAAAGGGGTTATATTTTCCTGTGCCAGATGGGCTCTGGAAAGAGCCATAAACAGGGTTCCTTAAGGCAATTCATAACAATCTAGTCCATCTGGCTTTTCCAAAAAGATAATTGCAAATATAAGCACTCTCTCCTTCTGCTTCTACTTGATGAGCTCAGTTTGGCAGAAGTCCAGGCTTGCAGCCTATGGCTAGATACATTCTAATTTTAGAAAATAATTCCTGAAGGAGATAAAAGTGCAGTGGCAGGGCAGCCATTTGAAATAACCTGGTCCTTCTCCTTTCACCTGAACTTAGTATTTTTACTTAAAATCACATATATTCTAAAGAAAACAGTCTATAACACACAGTATTGCGTGTTTCATTAGGATTCACTGCATAAGTAAATATACTTAAAAGAACTAAAATCGTAATTTCACTTCAACTCTGCTTCAGAAGACTAATTTTAAAAAAACATAAGGGGGGGGAAAGAAAGAAAATCAAGGTTTGCCTTGGGTGGATTAATATTTCGAATTTTCATGGTAAGGCAATTGCAACTTAATCTGTTTCAAAACCTGACCTGCACTTGCATATAGAGGTGAGCCTCCTGCCTCTCCTTCCTCTTCTGAGCTTCTATCCTTTTCTCTTCTTGTAGCCTTTCTACAAGTTGTTGAGGAATATCATGGTCGGTGACAGGCTGCAAAACTTCACCTACAAAGCAGATTTTACAATGTCATTTCAAGATTTACATCAAACAGCGTGGTTTTTCATACACAAGTCAAAACCAGCTTTCTTCATCTTATAATTAAAAACATGGTTTGATATCATCACACTTTGGCAAAAGAAGCTTTTTCTATCCCAAGCCAAAACACACTACTTCCATGAAATATGTATCATAGACCTCTGAATTAAACATTCAGCTCAGAATTAGAAAAAATATTTATCACTGCTCTGTTTTTTTAATACATACATCTACATATTTATAATCAATTTGATTCAGATTCCATTACTGAAGTTAGCTCACTAAGTTTTCCATCCTATAAACCAACCAAGGTTGAAGCACTTTGCAGACACCCAGTCCTGCCTTGACCGTGCTAAAATACAACAGTAGATTAGCACACGCTTTCCAAGAGCGAGGAAAAGGCTGGCAGATCCCACAGGATCTATCAGCAGCAAAATACAGCCCTAAATGCCTGTGTGCACATCACCTCTGAGCACACACAGAGGACACATACTCAGTTTGGACTCCCTGATGTAGACCAGCATGTAGGCGTTGGTGCAGTGCCGCACAGACAGGTCATCGTCGTGACCCCCGTAGTTGTGCTCGATCGCTTCCTCCTTTGTGCATCTTGATACAACATCGTCATCAAACTTGCACCACTAGAGAGAAGATTTTATATAAATACAATTGCGCACATAAAATCATGTTCTTGAGTGATAAATTAATCCTGTTTCTGGCATGCCTTTCAGCTGTTTGAAGTAAGTGAAATTACTCTTCAAGCAGAATGACTTTTCAAAAAAAAAAAAAAAAACTAGTTCAGTGTAATTTGTGTTACCTGCAAATTCTGCTCAGTAAAATGAACTCCATAAATACCAAACCTTTACTGAAGTATTTGAACATGTTACACTGAATATCATCAGAAGCTTTACTTCAGACTGTTATTCAAATACCAAGTTTTTCTGTATGAAACAGAAAACTAACCTTATTTGTTATAGAATAAGAAGCAGGGATGCACAAGACATCTGGTAGTTGTTTGTACATTTAGAGCAATTTACATAATATTTTAAATTAAAACAATAAAGCCAATTAAGAATAAATGACAAATAGCAACAAATTAACAATAAAATCTGACTTCTACTCTTACTGTGAACAGTCATGTACACACAAAAGCAGTCAACTCAAGGGAAGAGGCACCTGACCTATAAATGTCTGATCCAATCAGATCACCTAAACCTGTAGCAGTGGGACATGCAAACATGCTGAACTTCTAAGTCACAGAAACATTTGAAATGTTCATATTTGCTTCAAAGTCAGCCTAAAAAAATGCTGGATAAAATTTACTTGCAGTAGAACTTCAACACATACACACAAATAAAGGGATTCCCTGAGTCAAAAGTCCTTTGCTAAAAGTCAAGTGTGTCAGCAGACTCTTCTTTTAGGGTACAGAAATTCCAGATCTGCTCACTGTGACAACTCCATGTATGTATTTGCAACACACACACGTTTAGGTGCTTTTCAATACTCACTTTGCCGTCGCCCTTTGGATTTAAGTAAACAACGTAATGTCCCCCATGGTTATCTCCACTGTGTACTAGGACTGCGTGGAGAATGTAATTCGCAGGATCTTTAGGATCTGTTTTTTGCAAAAATTCATCTAGTGGCAACTGTTCAGGAAATTCAAACCTAGTTTTGAAAAGAAGTAAGGTAATTGTATTTGCAGTTAAGATACACATTATTATCCACTATTATGGAGCACTGTATGTACTCCTAAAGCAAGTTGCAAAAACTGAACACATTGCTGTTACAATGTTATTTCTATCCAGGACATACTGTATAGAGTGGCAGAATTTATACTGTTTTAATATGGAATAAAAATCATCTCTGCAAGCACCTCTGGAAAAACATGCCCTCGGTAACAAGGGTAAGAGTATTTTAACTGAAATAGGGCTGGTTTGATTTCACTGTGTCAAAGTAAAAGCTTTAAAGCCTGTTATTTTCTAGTACACAAGTACAGCTTTCCTAGCACAGGTACCATTGGACTGGAGTATTATTTTGAAATGCCTTACAGCTGCTGCAGTCTCACCTTGGTGAGGCTGAAATCATTGCAGCACAGATTTAGTTTACAACCAACAAGGTATGTCCTTGAGAAATTATCAGCCTTTACTTACAGTGAGGAGGCAAATGGCTCTCCCTCCATCTATGGAAACAGATGGAGGGAAAGCAGATACCTACTCACTCATACTGCTTACTCTTGTGGCAGCCTATCCACACACAACACAAAGCATGCAACACAACGTGTTAAAAGATGTGGTCGTTGTTTCCCAGTCAAAACAACTACTACAAATTACCCAATTTAGTTTTTCAATCAGAACTTTAAAATTTAACCTTTTGGGGACCTCCACTATATGTGACTGCACACACCTGCCTCTCAGAGTTAAATCAAAACCAGGATATTGGCAAATTATTTTTGGTAAAATACATTCACAGGTCCAAATTCTACAATAAAAAACCCCAACCAACTGAAACAACCCCACCACAAACTAAACCAAGCAACTTACCTATCATTTATCTTGATGTTTTGGTCAGTTTGAGGATCATACATAAACCTCATGAGCTGTAGGTGTAATACTGGTGGCAATGTCAGAAACTTCACACCTTTCTCTGCCTCCTAGACATTTTAAAGGAAATAGTGGATTGAAATCGGAAGATTTTTAGCAACTCAAAATACTTGTTTGCTGCAGACACTCTTCTTATGGACTTTCACAGACCTGATGACACAATGGGCACCAGCACCAAAGAATGGTTCAAAACTTGGGTGCAAGTTAACTATCACAATTCTGCACCAACCTTCCCACAAGCTACTACAGTAACACAAGAACTCAGTTAATTTAAATATACACCATTCATATGGGCACATGTGGACATCTCACTGCATTAAAAGCAAGTTACCTATAAAAATAAAATTTAAAAAAGTATATGAAGGCAAAAACTCATTTTTGATCAACTAAGAATTTCATGTTCACTGTATCCTGCCAGCAAGTATTTGGCCACTTTGATGCACCTTCCTAAGAAGAGCAAAATATACAGAACGTTACTGACAGAAATCTGGTATATTGAAGTTGCAGAAATAAGCTTTAGTAAAACAACATTAATTATACAGAACTTCAGCTTCCTCCAGTGGGTGCAGCAAAGTGCAACTGAAAAGCTCAGAAACATGTGCACACACATAAATGTTTAAAATTCCAGGGTTCATTTGGTGTTCTTGCTGATGATACAAACATGAGCTCTCCAAAGTTACTTCTGGAGCTATGCTGCTTTTCTACTTGACACATGGAAGAACAGACTACTCAGAGGAAAAACTTTTCAGTCTTGAGATTCCTAGAGAAGTGAACCATTGTAGTAACTGAAAGACTTGGATCTAAAAAAGTCACTGCCAATTAGATTGCTGTAAAATCTGTGCCCCATTTTAACAAACCTAACAACAATTAAGAGGAGCTACATAAGAGCTTGTCCAGGAAGAAATATCACCAACATCAGTTGATACAGCCTAGAATGGTTTTTGCAACATCTTTTTGCTAGTTATTTTATCAAGGATAAAGAAATAATATTTAAAAGCAGATTAAAAAAAGAATAAAAATACCTGCAAGCCATGTTCTCCTGCATCATACTTGTTATCACCATCCAACTGTTCCACTGCAACGTAGTCAATGAAGGACTCAAAAACTACAGGAAAAAAGATTGGGGCATTGTGCAGAAGTAAGAAAAAAAAGGAAGTTTACTCCAGCCTACAATGTATTATCAAAAAAATATTACAACATGAGAGTTTGTGCTTGAGTATTTCTGTCTTTACTTTTAAAAGTTTTATATTGCTTAAGAATGTCCAAAAGTGCACTGAATTGTAGGGGCATACATAAGGATATCAACAGATTTTAAAATCATGTACTTAAAACTGTAAATATTTACTACTCCTCACTTTGCAGATGTTAAGCATCTTGCCAGACTCCTACACACCCCTTTTCACGTCTTGTACATCAAGTACTCAGTAAAGAGATGACAAGGGACCACTGTTATGCTGTTCTGATTAGTCCATTCTTTTTATTTGCTTATTACCACGGTCAGGTAATCTATTTCCTCTGAGTTCATTTCTATGTATAAATTATTACCTACTGTGACAACACTGCTGTTGTCACCATGGCACAGTATGCAGGTTCATGACATCAGGAAAACTGAAGTTTGGAGTGTTTTTTTGAAAAGATACCAGTGAGAGGATTAGGGAGGAAGAAGCAGGGAAGGAAAATGGGATAAGGGGAAAAAAAAGGTAACATAAACAAAAACACCTATATTTCCAATAAGGTATCTTGAAGCAAAGATTTTGGAATTGCTGTGCTCCAGCAAAACCATTTGAAATCACCAGGCACGAGAGTACAAGTCAAAGGATTTAATTGGTGCATATCACAATGTATCACTTACTGTTTTTCTTTCCCTTTATACTTAGTTGGATGTCATAATAATCTTCTATTCGTTCAGATCGATAGTCTACGTGCTTGCATTGGATATAAGACTGTAAACAAAAACAAAAACCCACAGAATTTCAATGTATACAAGTAACAGATCAAACTTAATTATCTTTTTAAGAAGTACTAAATACATACCACCATCTTTCCTCTGAACAATTTAGGAATAGTGCCTTCTACACATGTGCCTTTCATTTTATTTTCCACATTATCAAGCAGCTGAAAGAAAAATTAGTTTTTACTTAAGATGAGCTTACAGGTTTTTAATTTATTCAGAACATACAGATAACTACTTCACTGATCAGACTCTACCTCACTTAGACAAAAATGAAATGTTAGTCTGTTTGTACTAGCATCTCCTTTCTAGTCCTTTAAATCCTCTTTTTCCCCCTAAAAACTGCACTGAGGACTACTCCAGCTACGTTTGAGCCTGGAAAACCCCATAGATGTAATAACGTATTTGCATCTTCAAAACTGCATCTCTCTCCGTGCCTACAAAAGCGCCAGTAGCACATGTTTCAGTTACTTTCAAGTTCCCCTATTCTTTACAAATTCCTCACCCACAAAAGGCCACAAGCAATTCCATTCCTAAAGATAAATAAACCAAGGCAAAAGCTGCATTTGAAACCTAATTTAAATTAATCAAGGCCACTATTACTCAGACAGTGAGTAGATTATGTATTTCACAGTATCAAAATGCAACATTATACATCACAGATTAGAAAGAAATAGTATAAACATACCACTCGACATAATTCCTGGACATCATGTTGCATGAAGCTGTCTAAAGTTTCCCACCTTTGTAAGGCAAATAAATACAACATTACTAATCGTGAAGAAAACTCACAGCTCAAAAGACATTTTTGTGATGTCTTTGCAGATTGAGAATGCAATACACAGCAAGAGGTGAAGACTGAGACTCAGTACTGGCTGGTGCAAAGGTTCTCTAGTTGTGCAGGATTTCCTTAGCAGGAAGGAGGGGCAGTGAGTTTGTGAGACATTTTGGCAGCCGCTCTGTGCCCACCTGCCTTCTCCTCTGTGGGACTGGGGACAGGGACTGGGAAGGCAGCCGGAGCCAGCTGGAGAGGCAGGAGAAACCTCCCAGTCTACAACCCAGTCTCAGTTCATGCCAAAAAAACTCTTAAGAAAAGGCCTGGGAGCAATTCAATGCTGTCAGAATAGTTTCCACAGCATGTTTCTAGCTGCCTCTCTTCTGAGGGCCCTTCAGGTGCAGTCAAGTAGTGTTCAGGGATTTTTTCAGCACATGAAAGGAAGCAAATGGAGTTATAAGGAAATACTGGCTCCTTTGTGCTCATCTAAACAGTTAATCCTGGGCACACAGTTAACTCCAAGGAGGTCTTCATCTTTCTGAACTGTCCATGTGCAAACACACCCGTGTGAAAGCAGGGGTGTGAGCAGTCTCTAAAAGCCTCAGAGCCAAGGTGCACAGTGCAGCAAAGGGACTGGGCACTACTGCCTTCAATGAAACAAGAAACATACAATGTGTCTGGTTCCAGCATGAAATACTTTCTCCTGGGAGCTCTTCAACCTCAACTCAAGAACGTTTTTTGGGTTTTAAGTCTCTGACAACTCTTTTTGCAGCAGCCCCCACTCCTGACTGTATGAAATAAGCTCTGCTGACTGTAGGCTCCAGCTTCAGTATCATGTTCCACCCCAGCTCTGGAAGCCACCAGCACAGGGGTGATCAGGAGCACTACTGACTTTATCTTCCCTCCCACTCTCCTCCCCGTGACTCACCCCCACTGTCACAAAGCAGCACACTAATCTCAAAAATGTGCCAACAATTGTGTGGGGGTCCACACTTTAAAAAGCTGAATGAAGTGACCTGTCAGATAATTAAGAATGGAAAATAATGTCTTGACTGCCTAGGCTTTAAACACTAACCATCTTAAAGGAAAAAACAAAGAAAAGATCACATACTAAAATTAGGATTAAAGGGCTCCTTCGGACATGCCATCACTTTCTACTGAAAGAAAGCCAAACTTAGTTAGAAACTCACAACACCCACTAAAAAGTAATGCCCTAAAGAGCACCAAGGTAGTGCTCACAAGGTCAGACATCCCTCTGTGATGCAATGGTGAGGGAAAGGGGAAACCCAGATCTTGAAACATACTCAAAAATTCCTTCCCAAAAATGAAAGCAGGCATGAACACATTTTTAAAACCTTGCTCTTAGACAAAATTAAGCATCTGCAACACCCTCGGGAAAGGTCTCTTCATGCTACTAAATGATGACACAGATGGGATCTTAATTCAAGATGAAATATTTACACTTTCACCAAGTCCTTCCAATGTAACAGGAGAGCAGGAGCACTGATAAACTAAATACACAGTGTGCTGGTAGGAAGAGGGTACGACCAGATAACCATACAACACTGAGGTTACTGATTTCATATTAAAATTCCCCTGAAGGTAAAGATTGCAAAGACAGGGGTTACAAAGAGTCTTATTAGGGCAGAGCACCACTCTGAGCTTTAGCAGCAGATGCAGGATGAATACTAGGACAGCTGTGTGAAAAAGATGATACAAACTTTCTAATGTGTTTTTAAATAAGAAAGTGCTTGTCAATATTACAAGTCTACAAATACAGTACAACAAAGTAATGCACAATACAGTATTCTAGAACAGATTTTAATAAAGTCCTATTCCACGCTTAAACAACATGCAAAGAGAAAGCTTGTAAAGGTTATGCTGATCTTAATCTTTCTGTGATACTTTGTGCTCAACTAAAACATCAAGCTAGTAAAACAAACAGAAAATCCCACTCTCAAAGCAGCTATATTGTATAATCCTATGCTCAGATACTCCAGATTTACAATTACACCCTCTAACACCATCTCATGAGAAATATGACTGGGCTGGAAAAAAGTACCAGGTAGTCAACTGGATATTGGGCAAAAAAAAAAGAAGCAAGCCCCTTTGTGGATGCTCTCTGGAGGAAAAGAGGGTGCTAGAATGAGGAAATGCAAAGACACCTTTACTTCATGCAGCTGATACTCTGTTAAGCTCTAAATTACCAAACAGAACACAGCATTAAATGGTTCTAAATCATGTTACAAGAGCCCTCAGCACAAAACTAACATGGAAATGCAAATTACTGCTACTCGCTAAATTTAAAACAGAATTAATTTTTTAAAAGACATTAACAATACATCAACTGTGATGTTTCAACATCTATGTTGTTCTGAATTTTACTTAAGCCAAATGCATCACACAATTTTCAGGTAACAGGTAAATTATAACTCTGCTACTAAGAGATATATTTGTGTACCATTCCCCTTCTGAAAAAAATCTGACTTTCGGATCAGCTGGCTTTAGCACTGACTATAAATAAACCCCTATCCAAGTAAACTATGAAAAGTCAACAATTAACAATTATATTAAGATTTCTCAGTGCCTCTAAAGATAACCTAATTTAAGTAGAACCTTTTTAAAGAAAAGTTTTACAAAGCCTGTAAAAATCCCATAAAATAGTCAAAATTTCTGAAACTTACCCAAACGATTTTGTTAACTTTTTAGTTCCAACTGGTTTGTCACTATGTTGCAGCTCATAAAACACTCTTTGCAATGCTAAAGGAACACTTTTGGATGAATCATCTCCTTCTGTGGGCATCATGTACACAGCCTGAAAAAGCATTTAGTCCAATTAGCATCTAAGGAAAAGTTTACTGCTCATATTGTTTAATGCATTCTTTCCTCTTCAGTGACTTCCTTCGTAGAACTCAATTTAATCATCACTTCAAAACAGTCTGAAACAAAATCTTGTGCTGTAGGGTAAAAATGTTAATTGTCTGGAATGTCTCTTAGAGCACAGTGGTTAGAAAGATATGAACAACAGAATCCATTCATGGTTATATTATCTAAATAGTTCCCTTATTCCACCCTAGAACAGTAGTAGCACTAATACATTTAACACCTTCAGACAAGTTATCATGTCTGGTATATCTATGCAATCCTCACAGTAGGAACAGATACAGTGGTCAATACCACAGGCTTTTGAAAATAACTTGTTTTGTGAAAAAGCGACCACATGAAACCATAAAGGGCAACAAGTGAATGAAAACAGAAATGGTCCACATGGAGAAAGATGTCAGAGGAAGCTTTGAGATTCCCCGATACACTCATTCATTCCTACTTAACGTCATCACTGTTAGGCAAATAAACAGCTTAACAATTCATTCACTGATTATACTGATCTGGGAAGGCTTGAGAACAAAGAAATTACACAAACAGACCAAACAAGGATTAGGAGAGTTCAATAAGAACTGACATGAGATTCACTTTTTAAAAAGTGTACATCAATAGGCACAAGGAAGAGCAAACAAAAGGTGTTTACAGTGAGATGTTCATTTAAGAAGTATAAACATAAAAAGAAAACAGACAACCCCAGAAGGAGATTAGGTAACAACAGATGAAATCAGAAAGACTCCAAGATTAAGTAGCATCTGAGAAAATAACCTGTTATGACTTTTCAAATTACCACCTGAATTTTTGCCTGTGAAACAACAGAGAATGATCCATTTGGGTGAGTGAAGTGCTGAAGTGGATCTCAGTAGCTCTCCCTCTGTTTGTGCCTTAGCCTGGATTACAGAGTGGTGCAGCACCTCTAATTTGTGCTGTATGTCAGTTCCCTACATACAGAGCAAGGCTGGCACTTCTGTAGGCAGCTGGGAATTGTTGGGGAAACACAGTCATTCTTACAGGATAGCTCACTACAGAGGTGCTGGGAACCAGATGGGAGAGACACCAGATAAAAGACAAAGCTGATACAAAAAGAACACAAGGGTGTGGCAAAAGAAGAAAGGAAGAAAGAAAAACAGCAAAAGAAGTTGACAGATCAGTTTCCTATTCCAATTCTGAACATCCATCACATTTTTCAGAAGTAGAGCATCAGAAATACCTCAAAAAATAAAGAAACTATCATCAGAATAGCTACAGCAGTAAAATGAAATAAGAAAAACGATTTTATAAAGAAAGCAAAGCCTGTTATATTCGGACAGAAAAGCAACGGTTATTTATGCAATTCTAAAGCCACATGATAATTCACGACTATATATTTAAAATTTTAAATTTAATTTTCAAAAATTAACAGTGAACAGAGATGACCTAAAGCAGAATCATGAACACTAGTAATTTCCAAATTTTATGTTTTACTTCATTGCAAGCTACATAGTAGTATTTACACATAAAAAAGGGAAACATGAATAGAAATTAGCTGAAAATTATCATCAACTTCTTGCTGAAGGACAGCCAACAGAACTCTGTGAGGGTAATTTTAAGAACAACCCAGCCTCACCCTAATGGCAATAAAAAAGTTTTCCCTTGCTCCACTACTGAGATTTCTTTAAACTGCTTCTGTAATTTCTATAAATTTAAGAAAATTACATTTTCAATTTTATCATCAGCAACAGGTTTTAACTGTTGAAAGTTGATAATCCTTCAACTTTTCTAATGAGTCAAGCACTTCTTTTAGAGTTTATAGTGATTCAGTCTGAAGGAGAACTCTGTAGGTTCTGGACTCTGTTCCTGCCCACAGAAGTGCCAAGTTCAAACCTGGGTCCAGTTGCTCAGGATCAGATCCTGTTGAATTCTGAGCACCTCCAGCAATGAAGATTCCACAACCTCTCCATACATTGTACTGAAAAGCTGGACCACCCAGATTATGAAAATTTCTTTCCTAAGGTCAGAACATTCAATTTCAGAATAACTCTAAAAAGCTAATAAAGAGAATAATTTTTAATTGCTATATCTTTATCATCCAAATGCAGAGTTGCAGGTAAACAGGGCAATCTGGGCAAACTCCAATTCAAATACGAACAGCTAGAATTATACCTTTGATTTTACAAGTAAAAGTGGTTTCTTGCTTTAAAGTAGGAACAGCATCTCACAGAGTTAACTTTAAACCTCTCCCTACCTCCAGTTTATGAAGCCTTTTATGAGTGGGTGTTACTGGCTAAAGGTAGAAGCAGAAATAGTTGAATCTTAAATCTTCCAAATCTCTCTAATCAACCCCTACTAATTTTTTTAACATCTTATAAATGCTTTTAAATAGCCAAATATATATTAAGTTACTTGCTATGTTTAAACAAATAGAAACAAAGTTCCAAAATTATGTAATGAAAAAATACAAATATAGTCAGTGCCGATACATTTTCAAAAAAACAAATATTAAAATGGTAAACCTATGGCAGGCTAAAAGTCTAACTCGTGTTTAACTCTTTCATCAAAAATGCATAAATTGGAGTTCAGAATACCTTGTTAATTAATCAAATCCTTCACATTTAGTTCCTGTTTGTTTTCCTCATATACCATCTGGACAATTAATTCCTTTTCTGTACCTCTCAAGTAATATTAAAATAGTTATTCACAATTTACTTATAATTCCTACATTCCAGCTGTCATTGAATAAAAATATCAGTTCTATTTCTTCTCAAATTCTACATATTACTACAAATCAAACATTTAACACAGCCTTTCCTGGTTCTCCATCCTGTTTGCATATACAGGTAGTATTGAAGTTCACTTCTCTAAGCTTAGAGTGTTTCTGCAGGCTAAAACAAACCACTTTTCAAACATGATCCTCTACAAACCTTTAATTTTATGCCTTACCCTCCCAAAATTCTGAAAGCTTGACCTGAAGATCAAGGAGTAAGGCATTTTGATCCACTTAAAAAAACAGACTCTCTTATTTAACACCTGAGAAGTTCCCTCAGGAAACAAACACAAAAGAGGAATAGGGTCATGTATAGGCCACGACCATAAGCAACAGACAGATGTGAGAAAAATTTTATATATTTACATAATAAAAGGATGCTACAGATAACCTTGAACACATTGCTTAAAGCCAAGAATTACTTGAAGAAGGGAAGAAAACACTGTGTATGAGACTCCAAGGTTGCCCGAAATACACTGGATAACTTGAGGAGAGCCAGATCAGGGAGAAATGCACTGGAGCAGTGGTTATTATTTTAGTGTAGTTATACAAACATCTTGCAATGCTCTCATGAATTGTAGAGAATTTTTCAAGGGAACCAGCAAAAAGTTTCAAAATGGACTGGATGCAGCCCCAAGTACTGCTGGACTTGAGGCACTAATGACAGCTCTGCGACAACTCCTGTAACAGTCAGAGCTCAAACCTGGACCCATCTGGGAACTTACCACTGCTCCTTGCCTACCTGGACCCCAGTTAAGCACATACTTATCAGTCACAAACAGACAAAGATATGCTCAGAAGAGAAAGTTCCTTTGCTTTATTCTCTATCACCAAAGCTGCTTGGTTGCTTAGAAGGGAGGTCTCATTTCAAACACCCAAGAACCTCCCATCTGTTGTCTGGAGGCAGAGCAAAGAAAGGACCTTCCATCAATCCCCCCCATGCTTCCCCAGTGTCTCCCTATCCACAGGTACCTGCTTGCCTTTGCTACTGTTCATTGCTTCCCCAGCTCTGCTCCTGACAGCAGTTTCTCTGGGAACAATGCTCTAAATAACAGCTATAGAAATCCTTATTTCTTGTGAGTAACGAGGATTCACAGAAATTATGGATATGGTGAGAAGCGAACCGAGGATGTTGCACATTTTATTTTACTCGGTTTTAAGAGGAACAAGTTTGCTCAAAGTGAAAACAAAATGTAAAAATACTTTTTACAGACAAGACAACCACTGATTCTTCCTGAACTGTACCAGTGGCATTCCAGCTGATGTTCAGGAACATTTCCATAAAGGAAGTTGCAGCAACCAGCTAGTAAATCAAGCTTGCTCATATGGCCACTATCCAGATATTAACACTCCATAAAAGTTGCTATTTATTTCAGGGCTGAGGGGGAAGTGCAGGGGAATGCCTGAAAAAATTAGTTCAATTGAAACAAATCTGTATCACAAAAAGAATTTCTTCTTCACAGAACAAGATCACAGTACATATTGATTTACTGACTACAAGACAGTGTTAAAACAAACTACTCAATTGGATTAGATGGAGTCATTACAAAAGCACTTTTTCCTCTGAATAGGAAAGTGAAGTTGCCCAACACCATAAAATGCACAAACATTACGAATTATGAGCTAAGCAAAAAGAACAGGCGTTATAATGAATGAAAAACTGGATGAGTAAATTGTAACTTCTGCAAAACAGAAACAGGGGCATCATATAAAACAAATCTGGTATTTATTTCTTGTCTGTGCCATTGGTAGGATCTCAGTTACAGTCTACTGGAGTTTGAAGTGCTACTTTTTGCAGCATTTCAGAGTAAACAGCACATTGCAAAAGAGAAAAAAGAAACGCCAACTGGGACACTTGAGGGCCAGAGTGATATGAATAATAAGATGGTGGGAAATTGAGGACAGTGGGAGGCAGGTACATTAGAAAGGGAAAAGAAAGTTTAACCCAAATGTAACAACTAGTCTACACAAAAGAAAGCCTAAATTAGAACAGTTTATTTTCACTAAGAGACATACAGTAAGTGCAGAAATGGGTAGAAGATGAATTAGGATCCAATAGGACATTCCAATAAACTAAATAGTGCCAAGTTACCTTTTTTACCAAGTATATCCCCTCTTCTAGATAACAATCTCCAATATGAAGTCATCACTTATCTTTTTAAAGCCATTAAGGGTACTGCCCTGTTTTAAAATGATACATTATCTAGTAAATTCTATCCTGGGTTTGGATGAGATATTACAACAATATTTAATAGAGTTCTCTCCAGGAAACAAATAACATCTACAGTAAATAAAAAATATCAGTAAAGCAAACATAAAATCAGTTTAAACTACTGAAACTATATTGCCTCCCATCACTACAAAGATGCTAACCATAACAGAGAACTGAGCTGCGTAATATAAATGACAAGACAGAACAAATGTCATGTGGGTGTATCTTCTTACACTGTTTATGGGCTGAGAAGACATAACTGACTTCCCTATTTTTAACTATTTCAAAAAAGGGAAATTACTTCCAACTTTCGTCTGCAAGATGCAGAGTCATCCCCTTTCCCTGCCCTCAGCAGTTCCTAGCAACAACAACATACAATACAGTCAAAGCTCCTTAAGCTCAGGTCTTCACCAGGTGCTCTACCTGTTTCCACAAAAGACAAAAGCTTATGTTCCACAAACTACAAACTTCCTGTACTCATCCTCCAGGAAGATGTGCATCACCATGAAAGCTGCAGTTCTTCTAAAAGGATAAAGGAGGCACAAGGAACACACCACTCTGTTTTAAAGCACTTAATGGCATCGGCTACTTCACTCAGCAATCTCACTTTCTTTCATGTTACTTACCTTTCGTAGCTGATTTGTGAAAAATAAAGTCTGTAACAAACTGTTCATGTAACAAGTTGCTCCCTGGTTCTTTAAGCCAACATATCCTGTGTGCTTCTTTGAATCCCACCTAGAAAACAGTTAGTGGTTAAAAACAAGATAGTTCTGTATTAACTATAATAAAGAGCATTTGTTCCAAGGTAGTGCTGCTGGTAGATATCAGCTACTCTTTACTGCTACTGAAGGTTCAAATAAACTACATTTCACTACTGCCCAATAGTAGCAACAGCCTTTGCAATTAAATGCTTTGTGATTTTGTTAGGTTTTCTTTTAAAATATGTCCTATATGGAAGAAAAATTATGCACTATGCAAGTGTACTGGAACTCAGAGCTCTACTTTTAAGGGCAAGTTTCCATTTCAGTACAACCACTTTGTTTACAAGTGCCATGAAGCAGAACAACTCACATGGAGAAGTTTTACAATTGCAAATTAAGGTAAGTTAGACAGCAAAGACACTTGATTGCATCTGATGCCCCCATGAACTCGAAGATCACAAATGCTGAGGGCAGAATTGCAGAGGTGCTAAACCAGAAATCAACTCACACAGTTGAGGTTCCACAACACTGTGCTGACTCACCCAGACAAATTTAAGCTATACAAAAATTTCTATGTGACTATGAAAATATTGCCATGTGAGAGTTCATCAATTAGAAGTGACAAAGTGAGAATGACTGATGAGAGCTACAAATGGGAATAAGACAAATACTTGAACAACCTCAGGCAATTCGGAAACATTAGAATTATGAATTTTGTTTATTTATTTGTTTTTAATCAAAGGTACTTACGCCACTCCATGTGGAGCATCTGCTTGAACATAAACTTCAAAAGTAACTTTGTCCTCTTCTATAAAGCCTTTTTCAGGATCAGTAACTTCCTGTAAAACAGGAATGACACAGGAACATGAAAAGTGCAGCTTGAACTGTAGTGAAGCATCCAGTTAGACATTCCTTTTTAATTTCCAAGCCTGAGCTATCAGTAATAATAAACTGAAGAAGAAAAACTGAAGGACACCAAAACAGCTGTTTTTCAGCTTAATAGATTTTAATCCTTTTTTAGTGTCTCAATACAGGAAACTTTCTCCTGCCTTTTAAGATTTTGCAGTAGTTTTTCAGTTTTTGATGATACACAAGTTGGTAATCAGATGTTCTGCTCCTTCTGGATAATGTTCCAAAAACCTTTCCAAATGCTTAAAAAGCTGTCACAATTCAAGATAAACCTCAGTAGTATTACTGGGGTATTAAACATCCGTGCACATATACAGAGAACACATGGAAATGCAAACAAATTGATGATGCTTCAGAATGTCATTGAGTATCACACAGTGGAAACAAAACACAGTCATATATGCAGAAAATAATGAAGGAATATTAAATTACAATATAAGTAAAAGCACTCTACAAAAGTTTAGTGCAGGAATCTTTAAGAAATTGAAATGCAGCCCTCAGCAATGATAGAAAAAATAACAGCTTGGAAAAAATACCCTTTTTTATTGACATCTCAGTATGCAGGAGTACAAGTACAAAACTGCTCCCATCTAGCAATAGATTAATACATGTCCAATTACTTACACTCCAGGCCATGAAGTTGGAAAAGCCCCAGTCATTCTCCTTATGAAAGAACAAGTGACTAATACGACGACTGAATGATTTTTCATCATCCTTGTAGTTTATTATCTTGAGAACTGCTTGTGCATGACAGGACCATGACCTATAAATATAGAAGAAACACTTGAAACCCATTCAAAATCAAGCTTATTATAGTCATTAGAATATTTTTTTTGTTAAGTATTTTTGGTACATTATTTTCACACATTTGAATTTTTTTTCCTTATTAGGTGTTAGGATTTGGTTAATTGTTATTGAGAGCAAGAACCTCTGGGGCTTTCTGCAGCCACATTATGAATGTGAACTTGGAATGGAAATTTTTCTTAGGGCAACAGTGTTCTTGAGAAAGTACTGTCAGGCAATCGCAGGCAACAGGTTTAAGAAGCTGACTGCTCTCCAAGGGGAGACCTGCAGATGGATAAGCCAACTGGAAGTACTCTTAGTGTCTACAAAGAGTGGTATCGGCCTCTGGCCATGGAGAAGAGAAGATGGTTCCACTCTTCCTCACACAAGATAAAGTCCTCAGCAGCACTTCTTTATGACCATTCCTGTCCAAAACCACCCTGTTTGTGCAAGCCAATCAGAAGTCTGAATATCAGCTCAGACAAGGTCCTGTCACTGACTCATGAATGTTTAGTTCCACCAGCTGGACCTTGGCTGGTACTTTTGAAGATCATATTATCCTTTTACTGTGACTACTTGCACATGAATCACTTCTCCTGTGACCCATTTATATACTTGCAACTTTTTTCTTTACGTCCTGCACTGAGCACTCACCTTCTAAATGGCAAAAATGACGAAAATGAGCAACTTCTTATTCAGAGTGAACAACAAGCTTTGTGAGATTCAGTGCAAGAATGGAGTTACCCTACAGGAAAAGACACCTGAGGGGTTTGCACTCTAGCAGGACAAGCTGCAGGAATTCCCCAGAAATTTGTAGTTCTCTTTTAAAATTCTGTATTATTTACAAAAGTGTTCAAATATAAGCAATTTCGATTAGCTTGCAGGACTCCAAGAACACCTATATGTTCATGTCTCTCCTGATGAGAGATGAACTCCACTCTCACAGCCTGCTCTGCCTCCACTGGTAGCACTTACCTGCTGACATGCTTCACAGGGTAGGATTATAGCTTGGCAGGGTTAGAGAAGCTCCAGTACCACTTCCACTCAGAATGTTTCCCGTGCCAAGAAAACTGTCAGTCGAGGACTTTCCCCCAGCAATCAAACAGAAACGTACCTAAATTCTACCAAAAAATTCTCGCTACAGAAGCTACTTTCAGTCATCCTAAAGAGGGAATTACTCTTATGCTTTGAGATTTAGAAAGGTGGGGAGAAAAGAGGACTCAAACCTTTGCAGAATTCCTTCCTCTTGCAGAAAGCTAGGTAAAATATTTTTTGTACATGTTTGTATTTCTTGCAATAGATTAACCAGTATCAAGTGAGGACTTCTACAACAATTAAAAGGGTCTTACGTGGAATCCGATTCAGCATTGCACTGAAGGAAGAATCCTACACTTTTTTGGTGTGGTCTGTCCGGGTAGAGTCGTGGCATAACCATGATTTTCCATGGCAAATTCCGTACAAAGCAGGGAGGACTGAGAACTGACTCACTCAATCTGTTAAAGCGTTCAACTGTAAACTGAAATGTTGCTTCTGATCGCCAACTTGTATCTGTAACACACAGACACAATAATGTGAAAAACCTGATGTTCTTCACTCCAAAATGCCATTTTCAAAAATCATGCAAGTTTCACGTAGTGGAATGCTGCAAGCAACAAAAACATCCCCATCCCACAGAGGCAATTAACTACTTTATTACTTAAATTTCAATTCTTTCATTTTGAAAAACACTGTAACACTATTCAGGCAATCGGAGCACTGAAAGACGTTTCATTTATACACTATTTCCTTTAATACTTCTTTAGCACTACAATTTGTTACCACTCAAGTTTCTTCTAAAGCAGCGGGTGCAGCAAGACAGATATCAAATGCTTTACAACTAAACCACAGCCCACTCTTAAGTCTTTTTGTGTAGCATCTCCACAGCCCAGTTTAAGTCAGCTCCCTGCATGAACTCACATGCACAAAGGATTTCCACAATCTGTTCAAATGCCCTGTTGATACCAAGTCAGCATTTAGTTGTTTTTGGCTTGCAACAGTATACTTTCAAAACAGATGAACCCTGTAAGTTGGCTGCTGGATTTTTTTTTTTTTAAATCTCATACCAGTTTGCTGAAGAATAGCTCAAGAGTATGGTCCTGTATTCTCTGTGGTATGCAAAGCCTTAGAGACTTTTAATGGTCTAAAACAAAGTTAAGTGAAACACTTTTTTTTTTTTTTTAAGAGCTTATTTTGACACACACAATTAAAGCAATTTTGCCTTCTTCCCACATAACCAGTTCTTCATATACCACAATCTGTTGTGCTTCTGTTGTACACAGCTATAACAGGGTGCTGGAGACTGTGACAGCTTCAGCAAGACACAGGGCTGGGCTCTCCTTTTTGTGACATGCCTCATATTGCACACAGGGAAGAAATAACTGCAACTTAGCCCAGCAATTCTACAGGGCAGGGCTGCACAAGATGCTCCCCCTCCTCTTCCATGGTTCCAGCCTGCCACTTGTTTGGTTTGCTGCTGGCTGTAAGGAGGTCCCAGTAGCACAGAGGGCAGTGGGCAGCACCCATGGTCACTCTGCTATTCTCACACCACCTGCAGCAATGCAGATCTTAAGGTGTGTCACACATGCAGTGACACCTAAAGTCAAAAAGCACTGAGGTACAACACTACCAAGACAGAAAACAGATCATGAAATTGTGACAAGGCACATAGTATACAACCAATGTGTTCTTTCTGTGCATGGACAGCAATGGTTCACTCAGCTTGGCACAGCACCAGAAACATTGTTGGACCATTTTTTCAAAAAACAGGTGAGTCCTGATTGTTATCTTACTTAAAAAATGAAACATTCCTGATTACAACATGCAACAGTGTAAAGATTATACAGTTCAACACAAAAAATTAACCAGTTTTATCCTCAGCTGCCAGAGGGAGCTTTGACAGATTTCATTCTCCCTTGTGAAACAGTTCTCAGGCAGTTGTCCTACTTCTGAATGGCAAACCAGCTGAGCTAATTTGTGTATGGCCTGACAGCTTTAAGCATCCCCAACTGTCTAGTGCCAGTAGTACAGCCCAGACCTCTCCTCTCCCCTCTACACCTGCAATGACCTTCCTTTCTCTTACCCCAGTGCTGCCAGCTTCCTCAGTAACACAAGAGTTCAAAGGTTACTGTCTCCTTTTTCCCTATAGGTAAGTTAGTGTAGTTAACCAGTATTCTATGACTTACTTACCAACTGTTCTCTACCCATCTGCACTACTTGCTGCCCATTGACAGAGTAGAGAGCTGGTGGTCTACAACCAAAAGCCAGACAAGCTGCAACCAGAGGAGCTGCACACTCTCAACCTTGATTTGTGGGCAGGGTAAAACAAATCTGTAACATGCTTAACAATTTAAAAATCAGTCTTCCATCACGTGTAACTCAAACCAGCTCAAGTCCTCCTCCCTACTCACAGTAAGATCAGCGCTTCTGGGCTCAGTCTAAGCTTCCAAAATATGAGCCAAGTTTGGCTTCTGCCTCCTTTGATGCAGCTTTCAGAGCACTTCAGTACAAGGATGCAGCAGTGCTGCTACAGTGTCAGCTAAAAAACGCAGCCCACGCAGCATCTGCAGATGCTTCAGAGAAAGTTCGCCTGTATTTCTTGATTTCTTTTCAGGAAAACCTGTGCATGAAAGCTCAACCAAAGAAGAACACTCTCCTCCGTAAAATATTTCAGCAATCACTAGTAACTAGTCCACAAAAAAGCAGCCTCATAACACAGGTCAACCCTAAAACAGAAGTTTCTTTAAAAATAATAACCTTCCTTTCCTTCCAGAAAGCCCATTTTTTAAGTATAATTGATTAGAAGATGAATCACCTTAAAAACTGCAGTTTACATAGCAAGCATGATGATTATTCTGAGCACAACAATAAAACCCACTTTTTTTGCCATCACAAACATGTCTACCAGTTTCCAGTAAAAAACTGCAACTGGCAGCAGGATAATTTAGTGGTGAATGGCAAGTAAGACTTCTATAAATCCCCGAACTACAAAAGCAACACATGATCCTGAACACAAGGTAAAAAGAACACACCCAGCTGACAGTGCCTGAGGAAGTTACATGCAACATATTGTATTTGCTGTGTGGAAAAGATTTTTTCACTAAGATGAATGCCACAATCAGTACCTTGATACAACAAAGATCCTTCAAATCAGACATCCAAATACTGAATATGATCCATTTTAAGACTAAAGTACCTATTTAAATGTTTATACTTTTGAGAAAAACAGATTTCTTTATTCTATTAGTAATTTTTGCTACCTTTAAAGTGCACTGAGGTTATTAAAATATTCTGATCCTGAATTATTAATGAGGAAACTGACTGACTATTCTATGAATATTTTAATAATGATCCAAATACAGCATGCAATACCAGCATATCTAAGACTGATGCTTCTGAAGGCCTCCTAGCCTCTGCAATTCCTCACAGAAATGAGACTTCAGGAGGTAATTGCAAAGCTGTGAGTTTATGTTTAGCTTGGGACCTTCTGTTTGAACTTTAACTTCTAAGAGAATTTATTGTGTGCTGTTTCGAATACTGATGCACTTGCAAACAAAATTCGATTAGAATCTTGTTTTTATTATTTTTCACTTGAGCTGCAGAAGCTGCTATTCCAGCTCACAAAGCCTGGTTCATTAAGTCACTCTCCTTACAAAGCACACCACATTCCTTCAGCTGGTTCTTTTTAATTGCCAAGACATCATACAGAGCAACAACAGGTACTAGTCAATGTGTTTGAGTGAACATAGCCTTATCTGAAAAGTCCTGTCGGTGGTCCAGTGCTGCCCCTGTTCCCTGTGCCTCACAATGCCTGTGGCTGGTTGCCAAGCAGAGGGGATGAGAGCTGCACTTTTTTCCCCCATTCTTATCAGTCATTTCTTTATGTGCTAAACTGGACGAACAAAATCACCTCAAAAGTTTCTTGAACTCAGAAAATCATCAGAAAGCTGGTTTCTGTGATCCAGCTGGAAGCATCAACCTTTCATCTTACTGTTCACCTCTTTTGCAGGAACCATTAAACTCATTAATTTCACTCAAGAGGTACCTAAATTCTCTTCATGCATTCTGTATCAGCTCAGATTGACAACCCCTGCTATGAATAACAGAGAAGAAAAACTGCATGTTTGTCAGAGAAGCCCATCTCCCAGTTTCTCCTATCTTTTGAATCTCCCAGCTGTCCATTACACACACGCACATCATGCTGCAAACCAGGTTAGCAAGAGCATAAACAGCAAGAGAGCAATTGCACTGCTGTGTAAATAATGCAACAGCAAGCAACTAATCTGATTTACAGGACTTGGAAAAGAGGCATCATCCACTTACATGATGCAAGTCTTCAGGAATGTTTTTGCAACTCTAACATTTTGCAATAGCACCACTTTCTACCTGTGTCAATGCACAGCTATAACAGCACCAAGATGTAGCCAGACACTCCTTATTCAAATATGATAATAAGGAACTACTAAGAGTGTTGCTTAATAATCACATTTTAACCCTGAATGATGTCCCACAGCAGAGTGGGTCAAAGCTCCCAACCAGGGTGAAAGTCCACCACGGCATGAGAAGCTCTCACAGGCTTTTCATCAAATACCTTCAGATACTTCTTCTCCCTACCCTCATATCCAGTTCTGAGAGGAGTCAAACAGTGGCAATTGACAGAAACTGCTTTACAGTAGTTTTTTTGGGTAGAAAGTCCATGTTATTCTGAATGAAGAGGTGTATTTCTGAGTGTCAGCTCTGATACAGCCTCCGTTTCATCAACTATTTCTGCAGCCTAAGTCCCTTTTGCTTAATTAGTACAAATATGTACAGACAAGCTAGTGGACAAATATTTTTGCTAATTGACCAATGTGTTAAGTACTGGCTGTATCAAGAGCAAACACTATGAGCTTTTTATCTATAAATATCACTACTTAGACTATAAGTTAAACAGAGCTGTTCTTGCCAGTCAGTGTCAACCCACATGATCTTCTCTTGCCACCCTCCAAACACCACAGCCTGACAAAGACACTTAATGTCTTTTGTAACAGCTTTTGATAAGGACAGAATTCTCTGTTTCAGTCTCAGCTAGTTACTCTGAGCAATAAATCAGAGCCTTATAAATGAGATTAGGTAATCACACAAATAAAATTCACATGCTAAGCAGATCTCATTTTTATTTTATTGTGAGACTCTGATCATAAGAAACTTTATCTTTGCCAATGATACAGAGGTGATTCAACCATGAGGTGCTTTTGTCCTGAATTCTCTTCATGAAACATTACTATTTTCTATTAGTATTCTATATTCCTGGAATACAAGAAAGTAAGCATGTTTTTGACCTCTAACCTGAAACACTGATTTTTCTCAAAAAAAATCTCTCATCCTTTTTGCACAAATCTAACTAAATGCTTGTGCCTACTCCTGAATGTACCTCACGAGACAGCATGGAATATGAAATTAGAGTGGAACAGATCCCACTCATATGTTGCCTCCCCTCCCAACTCAATTTTAATTAGTTCTTCAAAGTGAGCAGTCCCCATCCATATCCTCTCCTAAAAAATGAAGTATCATTGCACATTTTCCTCACTGAACAGACTTAAGTGATTTACAAATGTGTTACCTTTCTTTACATAAACGCAGACACATCTACTTATAATTATTTAATCTCCTGTAACAGATAAAAACTGCACACCCTTATTTTCATTTAATTGACCAACAAAAAGACTTAAAAAACATATATCCCCTTTTATTAACAGGATATCAATACTTAATTTTTTGCTTTACATCTGCAAGTAAAAGGGCAATAGAATTGAGGGGAAAAGACGTTCATCAATGGAATAGTCACCACTGACTTACCATACAAAGACAAAACCAGAGCACAGCTGCCACCTGACAAGAGAGCAGGACAGATAAGGATTCTCAACATCCTGAAGGAATTGCATAACTGACAAAACTACTGTTCAGCAAAGCCCCAGCTGCAGCATGTTTAAAGGGATGGGATGGTCAAAAAGCATAACAATGGCCAGTAGCACTTTCAGCAATTTTAAAATGAGTACCTAGAAACAGTATGAGAAAAAAATCCCAAGCCCTCAGAAGTCTAATCCTATTGTACAGTATTTTAAAAGGATGTCTATACAGAAAACCAGCAGCCATAACTACAGAAGATTTTATTTTTTTAAATGAGCTGCAATTCAGAGGACATAGGTAAGATATGGGCTGTTTTCTCCTCAAAATCATAACAGTAAAGAAGGCAAACAAACCACATTTTTATCAAATATTTACTTACCATCTTCCATATCTTCTTCAGTATTGTTATGCCCGTCAGCCATCGCTACATTCCCATTAATGACAGGATTTTGAGTAATTCTTGGAGGATCATCTGTATCTCCAGCTAAGAAAAAAAAAAAAGTATGTAAAAATTATCTATCTAATTAATAATCAGAAATAAACACTCTGTCTCAGGTAGCACTTATAAAACACATCAATGGTGCACCCTTGCACAGAACAGTATCTACCTTAATTATAGCACAGCAATTGGACTGGTATGTGTCTAACTAAAATTCTTCAAGTAGATGAATATTTATGGATGACAAATGAACAAGCATCTTCCTGATTCATCCAACAAACAAACATCTCCTCCCACTGCTTGTGCACCAAAAGCCAGTGGATAGTTTCAGCATGATGAAAGGGAACTGGATATATTCTTGGATAAACTGGGTTTTATCATCAAACTGTAAAATCTATAACCCCTTTCAACCATCTCAAGGACAAAGCACTACTCAAAAGACTGTCTAATTTAAAGGATCTGATAAGTTTCCTATTGCTGTACCAGTCCTGCTGTTAACTTGTATATTCTGCTACCCCTCAAAAGCCCCAAGGTCACTGATTTCTGTAACCGAGAACAGTTTTATACCCAAAAGCTACACACAAGTTCTTGAGTGTGTGTGTAGCCGGGGATGCAGGTAACTGTTCCCAGGGGCCACAGCACGATCGCAGCCCCGGCGCTCCAGCCTGGCCGTGCCCTTGCCCATCAGCACCCTGGACAGAGCTGCTCCGCCGCCGGCCCGGCCGAGCTCCCACCCCCCTCCCTGCTCCCAGGGCACGCAGGGCTGCCCAGGCACTGGGATGCCTGGCTATTGGCAAGAACTGTCAAGAAGCATGGAGCCAACTAGGCTGCGTGTTTGTCTTCTACTGGATTCCAAGTTAATTTCTCCTGTACAGAAGGGACACACACAAGCGACAACAGGAATCACTGTGTGATCACCACTGAAGTCTTTTAACAGCCAGGAGCTCACACAAAGAGTAGGGTAAGCCATGGGAGAAATGCAGTAGGATCATTCACCAGTTGCTTCACAGTCTTCCCTCTCCTTAAAGCACAACATGCTTTTGGAGCCTCATTCCAATTCACAGCACACAAAAAGATGCTTTCACATCCTGCACTCCTGATTGTTTACTCTTCTAGTAAATCCGCAGAACTAGTAACCTCTGCCCTCACCATGAACAGGAACAGATCAGGTTAGAGACTTACTTCTGGATTAGAGCTATATAGATCACAAACTCAGTGCTCCAACACAGCTTTTGGAGCTTACCAGGGTGCAGCAGATCTCGCCAAGGCACGAGCGAAGGGGACGTTTTGAAGTGTACAATATGCAGCACCCATGACAACATGTGCAACTTTCTCATTTCTCAGAATTAGAACAAAAGCAAAAACAGGAATGACTTGAAGTTTTGATTTTGTTAGAAAAAGGTTTATACAAGATTGCCTTCTGTGTGGTAAGAGTCACAGGAGTCCACCAACAGTGATTGTCACTGACAGTGCTACAGCACAGTAGAACAGCAAGTTAAAATAAAGATTAACTACAACAAAGTTGTGGGGAGAGCAGGTCTGAACTGCTGCAACTCAAGAGCAGGAAAAGTGACAAAAAGAAAGGAAGGAAAGATCCCCACGTTCATTTCCATGCCCCGCCCTTTTTTTTTTTTTTTTTGCCACATTTTAACCTTTTAACAGGATGGTGCTGGTCTATGCAGGAAGCTGTCCTCTGGATCACTGCTACCTAGAAGCAACCAGCAAGTCCTCAGCAATGCAACAGTTGCTTACATTAAATTAAACTAGGATTTTTTTTTAGAGTGTTTTTTTTGTTCCTTTTTGAAGTTATCATCAGTTGAACAGTATCTAGGAGCAAACTGAAACAAACACCTGAGGAATATTTCAGTTCTTCACTAAAAACTCATCCAAAGTTTTCTTTTAACAGGAGAGTTAAATGCTGATACCATGTTTTGTGGGGAAAGAAAATAGAGCTTTCTATGAGATACTGCTCTATATTCTCCAGAAGTATAAATAGTTAGCAGGAGAGAGAAAATGCAGATAGCAAAGCAATCAACTTGAACAGAGGCAGTTTCTGAGAGATATGACTTAGTGATAAGACAAATGAACCATGATGAATGCCCCTGCTGCTTTTCCTGACATATATCGACACACAGTTTGTGATACAGCTTCCAGATATGGAACCCAGACAACACTAGTCAATGTTTTTGGCTTCTCTGAACAAAGGAAGTTTCTTACCTGCTAATAAAATTCAACTATTACAACAAATCCTTTACACAAACAAAACACAATCCCTTTTCAACAGATGTACTAGCAAGCAGTATGACAAAATAAATTTTCTGCTATAGCACTGAAAACCAGTAATTTATGTTTTCCTCTGTTGTCCTTAAGAGCTCATAGGAAAGAATTGTAAAATCATACTAAGATTTAATTAAAAACATGTTTTCCTTTGCCTCAAGCAGAGGCAATGCCAAAGAACAATTCAAATTCTACACTACAGGATTAAGAAAGAAAAAAAAATACCTGTCAACACTGGACAGGAAAACCTTCCTACCAAACATGCTACTTAATACACTGTTGTCTTTAATGCAGCTTAAACAACAGAGTGTCAACATCACCCCAGTCATGTCATCTGTCCATTCCAAGACCAGAATACCCAGCTTTAATCATACCCCTGGAATAAATTAGAGAGACAGTCTATTAATCAACTGAAAGTTAACATAAACCACATCAATTAAAGAAGTATCACAACAAAGCATGATGTGATCTTATGAATAGGGAATGTTTTTAACTCTTTAAATACAGTACTGAAAAATATGACAAATACAGCTTTCAATAGCAAAATTTCAGACACTGTCAAACTGTCTGGTGAAAAACATTCAGGTTGTTTTCTACCTCCCCAAAATGCAACACATAAACCATTGTAGATATTCTTTCATTACAAAAGGGAATTCAAGCCAACAAGAAAAACAGTGATGACAATTTTTTCTGAAACATTTAATATAGTATTTTCTCTTTGTCCATGTCACTGCATTACAAACAAGTACATCTTGAAGAGTTTAAAGGGGGCCTCTGAGTTCAGAGATTAAGACAGCTTTTAAGAAGAGAACATTACAAATACTAGTGGGTCTGTGCAAAAAAAGAGCTTTCACCTATTTACTGAAAGATCATGAATGCTGACATGAAATCAAGTCTAAACACTGAGGTATGCAACCAGAATGGAACTGGAGCACGACAACACAGATTGGGGTGCTGGTAAAAAGCGTCAGTCACCTTATACAGACACATTACTGGATCATATATAAGTGACTCTGCAGGTGGACACTCCTCATTGCTCATTAACTAAGTCTGTCGCTGAAGTGTTGAGATGAAAGCTTGAAAACAAAACAGCTTTTGTAATTGCTGCAGGGGAGAAGGAAAAAAAAAACCTCTAAATTCTCTGAAACTACAATCTTGTCATGCAATGGCAGACCTTAGAGAAAGGATTTAAAAAACCTGCCTTGTTATGGACTATGACCTCAACATTATCATATTCAAATACTCATACTGTTAAGCAATCAGAATAAAAATAGCACTAATGCTTTAAAAAGACTGTATTTAAAAAAAAAAAGGCAAAAAAAAGCTGTTCTGATGGATTCAGCCTGTTTAGTAAGATGAACTCAGTGTCACTGAAATACATTGCTCTGTTATTCTACCATTCACAATAATTCAAATCTACAAGGAAGTAATCTCAAAATTTGCTACATCTTTTTTCCTATTAATGAGAAAGCAGAGAAGATTTTGTCAAGTTCATGTGCCTTTCAACACAACTTAAATCCTGTTACAAGACAGGCGCACTGCAGACTGTGATCCCTCTCCCAGCTGGAGGATACGGTTGCTCAGCAGTAAACACGTGCTTGCAGTCACATGTGGACAAAAGCTACAGAATGACTCCACAATCGCAGCAATTTAACTACGGCACTAACTATCACTATTTTAACAATGATGACAAGGAACCACTAACTTTACTAGCTTTCAGTCATGAGTCATACCGCACCAAGTAGTCAAAGTCTGCAAGATTATCTGTGATGTCTGGCATTAGCTTTTGGAGTTGGCAGCCACAGAGGAGAAACTGAAGCGGTCTCCCTAGCAGGTTATGAAACATTTGTTTCCTTTTGAGGTTAAAGAGACCACAGTGAAGGAGTAATAGCGATACTAAAAACTTGGTTACAGTTATCACACACATCCGCCTCACCAGTGCCGAGGGCTCTTACAGTCCCTACACACAGTTTGCACAGACTTCCACCAGAATTGCCACAGCAGTCCCAGAAAGGAAGGAGGAACTTGAACCAAGGGCAGCATCGGCAGCCCCAAGGGAAGTCAGTCATTCACTGCCAGCAGCAGCTTGAAGAATATGATGAATTAAACTTCATATGCAGGGTTCTGCTTTAGTGGGGGAAAGCTGAAAACACACAGCTTTCTCCTCTGCTGTTGGACTAAATGGACATTCCAGAATCAAAGCCTTCATAGAAGTTTGTAAAGGGTCTTCTAATACATTTTAAAAAAATAGAACAGTATGTACAGATGTGATAAATGCGGAAGGGGGATGTGTGTGTGTGAATTCCAGTGGATGAGTGAACCTGCAGTAAACACTAAAAGAGGGAATAGATATATTGAGCAAAAATACAGGGTGGCAGGAGATAAGAATGAAGTCAGAGAACATAAAACTCCCTGAAAAATGAGTGAAGTCCATCCTGTGGCAGTCAAATTTCATGGGCATCAAAGGATATCCACTGCATTCTGAACACAGTCCGGGTCCAGCTTTGCACCTCAGTGTCAGAACTCAAAGCTGTAACACACACCCCTCCTGGCACAGCCCAGCAGACCTGCTGCTCCCCAGCATTCACCCCAAATGTCTCTTCAATTGTGGAACAAACTATGATCTCGTAAAAAGTTTAAATAAAAAAAAAAAATATATATATTTTCAATGCATCAGTATTTTAAATAAAACAAACAAACCTCTGCAAGTTTACTTCAGTGCATGATTCAGAATTCCAGTCTGACATGGACAATAGCACAACCATAAAGGGGGGAAAAAATTTAAAAATCACCATTGCTAGAAATCATAATGAATAAACATCCTGTGACTTCAAGTGCTATAATAAATATCCTCTCTTTTACCACCAAGGTGGCCTTTGCTGTTGTAACTGTTAGGCAGCATATCAAAACACATAATTGAGAAATTCCTAAAGCAAGCAGTAAATGCCAGGCACTCTGCAGCAGTTACCCAGCTGTGGTGGTGCAAAGAGGACACTGACGGGACTCACTCAGAAAACCTGAAAGCAAGAATATTCTTGAAAACAAACAAGAAAGTTAGAATAACGTGAAGAACAAATGCCTGTCTTTAGCTGGAAAAAATGATGGCAACGGGTAACTTCATAACTCTGTAGCAAGGACTCCCCAGACCACGCCTGTACGTGGCTGCAGGCAATCCAGGGAACCAGTGGAACTGTTTCTTATGTGGCTATAACAGCTTCTTGCTTCTCCCAAAGTCTGAAAACCACTGCCACTAAAGCCAGATAAATAAGCAATACTTCCAGGAGGCAGGGTTTTAAAAAAATCCATACAAAACCCAAACAAACAGAAAAACAGACATTCAAAACCAAAAATAAACCCAAAACAAACACACACACCAAAATTAGCCAAACCAGCTCTCAACTCCATGATGTGAATGAAATTAAGTTACAGTAGTCAATCTTTGAACTACCAGAAGTGTTCAAAGCAAAAATTTCCCCCCACTTGCTCTGAAAGAATTCAGCTTTCAAGTAAGAGAAACTATTTGGCCTCTAATCTCTACCTGCAGTTAGAATAAAAACACCACTTATTGCACAAAGGGACTCAAGAGAAAAGGAATTAAATGAAAAGTGTTCTACACAGTTTCATTTTTCCAAGACAGTCCTAGGTTGCTGTAATGAAAAATCTGAAGAGGTATCAAGCACTGTAGTGTGGCTGACTTGCAAACGGCATCCAAACCCAAAGCAATTCACCTAAAACATGAGTTTTTCTTCAGCACAGTGAATTTATTTAACAGAAAGATATCAACCTGCCTGTCTTACTAACCTGGCTTTACCCATTATACAGTGTCACAACCTCTTGGAAGTCATCAGGACAAGAGAAGGTCTGCTGAAAAATCTTTCACAGTTCCTTTTCTTAATCTGAAGAGCTTTGTTAGCTTAGGTTATGTTTCTAGAAAACTATCAGATCAAGAATAAAGGCACGAAGACTGCTTCTGGCTACCCTGTAATACTCAAAAAAACAGTAACTAGCACAGTTGACAAGACAAATTATTTTCTTCCATGATAAGGAAAGGCTGAAACATCAGAAGTGTCATGACCTATTATGGCAACAGCTCCTGGACTTGCACTACCTTCTCTTTGCTGTATCTAGAGCAGCAAGGCTACAGAAGCAACTCCCCTAACTCGTCATGTCTTGTCTCCGCACATTCCAGAGATGGCAGTGTGATTACATCTCTGCTGAAGACTGGGCACTTGGTCCCAACCTACTGAACACACCCTAAACAATGTGTTTTTCCAGTATCACACCCCTCTTTATGTTTCACTGCTCTACTGAGTAATGGATTTCTCTATTGCAACAACAAAAGTTAAGCTCTGCAGCATCACTACAGAGGCTGAAAAGCTACTCACATCAAAATCAAGTTCTGACAGAAGGAAGAAGAGGATGCACACTCAGCCGGAGCCAGGGCAGCCCAAGGACCACAGTGCACTGATGTCTCTGCAGGACACTAATACTCAGCACTGTGGACATATTCTTGATGTTTTAAGAAAGACAATTAAAGAGTAATTAAAATTAGTTATTTGGATAATCATATGAGCACATTATGGAATTGGTGATTCTGCTCCCATTAGCACCTCCCTCTTTCCTTGTGAAAGTCTAGAAAGCATGGACCAGCATGATTTTTATTATATACATAAACTTTCAGCACTCACTTCTGTATCATTTTGGATAAGTGTAGTCCACTGTTTCAGCAAGTTTTGGGGTACATACAGTATTTGCTTTAATATAAGTGAACACTTGCTATATGCTTGAGCAGCTGAAAGGTTTCACACATTTACCAGTAGCACAAAACATTGCCTTACATGGGTATGATCACACACACCACTTGCCCAAACTAGCTCTGAAGGAACTCGCTTCTGTGTAGTTATTTTGTTACAAAGTCAAAATACTACTCGTCATTATTTCAGATTCTGCAATTCTGTTTGAGCCCAGATTCATCCTTACAGCAGATGTAATTGCACTGCTCACTCCTGAACTCAGCCTTGAAGCATGCTAAGTTTCGGAGTAGCATGGAAAGGTAGCAGGAATATATGAAATCTTTTTTCCTAATACTAACATGATTCTTAAACTGTTGAAACATTGTCCGTGTTAGAGTTTGAATGCAAAAATAATTTCCCAGCAAAGAACAATGTTGAATAATAATATGGATTTGTACTGGAATTAATTTTACGGGTGGTAGGAGGGGAAAACCAAAACCAAACAAACAAATTCCCACCTAATTAAGCCCCATCCTTTAATTTACCTTTAAACAGGAAAGATCACTCCAAGCCAGAGAAACTTGTGCAATGTGCACAGAAACCTCATATTTAGGGATCTAACACCTTTAGCATTTCTTCCTGTTATTTTTAGTAATGCTTTTAAAGGTCCTCCTTTATCATTGGAGATTTGCTAAGACAGACCTTGTTTTACCTCTTCTTCCTTATGTTTCTTGCTGTGCAGAGAAATAGATAAATATATAAAGCAGGTTCACAGGGATTTGACTCAGTGGTTACAGGTGGTGAGTAGTTCTGAGGCTAGGCTTTGGTGAGAAGAAGGAAAGGCAGATATACCAGATTCATGAAAATAACATTAAAAACTGTGTGCAACTGTGAAAAAGAAAGCAAGCACAGTTAACAGTATTTCCTCCTTATTTGACAGCACAAATAAGCTTAAATTCAAGCTTCTTTGCTTCATAGTAAAGAAGTCTAAATCAAATATGCTCACAAGAAATAACTTCTTTTAGGATAACTATGAAACCTGTTTCAAGGGTGGCCGTTACAGCAAAGCAGCATGAAATCACAGACCAAACCATCTTCAAACTGGATCTGGTACTCCTATGGTGAATCTAGAAAAATGCAAAAATTGTGTCCTTGAGTTCACAAAGGGTGGTCATCCAGCCCACGCCACTGCCCAGTATACACTGCCCAGCTGGGATGCACAACTGGAAGATCTTAGGACTTCGTAAGCACAGTATCTGCGTATGTTGTTCTTGAAGGGGAGAGCTTCTATAATGAAGAACTACTACAAGCTCTAATTAGCACAGAGCACCGAGTACTGAACCTGAATTGTAATATAGAAGCAGAAAGATACTGTTTGTACAGAACAACTGTAAATAAAGCCTGTTGTGCGTGCTGGTTTGGCTTCTTCATGTAACATATTAACAGGTTAAGAGTGAGGACAGAGAAAATAGACTGGGTGCATTCACACCAGAGAAAAGGTGACTAGAGGTGGGTATGGGATTTTCTACTACTTAAAATGTCCAAGGGGCTTTACATTAAATTACCAGAATGCAAGTTTGTTTCTTTAAACTCTGCTTTCCAGACGTCTAGCACATCTTTCCTCAGTTATCCAGGACACTAGGGCCAGAGGGACCCTTCCCCACATAGTCATTACTGCTACAGCAACCATTTGATACCTTTTATGATCTTTATTTTCTTTGTTGTAACTTCTTTACTTCTCCTATACCTTTTTAAGATGGAGGAGGGAAATCAGGCTGCACTCAGTGTTCAAGATGCAGAAGCACAGTGAACTTACACAAAGCATATATTATTCCCAGTTCACTTCCAAAGGCGAAGCACTGAATGGAAGAAGACTCTACAAGGAGCAGTGAAAAGGCACAGAGGCAGAGTGGCCAGGCTCACACACCCTCGGGGTGTGCACAGCAGGGAAGGGAACTCACCATACTTCCCCTGCACTCATGTTTAACATCAGCATCTGCTACTGACAGACCTCCAAACACCAGGTTAAACAATTTTTGCTCAATCTAGGGTGGCTAATCTTATGCAAATATGCAGGGTTTCCATAAAAAGCTTTTGAACATTCATACTGAAAAACCTGTTATGAGCCAAAAGTTCTAAAAAAAACCAAAAAACCCAAAACTACAGTTTTGCATCGTCTACAAAACTAGGGGGAAAATTGCCTATTGCCAAAGCATTTATCACTTTGAACTCAAAGTGAGAGTCGTGCTTCTCTTCCACTCCCAGAAAAACAATGCCGGTTGCTGAGGAGCACCCAGGCGGGGCGGGGAGCAGCATCAGCCGGCGGCGCTTCTGAGCCTTCGCTGCCCGTTTGAGGGAGCCGCACACGGAACTGCTGCGAGGAACCAGCGCGGCGGGGAAGGGCAGAGCCCAACCAATTAGCGTGGGCTGCCCGGTGCTGATAAATCCTAACCTCATGTCAGGGTCGCTTTTACAAGTCTAGATTAACCGTGGGGAAAACGACAACAACAATTAAACCATTCAAGGTTTGAGGTTTGTTGGGTTTTGGTGGTTTCTTTTTTTTGTTTGTTTGTTTTTTTTGTTAAGTCCTTTATGTGAACTGATACACAGTCACACGTGCGTGGCCTGGTAACAGGGGCATTTACGGCTTCCTGCCAGTGACATAAGGAGCACTGCTGACAAAATCATTGTTTTCTGCTGAAATTCAGTTTTCATTATGTTTAGTAACAGATACATTTCAAGTACAATAGCAAACCATGATTCTTAAGAGATTACAACTATAAAAAATAAATTTACGTTTCTGGTTAATTTTATTATTTGTTTTCACTGTAATTAACAAGAAGTAATTATGCTCTCACCTAAAATTAACAACTGCAAAAAGAGCAAAACAAAAAACGTTCCTTTTTCAAATAGGATGCTTTATAATGAGCTAGAAAAGAAGCTGCTGCTGCTTTCTTGTTCTCTAAGACACAGATTTCAGTCTTCTATTCACTACCAGTTTCCCAAATTCCTGAAAGACACGTTTCCCTGCAGCTTTTTGAGGCTGTTACTTAAGAAGCTTAGTCTTCCCGCACTGTCCCAATGTCCTCCAAAAACTTCATCGACCAGGTAGGACAAGCAGGGAGTCCCAGCTGGAAGGGGGGATTTGATGATGTCCCTGCCTTGAATTAGCCAAAGGCTCAGGGCTGGTGCCCGAGGGAGCAGAGGCTGTGGGGGTGATTTACCCCATCCTGCTCCCATTTGGCACAGAAATCCTCTTCCCTACATCAGTGTCCCCATTTTGACTGGAGTCTCCATGAAGATTTTGGGGTCTCGACACTCACAAGGAACCACAACCATGAAATTTCTGGCCAGCCTTAATTTACTGAAGCATCTGCCAGGTGGCTACTCTGCCTTCTCCTACTTTGTAGAATTAACATTGGAAATCATTAAAATGATTGTAAAACCCTCGACAGAAGAGAGAGTCTTCCTCAGTCTTTACAAGAGAACCAGTAAATCCCAAAGCTGTTTAGGCTTTCTTCAGTATTCACTTTTAAGTAAGATCTAACTTTTATTGTCCCTTTTCCTTCTGACAGCAACCTTTCCACCCCCAAGTGTTAATGCAGGGAAATAATTATTTAGGCTCTGAGAAGGGATGATTACTGTAAAATGTTCTGAAGATCAACTTCACTTTACTGCTTTGAAGATGAAAGTTACTGTACCAAAACCATCCAAATGTTAGCAGACACCAAAATTAGCACTAAACTGTGTTAATTATTTAATACTGTCTATATGGTGAACAACTTTCTTCAAACAAATAACACAGTTGAAAAACTGTTTTGTGTGGAATTTTTGGGTTTATCCTCCACTATTTACCAAGGAATTCTTAAAAGAACACAGAACAGGAATTTTACAATCCTAAGTTAAGCACTCCACTGACAATTTTATCACTTTTTCTTTGTCAGCAATTTTAAGTCACAGTTTTGGGGTTTTTTTACTGAAAAAAAGGAAAACTTAAGTGACTTAAAAATCTTCTCTCATTTAACTATTCTGGTGCCAAACAGGCTGCCATGGGACCATGAAAACAAGTCCATGTATTAGCTAAGCAATCACAATCAAAAATTAAGTCATAGTTTGTATTCTAGATAAAACAATATACACACCAAAAAGGCCAACAATACAAACATTTTGAGGCTAACTTGCTTTTCCAAATCCTAACACAAATGCACTGAAATCCATGAGGCACAGAAGCTGCTGTGTACCCTTGTGAACAGCTACATTCAGATCTCCAAAATCAAGCTACGTGGAATACAAACAATAAAAAAGAATGTCCTGATAAACACTGGAACACCTGTAAAGCAGCAATTTTTAAAAACTGTTCTTTATCACAGACAGAGCTTCTTGAGTCCTGTACATCATACAGTAACATTTGCACCTGCAAACTTCAAAACTACACAGTCCATGCAAACAACTACTTCAGAAACAGAAATTTGAGACACACATTCAAGACATGAGATGTCACACTTCTGTAATTTAGATTTCATCTTACAGGGCAACCAACTGGCAAGGGTGGAGGGATGATGATGCTTCTGATGGAGTTTATTGCATACACCGGGTTTCTTGGATATCTCAGTGCCCTTTATCATGTCCTGATGTGTCACCACCCCAAATACTCACCCAAATTAGTTTTCCCCTGAAAAGGGAGACAAAATAAATTGTTGAAAATTCTTCTCCTTTTTCTTTGGAAAACCAGTAACTTCACATGTAGTAGCAGCTATAATTAGCACATTTTTGATCAAAAATATATTCTGAAGAGGAAATTGTACTTCACTGCTCACATACTTGTTGCATATTTACTTTCTTACTACATATTACATTTTATTTTTTGTTTCATGAGCCTCAGACAGTATTTCTATAGCTTTCTGGTCAACTATTCTTAGAGCATCAAGGCAACAAAACAGACTTGCAAATGCGTTTTAGAACAGCTGACTGCTGCGTGTCACCCAGTGAATTACATCTTTCTTATGCTTTGCAGAACACCCTCATTCCAGAAATACACTCCCAATCTCAATACTCTATTCTTCCTGGCAAATCTTCCCAACTACTTCTATTTTTGCTCCACTGCTAGCGCCACTCATCTGAAGCAAATTTTGAGGACTTCCAAAATTAATTACTGCCTTCCTGCCTCGCCTCTGGCTAGGAGCTGGTATAAACACCACCACCGAACCAAGCTGTATCTCAAATTCCTTATGCCATTGACGATGAAAGATTCTTCCTTTGTCCCAGGAAAACCAAAAGTCCCACAAGTTTTCTCCACACCCTGTTATTTTTCTCTCTAATATTGCAGCATTTGTGCTCTGTGTCATCCTCAGCCACTACAAACTCAACACACAGCTGGGACGGAAACCGTCACTACTCACATTTCTTTTGCTCTTGCTACTCCATTTACATTTCCTGCTATAACTTTTATCCCATAAACGCTCTCACAGTTTTGAGTATATTCCCAGAGAATACAAAAGTGAATTTTTTTTCTTTCTGTCAGTCCTCCCTCTCTTTTTCCTGGACTGCTTTTCCAGGACCTTAAAACTGCTGCTTTCCTTGAAGAGTTGTGAGCTTGGGACAGCGCATGGCAGTGAATCACAGGGGAAGAGAGAAAAATAAATCCGAACAGAGAGGTACACCACAAACTGTGTAGTAGTAATTCCTGGCACTTCCTCACCTCCAGACCTTTTTCACCAAAAAAATTCGATTAAGAAACCATAAGGATATTTCTCCTTTCAGAAGCAGAGAGGACACAATTTAAGAGAGCTTGCTTAAGAAATACCAGAACACACAGAAAAACGTATCTGCAACAAATGTGTATTATTTGCAAGTTTTTAATCTAAAAGTCACTAATTTTTTAGTACACTGAACTGATAAAATTGAAGCAGAGAGCTCCAGTTTAAATACCATTACAGTCAGGTCTGACCCAAACCTGAAACAAGATCCAGATGTTACCAGTCAAAGTCAGGATTTAAGAATTACTAGAGACAGTAATAATTTAATGGCAACTGTTACCCTTTCTGGAAGGGGAAACTTTTTTTCTGAAAGAAAGGAAGAGACATGCTGTGCCTTTGCAATAAAGAATAGGAAGAAATATAAAAGACTATTACAAAACTCAATGACAAAATAGACAGGGTCTGAAAAGAGAATGGTTATTTTAACGGCTGTTTTGCTGGAAGTTTTCAGGGAGGAGAAGCTGCTCTCTGCAACGCAGCACTCAGACCAGCAAAGGAACCAAACCAACCCTCTGAAACAGTTATTTCACCTACAAAAACCAGGTGGCTACAAGTGGCAATGTGCTGAGTTTACCTGGCTGGTAACACGACACTGGCATACTTCTAAAAGCTATGCTACACAAAAGGGAATTTATCTGTGCACATGTAACATGAGAGTCTTTACCTGCTTAAGCTTGTTCAAAAACCCCATCAGACACAATATATTGTCTAGATTTTTACCTTGCAGATTTTCCCCCATTACATCCTTTCACCATAAAAATGTTAAAATAAACACAGATGTTTTGATTTGGTCTAATTCATAAGGCCAAACTCAGGTATTTTAATGTCCCTGTGGATGTTCTATTATTGATGCATTTTCAGCACAATTTAAGATCAAAGAAACCCCACAAGACCAAAGAGAAACACAGACAAGGGATAGGGTGAGTACATGTCTGCCTCACTTTGGCTTGGACAGTCTGAGTAAAAAAGAGACTACAGTAAACATCCAGATAATAATCTGGGGGATGCTAGAGATCGCTGAGATTTTATCAGAGAACTTCTATCAAGCTGTAGGATCTCCCCATACTGCTCTTCTCATGGCAAGGCCCTGGGATTTAAGCCACTTGCAGCTGTATGGCAGAAGGAGAAATGCAACCTAAGGACAGGCTGCACGCACAGAAGAAATACCACATCCACTGCTGCTGGGTGGCACAATGCAAGACAAAAAGCTGTCCCTTCATTGTACAAAACACTGCAAATGCAACGCTCTCTTCTTTCAAAATTAAAATATTTGCTTCAAAGTATTGACACAGAAAAATGACCCCAGAACAAAAAGAAACACCTTTCAACATTACAGGCACCTGGGTTTAGCTTTTACTACTGCTTCTGCCATCACACCTGCCTAACAGTGCAGTTCTTACAGCCAAATTTGTTTTTAATGTTAGGGGGAAGGGTATTTTCATTATTTTCTGCAAATCCTATTAGCAACCAACTCCACAAATTTCACAAGCAAAGAAAAAGGCCATAAATGTAGGAATTTCAATGCCAACAGTGCATTCCCTCACTTAATACAATCCAGCACTCTTGAAGTCCGAGCACGCTCCCAATCCCTGCAACCTTCCTTCTCAGGCATGATTCTGAATTCACCCTGCTGAGCTGTACAGGGAACATCCACTTGAATGTTGAGCTCCAGCTACTGGGGAAAAGGAAAGATTATTCCACATCCACCAGTAAATGCACCTCCCCCCCATGTATTTGCACCCATGCAAACTGAAACTCAGGACACTGGTGTCCCAAGCAGATTCCTGGCATCCCTCTGCAGTGGAGGTTAAGAACCTGCCCTGAGTGACAAACTTCTGTTACATGACAGCACTGCCCGCCCTGCAGTAACTGCCTGTTACAACTACTGTTCTAGGGACAGTTTTACATTAAATTCTTTAACGTACAAATGCAAAAGTTTTTAGAGAAAGGCATTTTGAATATAAAAAAGCCTGCTGGACATGCACAGTTTCCATGTTATTTTTGTTAGCAATTTTAACAAGTATGCAAATAGACTGGCTCAAACAAGATACAGCTTTCACACTTTCTGTTCTGTGAGGACTAAATCAGAAACAGTAGTATTGGTATTATTTATAGAATTTAGTACTATTTTAGTATTACTGACACTATTTTTGTAAGTCAATTTACATAAATACCTTATCTGGTATCAAAGAAATAATTCTACACTTTAATTCATATACTAGTGTACTTGGTTTGGCCAGATCTCACACCAAGAGCAGCAGTTAAGTGATAGCAACAGTTTCTCAATATCCAACAATCAGAATCCGTGTTTACACAGATTCACAACCTCGTGATGCTTTATCTTCAAGTGGCAACGGAAAAGAGAAAGAGCAGACAGAAAGCATGAGTTCTAGGTCACTAAGGGTTTTCAAGGCTGGACTGCATTTGAGTTTCGTTCAGGAGTACAGAGAGGATCAGTGAAGACCACGGCAGGTACACGGTGTACACATGTTGTTCACAGCAGAGCTGCTCCTGCCACTGCTGGCTCCTGCTTTCTGCACTGGGGCTTTTTAAACATTTTATAATGGTAAACGTGAATTTCAGTATAGCTCCAACAATTTCACTCCAACCCTTATATTTGATTATTGTTGCTTGAAGAAAACATCTGAAAGAACTGAAAAAGCTCTGTGGAAAGGAGAAGGTGTTTCTCACCAGTACCAGTGGCATATCTACAGCAATTTGTACTTGTTCCTAAATCTTACAACACAGCAAGTGGTTAACCTATCTGGGTAGGCCACAAATCAAATTATTCAGGTATATCCAGGTGCTGAACTACCATTAAAATAGCATTTTAAAAGAGCTTTTGCTGCTGAAGAAGATCACAGAGACAGTCCAAATTTCTCTGTAGATCAAGGAGGCAGCTGCATACATTCAGCCAGGACACATGACTTACAGTTACAGATCCCAGTGAGTGAATTAACATGGGAGAAAGAAACAGTAGGCTGAGAAAAGCATTGCAGCTATATTTTTAATACAAACTGAACTTCTGAAGTGAACATATACTACTAGTAATCCCATACTACCCATTCCCTGCCAGGAAGGCACTTAATAACACCATCTTCTCAGTGGCAGCTGGGGAAAAGGAGCAGATATCCTTCCAGCCCCTCCTCTGCTCAGGTCCAAAGAGCATCTTGACAAGGCTGCAACCAAGAACCAGGCACTCTTCCCAGCTGCCCACTTCTCCAGGTGCTCTTCTGAACTGGAGCAGTAGGTAGGGCACAATGATTCTTTTGGAAGCAGTGATCTATTTTCAAAGCTTCTCCTCCCAAGACACGACCCTTCCTCTACCTGTGGTGCACCCTCAGCTGGCAAACACATAAAGCAGCCTTCTGCCATCCCCACAACAGGTCACCCATCTGGGAGATCTCTCCCAAGGGAAGAGTGCTGCCAGGAACAGGACAGTGGCCTGGCACACCACGTGGCTATGGGGGTGCAAACATCCCCACCGGATAAGCAACTTACCGAACTAATAATCCCTTCCCAAATTTCTGAGCATGATGTAGAAATCAGAATTGCACACTACCACCAAAGATGGGTGCACAACACCAAGAGTTTAACTAGCTTTTCACAGTACACAACTGTCCATATTTAGGGTAGAATGAACCATAATTGCTCAACAACTCCACTTACTTTGAAAATTTTCTTACTTCAGAAAACACAAGTATGTATTTACAAGGCTGCATCCTGCCAAAAATTTTAAATACTTCTCTTGTATACCTATGCTTTGATTTAATAAAGCATGCATCTGAGGTGGTTAATGTGCATTTCAAGGTATGTTAAAACTGAGAGATCAAAAATTAGCATTAGTCCATTTAATCTCTGCCAGCATTTTGCTCCAGTTACACTAACTAGACCCTGTCTATCATTAAGCCTGTCGATACTAAGCCAGTTTGACATTCTTAGGTCTAACCTGTGAACGTGATGCCAATAGCAATAGGTATACTTTAAGGTGAATTCAAAGTGATGAAAATTTCACACATCATTTTCTGTAAACTTTCCAGATCAGGAAGCAGGTCAACTCTGAAAATGCTTTTAACAGACCTGCTAAAAACCTATATGATCCAATCACATTCCAGAAACCAGTATCCCCTGTTTAAATTAGGACCATTACAGTGGCCAGAAAGCACGGCTGATCAAACAGCCGCAGCAAGCACCAACTCCAGGTCTGAATGCAACCTGGACATTTTTATCCCTGGGCTGAAAATATCACAAGAAAAGCCAGTTTGGAGGCTAAAACCCCCACAAATACATTTAGATTATGATTTGAGGTACATGTTTGACATTTTAATATGTACTAAAGTCAGAAAATAGTAACCCACTCAGTACAGGCGAGAAAGCTGAAGATCCTTCAGATGTATCTCAAAGTTGGAAAATGCAGGAGACTATATCAAGCTACAAGGAATGCCCTTGTCAGGAGGGGGGGGAGGGAGGTTAAAAACAGGCAACAGAAGTGAAGACATCCAGAAGCAGACCTGTAATGGGAACAATTTCATGCCCAGAAGTGGTTTGCATCTCAACAACATTCAATTTTTATAATGGTAAAACCACGTGTCTGCACTAAGAGCTCTGTACGCTTGGATTTTATACCCCTGGAACTTTGCTACAGCCCTGCAATGCATTTCTTGGAAGAGATAGGCCCAGGTGTCAAAGGGTCTTGGGAATGTTTAAAAAAAAAAGTTACAGAAATCGTTAATGGTTATGAGTTTTCTCTTCCTTCTGCTTCCTCAGTCAAGATGACCCATGTGTTTGTGCGGCCAAACAATAAAGCAGACCAGTGAACTGAGCTAGGTTAAAAATAAACCCAAAATAAGGAAGTTATTTTAAATTCAAATCTTTTCATTCATCTCCTTATGAGCAAGGAGGCAAATGGGAAGCAGAGAGGTAAAAAAAAGAAAACCCTGCTCTAGAAGATGCCTCCTCTCTGTAGTAGTGTTAAAGTGAACTAGACATAACTCTTCCCTTGGCTCCCCGCAGCATGTAAGAGTCATCTGGTATAATGAAATCTGGTGCCCAGACCAAAATCCAGGACCTTCCCTGCAGCTGGTGCTCAGTTTTGGGTTAGGCTCCTCTTTCTTGTAGACATTATTCTGTGCTGGACTGCTGCACAGCCACCTGAGACCACACCAGTCAAGAGAGACTGCTTGGATGTGGGAGACGTTTGACACTTCTGGCTCCAGGGGGGTCTAGTGCACACACCTGCTAAGTGGGCTTCTGCCACACTGATTTAAGCAAAAGCTAGGTAACAATAATAATAATATTCTTGAATAAAATGGGCCTTGAAGGTGTGCTCCGTGTTGAATTCAGTGCTACTACTATAACTTTACCAGCAAAACCAAGTGTTTACACATTCGAACATGTAAGGCTCCCATGGCTCATGTTCAGCCTCTGACTAAGCTGTACTTCAAGTCATCACACACTATTCTTGGATTTTACTTCAGTTCTGTTCTTCAAAGGTGCCATAAAGTATCTAAATTTTGATTCATCATTATTAGTTGCAATAGACAGACATGATTTGAAAGACAACAAACAGATAAACACACTGACAGCCGCTTCAGGCACCGGCTCTCACCGTGCTCGCGTTAACAACTCTCAGTTCATTATACTGCAGGATGCTGAAAGGTCTTGGAATTAGCTGGAATGTTTTCCTAACCCAGCAAGACAGGTCACTGATCAATAAAGCTGAAGTGCTTTCATCCCAAGTTTTAAAAGTCTGAAGAGAGACGCTGAGCTTCCATACACCTTTCTTCAGTGGCAGTGCTAACACACCTGGTCCCACCTCCACACCCCAGTCTTCCCCAGAGCCAGCTCAGCTCCTGTCCAGCTGCAGGAAGTGGAGAGCCCACTGGTTTCACTCCTTATCCCCAGCAAAGCAGAGAGGACAGAACACAGTCATGGATGAACTTGGCCGCTTATCAACAGGCTACTGACACAGGCAAAATGAGATCCAATTTTGGGAAACTTTCTAATCTGTGCTATTATCAAGAGAGGGCTTCCCCCAGCAGAGCTCCACTGGTAAGCAAAGGAGCTGCAGAGCCTTCCCTCCTTCAGAGGAAGACCCTAAGAATCCAGTAAGGACCATATCCCTCCCACACCAACCCTCTCCTACTCTGGATGATACATGAGCCTGATGAACAAAACATGTTTTAAAAAATGGACAAATCTGCTGAGGACAAGAAAATATTTTAAAATCAATATGAAACTGAAGCAATACATTTGAGGAAACAAACAATTATTATAAAATCCTGTGGTTAAACTTTTAAAATTAACTACTTTTAAAGAAATTTTTAGTAAGTTTTGATTTCTGGCAGATTTTGTTTGAGTTTTGCTGCTTATTTTTAGCTCCCACTTTTAGGAAAAAAACAGGAAAAAACCCAGCACTTCAGCTTATGGTTACCTTCATAGCATGACAGAAATATCACAAAGTGCTATACTAGTTTTCAAGGAGACACTTTTTTGGTGCAGGATGTTAAGTCCAAGAAGTATCTGAAACAGCCAGACTGAAACAAAGGACAAAAGCCACACAGGAGGAATGAGAAGAGGGAAAGGAAAGCAGAAGAAAATTGTGCAACACCACTACTGTAATTGCTACTAGCAGGGAGGGGTTTGCCGATGGCTTGTGACCCGCTGTTTAATTCAAATAATTTACAGACACATTTGAGTTATCTCTGTGTTCAAACTTCTAATAGTATTTACTGTTCTCCAGAATTGGGTTCATCTCTCGATATTATTAAGCAACTAACACTTAACCAGGTGAAAAATTCTCTAGAAGAGGTCAGCTCCTTGCTATTCCCAAGGAAAAAGGAAATCTAACTATCTTTAGTGTGATTTAATGAACAATAAAAAAAGGTTCACACAGCCTCTGCTTAAGCAGATTTCTTTTTAAAACAAGTACAGCTCACATTATCTTAGGACTTGAAGCCCATATACCCACAAAGCACCATCTGAGTGTCCAGTCAGCTCTAACTCTGTAACAGAAACAAATTAGATAAATGGGAAAATTAAGATACACTGTGAAGGCAAACTTATGTCAAAAAATTGTCACCTGATTACGGTTACCAGAAGCACTGGTGATGTGTAACTGAGATGCATTTCATCACTACTGCACAAGCAAAGAGTTGGTTGCATTGAGAGAACTGTCCAGCTGTGCAAGCCAGCAGGGAGAACGCAAGTTCTGCCCCACTGCCAAATGAAGTGATCTCAATTCTTGGAAAAAAACAAAGGTAATGCAGAAACCACCATGCTCCAGTACTAGGATTTAGAACTCCATCTTGACAGCCTAAAACAACACGTATCTTTAGATGGGGGGAAGAAAACCCAAAATAAACTGTTCACTCCCCTAACATTTCCTAATCTCTTCATTCTTTTCCAGTAATCAGAGATTATCAAGAGGAAAAAAAATGCAACAGGTTACGGACCAAAAACTGCATAGTGCTAAATAAGCAGTCATAGAGGAGCTGGGGCAGTCTGGTAGGGACCAGATCTGTAACAGTCCCTATCACAGTTGATGGATAACATAGCAATGCATGGAACTAAGATCCCAGGTGCAGAGTGGCCAGCCTTTGGGATCCTAATACCTGCAAACCACAATGCTGGTATCACTACAAGCCCCAAGCCCCCAACCTCTGCCACAACCATGTCCAGCACAGCAGGAGAACTGCAGAACAGGGGCAACTTTAAAACACCTGCCCCAAAGTCCTGATCCTCTGCTGAGAGATAAGCGTTAAACTGCACAGGGAAACAACAGGAGGGGTGGCACACCTGCCCCAGTGTCTGCGCAGGGTAGTTTCCTCCACACCTGGGGGGCAGATTTTTCCCCAGCCAACAGGAAATCCTGAGGCACTGCTGGGTCTGAGGGACTGTGGGCATGGGAAACTACAAGTAAAATACTCCAGTACACAGACAGACCTGCACATGGCCTAGACTGAAACTGTAATCTACAATTTATCCAGTACAATCATGTCTCAGAAGCAAGTTTTACATCAAAATCTTCCTCTCTGTCTCAGAATAATGTGTTGATCTTTTATGGGGAAAGTCTGCTTCTTTTCTTAAAAACATAATTTCTCTCAAAAAATGTTTTATATCTATCTAAATACATAAACTGATTTGTTACATTATCTACTACAAATGTGAAGTCTGTACATTTTAATTCACCATTTTGCCATTGTATGAAACAAATTTACACCACTAATGGCAGATCTATTTATCAGAAAGAATATTAACCCACTAAGTTGTACTTGGAATTTAAAACCTTCACCCAGTTTTAACAGACACGCTCACACTTTTATCAAAATCTCCATCCAAATTCTGTTAAATAATATCAGGGATATTAGAAAATAACACATTGAAGCATATGGAAAGGAAAATCTCTGTTGCTGAAACATACAACCATTCCTTTCTTTCAAACACAGCTCAACAGAAATTCATCCAGTTGTTGTATTAGTGTAATATCATGTTTAGAGCCCTCAAACAAAACTGTCCTTAGATCTTTACAGAAACACACACGCACAGCTGGAGATGCCATATTTTAAAAAAACATCCTTACAGTTGCACCTTGTAAAATCACCAGATGATCAAGCTTAGAGCTCAGTCAATACCAATGATACTCCTCCACATCCTTTGCTATTTACACTAGGAAAAGGGAAATTACGAAAAATGACCTTAAGAATTTTCACAGATTTCTGCATTTAAAGCAAGTTCTGCAGGAGTGCATTCAACCCCTTACCACACAAAATATAAAGCTCCAAGTTCTGTTTTCCAGCACCTTTATGTTTCATATCAAAGAGATGCAACTGTATTAAAAAAAAAAACAAAAAACTCATCACCTCTCCTAGTCTGCAAAACACTGCAGTATTGCTAAAAAAAAAAAAGTATCTATTTTGCACTTTCTCCTTATATGACATTCCAGCTCACTCTCCACATTATCTTCCTCTGGCTTGCAATGTGCTCCAGAATGCAAGTTGAGATGCCGATTTCCATGTGGAAAAGCCTAAAGTGTTCAGGACACCTGAGACCAAGTCTATCTCCACATACGAGCACATGTACAAGAATAAGCTGAGGTACCAGTGTTTTCTCTTCCCCAATTAGGATGCTCCTGGCACACCTTCTCTGAATGGCATCACTCTGGAGATCGCTTTACAGCTGCAGTCAGGGAGAACTCCAGGTTTGCAGCTACTGAACATCCTGTTCTAAGATGTTTGATGCTACGAAGCACAATGGTTTTGTTTAAATCTTCACTATTAAGTGGGTCTGGAATTACTTCTTTTGGTAATATTTAAAACAGCTGCCAAATAGCAATTAAAAACACTAACTGAGCTATGCTGTACTGATTACAGCAGGGAATTTTAGCTTTCTCAAAATTTATCATTTAGTTTTAATTTCCACATTTTTAACACGTTTTGCTTATGCACATGCTGTTATGCTGGACAATCATGCAGTGTTGCTTTAGATGCATATTAAGTCGAATATAAAGCAGTTTTCGAATGTATTTTTAAATTCTGACAATAATCCCAAAGATTCCTAGGCACTACAGTAAAAGACTAAAACAGTCTCCCCCAAACTGGAAATAGTCAGCACAGTATTTTCAAAATCCATCTACTAATTTCCAGAAGCTTAATTATTTCTAATTGACAAAAGCTCAGCCTTCTAGGCAATCTAGGCAAATCGAAGTCAGAATAAGACATTATTAGCAAGCTGACCATTCTTCATTTTGCTGGCAAGACATTCAAACCCCGTTCAATGTTTATAAACTTACAGAGCTTGTTTTACTACAATCAGCAAGACAAGCTGAAAAATAAACGGATTAGCAGAAATATTAAAATGTGTTAAGTCTAAGCCTGAAACAATATGCATGGATACATTATGCTACAGCCTTTGCCACTGATTAGGTGTACTATCACTCTTTTTTACTAGTGTATGAAACTAAAGTGATAAAACCACTGCAGCAAAATACTTTAAGTGACCAATGAAAAAAGTTTTGGAAAACAACACTGCATCTTTAGTAACTTGACCAGTAAGATGGCCAGTCTCCAGCCTCCCCTTCTCCTTGTCAAAACACTTTCTAATAACTGTTAATCCTGTTGCTGGTAAGGTCAAACTAGCACACAGTAGATTTGCACTATATTAATATACATACATATTTGAGGGGGAAAAGCACACCTGCTATGGATTACTAATGCCTTGTATTGCAAGCCACCAATTTTACTTTTCCACAACCAATGTCCTACAGCCCCAAGATCCAAAGTCACATTAAAGCAACTGATCTGAGACACCTAAAAGCACAAACTTACATAAACAATGCCCTATTTTAAATTTATTACCATTCCAGAAAAATTGGATGCTCACAAGCTTTAAACCAGTTCATTTTCACCCTTACCCCAAATATCAAATGATGTCATGCAAGATGTACTGGCTAAACTGGTTTAACTGCTACAGGCTCCATGCACTGTTTAGATTTGCCTGTGATAAATTACTTAGCAGCAATGAAAGTGATTCAGTTAGTTTTAAACAATTATGTTCATCTGCTTTTCTAAAGTAGTTTGGGCTCCTATTACTTCTACACACACAACTTGACAACTTGTTACTTTACTTTGTATAGCTACCTGGGAACAACAGGGAGCAGATTTCACCACTCAGTCAACAGCTGGGAACAAGTGGGGTGCAGTAAGAGAGTCTGAGACACACAGTTCACCCTGAGGAGTGTGCAATCTGTGCTTCCCTCTGACCACTACTCCACTTCTACTCCACAGAAAGTTTAACAAATCTGAGGACCTATGGAGCACCCAGTCCATGAAGAATGCACAGAGGAAACTCTAGACAGTTTCTACAACTCTTCAGAAGTCACCAATGCTACTTTCCACTTGGCATGAAGTAGTTATTTGTGAATGATCCAATGCACATCTTTTCCCAAAGCTGAGCATGCTGTTTCCCGAGCTACTAAATGTGATCATTACTGGAAATAAGAGGCCAGGTCTGGTTCTTTGCTCAAGGTATAGCCTCAGAATTAACCTAATTTTGGTTTTGTCTACTGCATCAGCATTTTTATCTTCCCTCACTTGACCATCATCTATCTCATGGAAAGATGTCAATGCTGGAGAGGGGAAGGGGCAGAAAGAACACATAAACAGACACTCACAGTCCTACAATGAATTTAGTCTGCATATTCTCTCAAACATACCTATTTTATCATCACCTGACTAGAAGCAACATAGAAGACAGCAAAAGAGCTCAGGGAACAAGAGGGATACAGGCCTTCAAGAGAAAGGCATGCAAGTAAGCAAAAAAAGAAATGAACACTGCATTATGTATGCAAATGATATTAAATTACCTGGAATTGAGAATACTAGTGAGGACAAAATATGAGAGGGAAGCAAGCAGTCAGAACAGAGGCAACAAAATAATTTAAATACTTGAGACCAGTATCACACAGTGGGTCAGAAATCTAGCAAATTCTGCCAGCAATACAAAACACAGGAATGAACAGTTACGAACACAAACTTTCAGCTGCATGGAAATTGCAAAGAAGCATAATTTTAAACCGTTCACATACATACAGACAGACAGACACATCAAGTAATTTCTTGGGGTTTTTTGTAAACATCTGGCAACGTATCACCTGAAATTCAAACCTCAATTTTAAATTGCCCTAACTAAGGAACAACTTATAAGATGACATTGCCTGAGAGGCCGCAGAGTTGACACAAGGAGAGAACACAAGTGAAGTGTGTGACCTGAACTACCAGTCACTCCATGTTTCTGGACTGTGGCACTGTCTTGCTAAGCCTGTGCTGGCTACTTCAGGAAAGAAACTTCCCTAATGGGAAACACACGTACATATGTAACTATGGGCAGAGGCTGCACCTACAAAAAAACAGATTCAAATTATAAACATGGGAAACTTACAGTTATTAAGCTGCAAATGAGACTTTGCATCAAAGAACTTTTTGAAATATGTAACTGTAGATTTGTATTAAGCTGAGTTCTTTGAAGCTCACACATTTGTGAAAAGATGTTACAGAGGAAGCATATATAAAGTATCAGACTTGGATTCAATTGCACTTTATAGAGTAACTCACTAGCAACGCAAGTAATTCTTTGCATGATAAAGCAAGCTACACACCCTACTCACAGTACAGAAAAACTATTATTTATTTATCCCACTAAATTTATTTAGCATAAAAATAAACTCTTCAGAATTTCTACAGGATAATTCACTAATCACCACCCCAAACTGTTAATTTATCTAACACCCAGGCACCAACGGCTCATCTGCACACTCCCACTCTGTTTCGGCCCAAAGGCAGCCACGGCAGCCAGAATCACATGCTTTTATGCAGCAATGAATAAATGAGGGGTGCACACAAAATCCATGACCAGCAACAGAATTTGGTCAGGTAACTGTTGGCATCTGCGCCACCTCAAGCAGCCCTTCTCAGTTCTTCCTGCCCCCATTCCAAACCTCCACCAGATTCATACAACACTTGGCAGGGCTGAAGGGTGAACGAAATGAAAAACCTGAAGTACATTTTAACACCCCCCTTTTTGTCTGTAACACTCCCAGGGAGGTGCACTAACCCAACCTGCTGTGGCACACGAGGTAAAAACCAGTGGCAGCAAAGACTGTTGTTTGTCCAAGTGTCCCCTCAGCTCGGGAAGGGGCTGCCTTCAGCTGCAGGGACACAACCCCTACAGTGCTCAGAAACAAAGTTTCTCTGTCCACATGTCACTATTGCCTCAGCAAGGCTAAAGCTGATTACTGACAACACCCATATGTAACAATACTAAATACCCAGAAAGGTGACTGGTATCACCCCAGCATTCTAACAAGTACTGCAAGCAGGTGAGGCTGCATCACACCTGGTCCCGCTGAGCAGGTACCTGCCCCTTCCCGTGGCTGTCACTGCATCTCTCCCTCTTGACGCAGATTAATTGTTCTTTCTAATCAGAATGTCTTCATCCCTCACCAAATCTGATAGCCCTCTGCAGCACTACTTTTATTTACACAGTGTCCATAAGGTCATCAAGGAAGAGTAAATTAGTCATAAGGGAAAGGGGAGGGAAAAAGACAGGGACATGAGAACAGACATTCAAAATACTACACCTGATTCAATCCTGAAGAGTTTAATTCCACACTTTGACTACTATGTCTGAAATTGTTCTTTCACTCACAAAAAATTGTTCATCTAGTGTATCTGTACACAGACTAAGCAAACCTTCACATAATTCAAAATCAAGATGTGCAATTTTCCACTGCACATTCTTCACATACCTCCTAAATCTAACATGATCACTCACTGAAGAATGGCATCCAACACTGCTCTGTGCATGTTAAAATTAAGCTAACTATATGTTATTAAGTCTTTTCCTCACTGCTTGAAAACATCTCTAAAGAAAGCACAAACACCCATATATTAAGATGATGAACTGTTTTACACATTAAACAAATATATACCCATGATGTCAAGTTTTATTAAAAGTCAGCAATAATCTGATCTCTGCAGTCTTGTTTAACTAACATATTTCTCAAGAAAAATCAAGTATTGGAATAAATCTCCAAAGGCTAAACTTTTCTTGTTTTGTTTTTACATAAATGGACAGTTCTGTGAAGTCTGACAAAATACCAAGTTTGTCACATCACCTAGAATCAGCTGTGTGTGGCCTAACATTTCTAAGATGATTTATTCTTAGCATTACTTTGTTGATATGCGTAGAGACTCTTTCCTCACCCCTCCAATGGAAGTGGCCACCAGTGTGATTTTCACAACCATCACAGGGACTTCTGTATGAATTTTGGACTCCTGTATCCCCACTAGTAGAGGGAATGCAATTCAGAGAAGTTCAGGACACCTTTAAACTGTATAGAAATGTTCAGCATGTCACAATGAGCCCCACATGGCAGAGCACCTAGCCCGTAAAACTCAAAATAAAAACAGTAAATACAGTCAATATTCTAAAGGACTTGAAAAGGACATTGAGAAAATGCAGATTGCTAAAGGCTATCAAACAATCTGCTGGAAACTATAACCCACAAGATGTTTGTATTTGTATGCATATGAGGTATATTTTAAATCACCTCCTTTTACATATTGGCCCCACTGCACATAAACACCAGTCTGGAGACTCTCCTACAGCAAAACTAAAAACAGTCACTCGGATAGTAAATAAGTTTTAGCTATTACTGTATGAAATAGAGACATGTTTAGGAAAGCAAGGCTTTATGTAATGACCTTCTAATCTTGAAATGCAATCTCACAGTCACCGTGACAAACTTCCACTAAAACACCTTCGCTTCTCCTGATTTCAATGGCTATTATTTAGCAGAAACGTACATTTCCTAAGTCGATTGCCACGTTTTCATGCAAAATATCTTGTGTTGGCGACTATTTACGTCGCTGTTGATTAAAGAGGCCGTATGAGAACTGGCATCTTCACAGCCAGGCATTCTAAACGATATTCAGGTAGTTGGTGAATTTGACCTCCAAGTCAATCGGTACGAGCAGCTCACTGTGCCTGTCCTTTCAGAGGGAATGAAACCCCACCGTACATTTGCCCGAAATAATTTTACAGCGCTTAATTCAGACGGAAGGTGTTGTTCAGAGGAGGAGGGTGTGTAAAAACAACACCACCATGGGAGGGGGAAAAAAAAAAAAAAAAGGAAAGGAAGGGAGGGGGGGGGAAAGCCCCGTTAAAGGCACCACTGGAGACTACACCGGACGGGGGTAGGAACATGCAAACGTAGTGCCTCCTTTATGGAGCCAGCGCAACTGCATGACGGTGCAGGATGCGGGCCGCGGGCTGTGCGGGCTCTACACATGGCCAGCGCTGCCCGCCGCCCCGCGCAGGCCCGGCCGGCCGCGGGTTCTGTAAATAACCCTCGGAGGGTTAATTAAAAATGGCGAGCAGCGTGGCTGCCTGCATACAATGAGCGGCCGGGCAGGGCAGGGCTGCAGCCCCCCGCCCGCCCCAGGCCAAACTCACCCCCGGAACCGCCGCAACTACTTTGGCCGGACCCCCCTGGGCCCCCCCACGGCCGGCGGGAGGCTCGGAGGGTCCGGGGCTCCTTTTGTAGCGGCGCTTCCCCCGCGCCCTCCGCCTCCCCGCGGGGCGAATTCCTGCGGAGCCCCCCCCGGGCCG
>VXBX01007701.1:755209-797149 GCA_013400415.1 Scytalopus superciliaris | reverse complement strand
CCGCCCAGGGAAGGGGGCTGGCTGTCCATCTCGGGATGGATGGATGAATAAATAACACCCCGGTCCAGCCTGGGGTCAGAGCCATGAAGGGAGGAACGTTGTTTAAGGATGAAAACCTGGCTAAAAGGCTGTGGAGAGTTCCATTATACAGTCCGGTGTTTACTTCTCGGTCCTGGGAAACGGGCGGCAGGATAATTCTCCAAAGGGAAAAGGATTCAGAACATGCAGAACTGGGCCTGCTGAAGGGACTGAAAATGTACCCCGGCAGACAGTGCTGGTCTGACTGCAAGTGGATACGTGAAGGAGAAATTTGTTTTTCTAGTTTATAAAGTGGCCAAATCAAAACCAATCTGGGGAACAAACTCAACCTACGTGGGCTTCAGTTTCTCAGCAGCACAGGAGTCTGCAGATGTGGGCAGGAGAGGAAAATAATGTCCAAGTGTGAAGCCCTGCCATAAGAAGCAAATTCCAGGGCTAGAAAGAAGAAAAATAAGGGAAGTTGAGAATATTAGTGGGAAGATCAGGCTTTAAAACCAGTTAATTTTATAGTTTGCCTTCTGGAAAGTGCATTCTTACTTTCCTTGTTGTTCCTCTGAATTTTTAAAAGCTGTTTAAGGAAAAATTACTTACAAATCTGGAAATCATTTGTCGCTATTGACCCAGGCAAAAGCTTGACATATCTGCCAAACCTGGGTTTACAATATCTCAGCAAAAGAGAGGAATTAGGACAGAGATTCAGACAAAGATTGATGCACATATCTTTAGTTTCTTAATGTCCTAACCTTTTGAGTTCCCCACTGCCAGTCTTTCCCTATAATTACCTCCCAGAACAATTGCTGTTTCCTAATGACTTCCATTCCAACCTCCTAAATCATACACAGGTTTAAACTCATCCCTCCATCCTCCCTCCACAAGTGATCCCCAATACAGGATGAACCAGTATGTCACAACAAGAAGGTGGCTACAGGTTATTAACTGATTCCTCAGCCATGGACACCGGGCTTGTGTGCAAGGAACAATTGAGGAAAACTATTGCATTACTGCAAAGAAGCGAGTCCCTAAAATTAACCATAAGCCAATGTTATCATAAGCCTTAAAACCATTCTTTCATATACAAAAACTTCTCTGAGCTTCAGTTCATTTTAAGGTAGCTAATTTTCAAAAATTGTTGAACTCTTCTACTGTTCTAGGGGAGCAGAAATTATGCAAAATACATCTGTACAAATCCTTTGCTCTGGGAAGGGTGGTATGGAAGAGAGGCAGGAATTTTTCTGTTGTTAGCTGCACGTGGGAATGATGTATCATCAGTTTGTGAAGACAGCATATTGCAATCCAGCACTTGGTTGTATATCCCTAACTTAAGTCAGCTGTACTTCTTCAGACTCCAGCTACAATAGGGTCTAAAGTACCTTAGAAAGTTTTGAAAAGACACGTGAAAACACACCATTTATATTGTGCAGCAAACTCTATTGAGAATTGATTCAAGTATTTATGTTTAAAAGGGAATAAATTTTAAGTATGTGTATATGATAATATCAGATGCATTTTTGAAGTAATTAAATATCAGGTATTTTATATCATCAGCTAGTGATTGTAGTCCTGTGATTTTTTTGTTTCTAGGCAGGAAATAGAAATCTTATTAATTGCTGAGCCTAAGGTAAAGTCCAGATCTCAACATATGCTAACACTTTATCCCAACTACATTAAGAATACTTCTGCCGAGTATTCCTGGCCCATTGCCACTCCCTCATGAAACTTTCTGCTGTTCACTTTCCTCCAGTACGAGACACAAAGGCTCTGTCCTTTGAAGGAAAGGAGGGTCACCTTTGTATAACCACCTGGCCATATTGCTGCTGCTGGCGTTTCCCCCAGCTTCTACTCCAGCACTGATACCAAATCACTTACTTATCCTGCCTTTTATTTCCTTATGAATCTGGTTCTGCACTGCACAGCACATCTTCAGCAACCACAGCCCCCTGCAACTCCCGTCTGCTGTAGTTCTGATGGCAGATTCCTTGTGCAGAACAGTGGGGCAAATCCCCACAAGGCATTGGTTACTGACATTGAAAAGAAAAAGTAAAGATCTTGAGCAGGAACATGAATACAGTCTATGTGTCCATTCCTTTCATTCTTGTCCTTTCTTTTCCACTCCTTCCTCTCATTTCTTACACCCACTTACTGAATCTTGTCTAAATTTAGGCCTCTATCCTGTCAACTAACCGAGTCCCACTTGGCCCCTGTGCTCTGACAAAGTACTGGGGAATCTGGTGAAGCTGCACCTGAGCAAAGGATTTCGTCCTCCAGGTCGTGGGTAGCTCAGCAGGCAAAGGAGATCCTGTACTGTGTGCTCTGGTCAACAAGGCTGTGGGACTGGCTGCAACCTCCCTGCATTCCCTCCACGTTAGTCATCATGAGAGGTGCTATCATCTTTAAAACGCCATTGAAGAAATGGGCTTTATTTATTTTGTGAGGCTGACCCGCTCCCCAGCCTCCCTGAAATGTAAAAATAAATCCAGCTCTGGCTGTTTATTTTTAAAACACTCACAAGCCAGTGTTTGTGCGCCAGGCTGAGCCATCCGGAACCAGAGCGATCCCCGTGTCTCCCTGTGGCTTTGCGCTCCAGGTGAGAGATCCTGACCGTGGCAGAGCAGGGGAGGTTCCCCCTGCCCTGCTGCTGCCCCACACTGGGATACCCCCATTTTCAGCATGGCCTGATAGCCACTGCCTGGAAAACTGTAGGAAGGAGCCACAGAAAACTGGGCTGAAGGAAAGGAGGAGAGTGCTTAGCCCATCCTCTGCCCAGTGGCAGAATGAGCTAGACCAGGCGTGTTTCTGCCAGCCTGCTTATCTCCTCCCTCCTCCTCAGCTGCTTCAGGAAATCTTGCTTGGCTCCGTTCGCTGCCCTGGCTTCAGCCTCAGAGTTGTCCTCTCCTGGCCAGTCTCCACACTTTCTTCCAGCACCACGGAGGGGGCTCCATCATGTGTGCAGGTGGCTGTGTCTATAATTAAGAAAATGTATAGCCATTTAATGACAGAAAGTCAATTACACCAGCACACACCCTTAATACAGAGGCACTAAACCAGCAGAACTGGGGTTGCTGCTTGTGTAGCTTACTCTGCTGTGTTTGTGGATGAGTATACATTAATGCAGACGTGCCTCTGTGCCAGCAACATGCTTCCTCCAGACACTGAGGGTTTCCCTTTAATCAAACAAACACTATCTTTTAAGGAGAGATGAAAATCCTTATTCCAAAATAATAAAAGGTGGTAAATCCATTACAGCTGAATACATTCAAATATTAGCATGATTTAAAGTGTATTTTGGGGCAGTTTTTCAAAGCTGCATCTTTCATATGACTTTCAGAGAGAGTTGAGACATCAAATGTCATAAGTTAAAAAAAAAAAGGATTGATGAACTTTAATTTTCACAATAAGACCAAGACTGTTTTGCTGAAGACTTGCATGTTTATCCCTAAACTAGTAGGTGGTGACTCAGTCTCTGTTTCCCATATTTCAAAAAGTCCAATGATTCCTTTTTCTCATAAAATTTTGTTGGACATTGTAAAGTATAAAGATGAGTATTACAGTGATAGACATCCAACATAAAAAGGGAATGGAAGGTACTTTACAGGTCCATCTTTTTCTGTACAACTCTAATTATTCAGCTAAGGGTAGCAGTAAAAGTGTTGTCTCTCTCTGAGTAGAAAGCAGAAGGTGAAGCTGAAAAGCATCAATGCAGTGAGATATACTTGCACCAGATCTTTTAAAATAAATCTGTTATTAGTGGAAGATTTGGATCTCCAGTAGGAAAGGAACACTGGTCCTTCCCATGCAGCATGGGCTGTTCTGCTGGAATGCTTTGACCTGCAGAGGTTCTCAACATGTTGGTAATGTGGTGTTGGAATAAGCTGTACACCTCCTCTGCTGCAGGGGTGGGGAGGTGTGTGAGATCCCCCTATTTACAAATGGGCAGCAGGAGCTGAACTGCCTTTCTACTGGTTAAGTCTCCTGACTTTTGACAGGAAAAACAAGGATCACCTGTAATGGCATTTGGCCACTTCTCTGTCCAAATCAGGAGGATACTAAAGAATTTCTGTGTGCTTTGACTGGAGAATTTTGGAAGACAACAAGAACAGAAACTTTCCAGTTAAGGCACCAGGCTGAGACTTAGGAGATGGGAATTCAGTTCCTGACTTTGTCACACTTGTGTCCCACCTGTGACACCTCCTCTGCAAACCATGGATGGCTGATCCAGACGACCACAGCACACATTTAAGTTGGTCTTGCTAACTAAAGGCATTCATTGTGTGTCCACAAATGTATTTCTCTGTGTTGTCTGGTCACAGGAAAGGGATAGAGAGAAGGGCAGGTACTGTCTGATAAACAAAACGCTTCCTGATATTGGTTTGGTCTGCCAGGTGTTAGTGCTACTAGGCAAACAAACTATTAACCAAACTATTAAGTTCAAATGAAAATAAATACAAACTATAACATGAAAAAAATCTGAGTTCTTCAAAATTTGAGCCATTTCTCCTTGCTGAGATCACCTCCCTTTGCCTGACTGGACATCAAATCCCCACTTGGATGCTGAGGGTTGCTTTTGTGTACAATGAAGCTGATGGCAGCCCAGGCATCACCCTGAGACCTACCCTGCCATCTATCTCCAGCTATTTCCTTATCTTCTTCCTCAGAAGAAAAACATGTTTCCACAAATCCCTTCCTTCTTTCAAGAGCCCACATTAGTGATGACCTCCTCTCTGACACCAGTTCTTCTTCACCCTGGTCTTCACTTTATCCTGGCAGCTTAACAGACTGTGAGAGGCAAGGCAGGGGCAGCACAGGCAGAGGTGATGCCATGACTACATCCAATCTGTATCTGTCACATTAGAATAATCTGTTGTATATTAAGGGATAGATTTGATTTCTTTTCTAATGTGTTATTTACAATCTGGCAGAGTTCAGTACAAATGTAGGAACTGATCCTGAAATTTGATCAACCCTGGCAAACCCAATGAAGTCAGTGGAGCCTGCACAGATGGATCAGATTCCAGTATTAAAGATTATTCTTGTAAACTGCTCCAGAGGCAAACCTCACAAAATCTGTAGTCACAAAATGACTAAATAAACAAGGCAACTGACATCTGCATTTGGCATTTTTATTTCATATGAATGTCACAGCATTGGCTGAATTAATCCATTTTTGTTAAGTGTCAGAGAAAAGAACCTAGGGAGGGAATAAAATAAGAGAAGTGTAACTAATAACAGACAGAAACTTTTCAAAGATAAGCTTGAGAAGATACACCTTTTGCTTTGAAGTGAATAAAACTAGGTCCTAGAAGACAGAACTCTTTTCACTTTCAAATGAGAGCCCTGTGATCCTGTGGGGACCTCTGGGCAGGCAGATCCAAGAACAAATGCAGTGTCCTTCAGTGTCTTGAGTTTTGATTTCAGGTCAGAAATTCCTAGTAAAATGAAAAAAAGTATTTTTCCCCTTTTCTTTTAAATCAAAATTGTGAATCTTCATTGTTCTTGCAAGAAACTCCTGAAGTGAAAGCCCTTTGGCTTTTGGAAAATGTGACTGGTGAATTTAGCCCAGACTCAGTTCTCTCCTAAGTATTGTTAGGAATTAGAGTTCAGTAGAAGGAAGAAGCAGTTTGATCAGAACCCCCTGCCCTTTGATTGTTCAGATATCAGCCCTATTGTCATTGTCATCCTCCTGGTTTTCCTATGCTATCTGCCAGCCAGCAAACCTGGAAAGGTCAAAGAGCAAGCCAGCCAAAAACCCAGGAGAGTATAAAAAAGGTATCTTCAGCCTTTTGTAAGAAAGGCCTTAATAAACAAATTAGATATTTTTTTCCTCCTCAACAAGGCTGATTGCTACAGACATTTGAGCAGAAACTGAGAATTAATTGCTGTAAAACTGCTCCTGATGTGGGGTCTGAGGAGGAGGAGGAGGAGGAGTTTCTCACCACAGCATTGCCAGGATTGTTCAGCATGTTGCAGAGAGGAAGAAGATACCAGTTAGAGTAATAGCGAGAGCAGGGCTTGGAGCATCTAGATAAACATCTGGAAGGCTCCTTGGGGCAATTACATTTGAAGACTTAAAAATAGGAAGGATTAATTTAAGTGGGATTCTGAAATGGAACTGAAACTGGTAGAGTTGTTAGCCAGCGGAATCACATAATTGCACTTCTTTCTACTATCAGTGGCAGTTTTACTTTCAGAGGAGTTTAGGAAGCTGGACTTATAAAGAACATAGAGGGAGAACTGACAATAGAGTGTGGGAGGCGAGATGAGAGCATGAATTAACATACCCACAGTGGTGAAGTCAAAGCCAAATGTGGCATCTGACTACCTTTATATGTCTTCAGTATTTAGCAATGAATATTAATTGTATTTAATACAAGCTGTTTTGCTATTTGAATAGGAAACTTAAACCTTCAGCTGGTGCCAACACCACAGCTTAGGGCTCACTGCACTGTGTCAGCAGGCCCTGCTTTCCAGGCAACCCCTCCTATGGCCACTGAGTGAGAGTGAAATGGCCTTTCACTCAGACTACATTTTGGCTGATCTTGGTTTTTAGCAATAAGAAACTATTTAATTCTATTGAGAAAATTGAGCACTTTTAGATATATTGTGTTTGAAACACTTCTGATACTTGGTATGCTCAGTAGTAGAAGGGCATGGGGAGGAAAGAGAATTGTCAATTAAATATTTCAGATCTGCCATGCACAGAAAACTCTGAAATTCATAATTTTTCAATATAGCCTCTGATCAGAATTCACTTCTTAGTCTGGTCTTAGGATAAGATAATTTTCAACAACTTTTTTTTGGTTTGATCCTGCAGTTGCTGCACTAAACAAAAAGGGTTCCTAGGGTTCCTACACTCTTTCCACCAAGCCTCTGTGTATGTACGTGGGCATGTGTATGTGTATATGTATATGTATGTTTAATGTCCCCCATAATGTCTTGCTGACTGTAGTGGCAAAGGAAGTCCTCACTGAATCACCACTGCTTTGCCAGTGTTCAGTGCTGTTCCCTGGAGTGTTATGATGCGTGCAGGAACCTGCTTGGACACTTGATTTCCCTGGCTTCTCTGGAGGTTACTTTGGTGTTTTGGCAGAGTGCTGCTGGTGGTGCTCATGAGATTTCTTGCCTCAATGCTCAAGGTGCATTGATACTTTCAGGAAGTTTATCTTTAATAGCATAACCCTTAGAATCTTCTACAAAAGCATTAATTTGGTGCTTCTACGTGCTCAGTGGCATGGGGGGGGGGGTTCATATTTTGATCTGTAGGCCCAAGAAATCACCATCACCCTGGAGGTTTCTGCCAAGGGTTAACTCACGGGCTCATCTGAATGATTCAGTCATGACAGGGGAGAGGGATTCTTCTTTATTAATGGGATTTTATGCTTCTGAGTAGTTTCAAGGAAATCAGTCCCAGAGGTCCTCCACAGCAGAAGCTGAGGGAACAAAAGCCATCTTTCAACACAGTCCAAGCCCCAGGAGGCTGGAATATTTGAAGTTCTTGTCAGGAGCTTTCTATCAAAAGCAAATCTCTCGCCTCTGCCCTCCAATCAGACTGAGGAGAAGATTTTTGAGTGATAATCAGCTGGGTTTCAAATCTGGGAAGACCTGCAGCTGCAAGTGAAGAACCGATGCTTTCATTTGATGATCCTTTGGTGATTTAGCCCACCAGAGCACAGAGTTAAGGCAATGACCTTCGCCAGTACATGTGGGAGGCAGAACATCCAAGTAGTCAGGCCCCTTGATGTAAAAATGCCAACAAGTTTTACCTGAACTGAATTACTCCAAGGTAGACTGTTAAGAGGCTGTTGGAGGTTCATATGGCAGTGGGTATTGTTGAAACCTCCTACAAAAAGCTCTGTTCTGGGGTCTGCCACTGCTGACTTCCCTGACTTGTCTGGTTTCTTAAAGACTTTCTTGCTAACATCAAATAAGTTTCATGCATCAGTCACTTCTTTATCTTCTTTTAGATTTTACATGCTAGAGTGCTGCAGAGAACTCATCTGAGAGTAACTGCAAAGAGGAGACTTGAGCTGCTTTGCCACTTCCACCCTCCATCTTATACTGAAGCCTTGTTCTAAATTCTGATAGAAACCACCTATAAAACTGTAAAGGCCACTGCAGGCTATGTGGACTTTCCCCATGCATCTATAAAACCATTATGATTTAGACTTGGTCTACAGCAAAAAATCCTGTTTTAGTCATTCTGTACTGTGGGAATGGTTCTGATATTGTAGAAATCAACCCATTTGCTGCATTACTTCACTGTGAATTTCTTTTGCTGTAGTCTCACATGCACCTGTAAGAGACAGCAATGCCATGATGGAGATTGTCCTGAGTTGCCATACCTTTTGTTTCAAACATGACTTGGCTTCTGTATCCATCCCTTTCTCCCAATAATTCTATCCCTACATGCTTTTTATCATTGTTGTAGCTTCTTTTTTGTCACCTCCTGATACTCCAGGGATAAGAATCCAGGGATCCCTTTGAAGAGGGCCAGTCACTTACCAGAACTGACTTCCCTGAAGAGACTGTTCATGTCTGTCCTATAACAATAGGAGAGTCTGATAAGGTATTGATTCTGTAACTTCTGTATTCTTCTGTCAGATTTCCTTCCCATTCTCATCCTCTTTTAATTTTTGCCCTCCTTGGCTGATTTATTTCTCTGGTAAAGCATTAACTTCCACTGAAAAAGGGAGCTGCAGAGAACAGCTGATCCAGCTGTGGAGCCCACCAGTTTGTGCTTGGCATAGTGCCCAGCCACCATTGTGTGGACCCAAACTCCTCCACCTTATAAAGGCTTATCTCATTCTGAGAAGTCAAGATACAGAACTGAGAATCTTCACAGAACTGAGAATCTGAATGTTCTCCTCAAACAAAAATTATAGGTCAGTAACCTTTTTTTTTTTTTTTTAGGCAGTTGATATTCCACAGTCAATACTGTTTGGGATGTTGTTGGTATAGTATAAGATCTCATTAGACATTCACAGCGTTAACACTTAACCAGAACTAGGGAACAAACCAACAGCTAGGCAAAACCATGCATATATTAATGCAGAAATGGATTATTCCACAAACTACTTCAAATTTACACAGGCACAAAGTGAAAAACAGCTGTTATTTGTTCTGGGAATTTGAGTAAATGTAAGAGAGGAGCAAGAATACCTTCAAAAACTTCAGGCTATGTGAAAAATGTCTTAATAGTGCTAGTTACTAAGTCATGCACTTATTTTAAAGGAAAAAGGTGGAAGCCTGTCTCTTAAGGAGTTTAAAATTGTAGGAAACAATCCTGCATTTGCAGATAGGATGGCTGGAAGAACAGGTGACACAGACACTCAGGACCTGAGGAAGGCAGTAAGTGCCTTAGTCAGTAGAGGTACAGATGGAAGAGGATGAGCCGTGACACCCTCAGGCTCACACAGCTTTCCAGTGGGGATATTCCTATGCATAACTTCACACATGCCCACTTGCAGACCTGCAAGTTGATTCCTTCCTCTCTATATCCTATCATTTGAGAGCTGAAAATTATTTATAGTAGAGGGAGTACTGTCTAAACATGAGAGTAACTTGGTTTTTAAATAGGTTGTTTTTTAAGGATTCTTGCAACTTGTTACTGATCATCTCTCAATACAATGGCTAGACACTGGTTTCAAGGGAGTAGGAAACTTTTTCCATTCAGTGTCCTCATTTCCTATGTTCCTGAGCAATAATTTATAGCAGTGTCACACAGTTTCAGAAATATTATGTTGCCAAGGTCAGTATGTTTAAGGATGTCACTACTGTTAGCCACCTTTCCCATCCTCTTGCCAGGTGTCACTGCCCCCAAAACAAGGACAACCTTTTGTGAATCAGCACTGGGGCTGCTGCTGTTCTGTATTAAGGCCAGTCCAAGCTGGAGTTATTTTCCATCAGTATATTGGGCTGACGGTGGCAATCTAGGACCTGATTCCCCAGAGGATCAGATTTCTCTGTCTTAGAGAGGAGCAAGGCTGAAGGCAGTGTAACCTCAGACTGCTGATTTTAATCTGCTGGCCCAAGCATGCTGGAGCTTGGTTAAGCATCAGATAGTGACTGTGATGAAAAGGTTCTGGGCTACGTGACAGGTACTAGAGGCCAGGTAGGTTGTTGGTCTGATTTGGCTGCTTGTGGAGAGCTTGGACAGAGTGATGAGCTATTTTTGAATCCTGCCAGGCAAAAACTTGAGGACTGGCGATCTAGAAATCCATGTGACAGCCTCAATCCTCTTCTGCACCAGTGGAGGAGACAGAAGAGTGAAGCAGTTTTACACACAGCAGCAGAACAGCAGGTAAACGTGGAGGAGCCACAGCTGGAAGGAGCAGAGCTGACTTTTGAGGGCTTATAAGAACAGCCACTGATTTGGGGAATTGGTGGCTGAGCAGAGGGAGCTACAGCAGGAGTGGAAGCCCAGGCCTGAAGGGAAGGGAATTTCCAAGGGTAGGCTGCAGTCCCTGGTGGGCAGGGGGCTGCTGAGAGCAGGGGAGCCCAGGCACACACTCAGGCACTGTTCCAGGGAGCAACTCTGAGGAGGGATCCAGACATCTGACATGTTCCTCATCCTACAGCTCAGCAGTGCCTGCCAGCTCTTGGTTCTCTGCAAGGCAACTGCAGCTCCACAGGGACACATGAGCAAACACAGACTCCCTGTGAAATGCCTGTGCTCCCACACTCACCTCCTTTTTGTCACATGCAACTCAAGTTTGTTAGTTTTCCCTTCCCTTATTTTGGTTTAAAATCCCTGTTTTGGGAGAAAAAAAAAAGCAAAAAAAAAGCCACTTTATAATTGTCAGAGAGGTCAGAGCTTTGCAAAGCTTAATTCTTTAGAGCACTTTGGAAATTCTCACCAGAAAACATCATATGAGGCAACTGGAGGGAGCCAAGACTGGTTTGGTAGTCATTTCTGGGGATATCGGACTTCAAGGAAGACAAAATAGCAATATCTTGAGAGAAAAGAAAGGCCTATTGTTGTTCCTGTTCTTTTGGCTCCATCAACTCTGCTGGTTCCTGCCCAGAGGAGCTTCCTCATTCTTTCCCTGTTATTTTTCAATCCACTTCTTTCCATTTCTAAAAGACAGAACGTTGAAGCAGATCGATTAACGCAATAACAAATCTCATGTTTCCTAAAGCTGAGCAAATACTGGCAGAGCCCATCTGACAATGCCCAGGATGGAGGATCCCTCTGGGAACACCAGCCTCACTGGAGGGGAGCAGGAGGCAGCCAGGCCCAGCAGCAGCAAGGCTGACAGGGCACTCTCTCTCCTCTTGAGACTGAGGGAATTAAGTCTTTTTTTTTACAGAACTTCATGTAGAAAATCTTATTTTCATTTGTTTTCCTAGATTGATGGTGTGTGATTCTTCCTGCTTTATTTATGGAGAGATTATTTGGCCACATGATTAACTAACACAACAACCAATTACACACATATTGTAGTAATTGGGAGTTCGTATACAGAAGAATTACCATAGAAATTATATGAAATAGGCTCATGTCAGTGAAAGGGAAGAAGACAGAGGAAGGCTGGCTGTTAGAGCAGGAAGAGTGTAGACCACATCTTCCCATATAGATCCATCATCTTGCTTTGGAGACATGAATATTCCTTTTCAAAAAACACTTTTGGTGACATTTTTAAAAAATCTGTAGTTTACTAGATGCTCAGTTTTGGCATTTATTGTATCAAACAGGGACTCAAATAAACTCCTTGTGGCCTTAGTTTGTTGCTAAATGCTTTTACTATGCAAAAGACACTTGAATGGGGATGTTACAAATGAAAGGTGTTTGTGTGGTGGTTTGCAGCCAACTGCTGGTGTGGCCTCTGCTGCTTGGGACACTTCTTTAACCCTTACACTGGAAAAAAGTAAATACATACAGCTACTGCAGAGGCCCTGTAGGAACAGCTGCTCCCAAGAAATACAAGTCTTCAAATACCAATGACTTCCCTGCTAGGAAATTTGAATTTCCTTAAAGTACTGAATGGCCTTAATAGTTGAATCCAGGAAGCAGGAAAATAGGTTAAGTAAGTGACAGAAACACAAAAGAATAGAAGTAACATGTAGGCAATCTCAGTTTGTCCCAGAGGAATATTGTCACAGAAAGGCAAAATGGTATTGAAATATAGCTGGAATTAAAAATTCACAAATTCAGATTACCTGCTCCCACTCCCAAAATAATTTGCTGTAAGGGTTATTATCATCTCAGCACACTTATGGTGAACTGGGAGAAATGTCAGCTAATTCAAGAACAGAGGGGACTGGGCAGCAGCATAAAGAAAATGAAGAGTTCTGTGATTTTGTTTCACACTAATAAAAAAGGTCAGCACTAAAATACCAATTCTAAGTCTAATTTTTCTTTATGGGTTTAACATCATTGTGCTACACCAATGAAGACAATACATCTGTATATCTACACTATTACTGTCAATGATGTTGAGAGAAGGAAAGACAGTTATAGTCACCAGAAATACAAATATATAATTTAGATTAAAGAAAGATACTGAAAACTGATAAAGGGAACAAAAAAAAATTTACTTGAGCACATGCTCTGAATATCCTGGTCTTGCATGGAGAGTGCAGCCTGGAGCAGCTCCACAAAGAGAAGCAGAGCACACATCAGCTCACCTTCCTAGGGCAGCACGTCCTGTGGGAGAGTGCAGGACAGTGATGGGCGGACACAGTGAGAGTCTGGTAACCAAATGCAAAGCTAACATAGTTAACACGCTATAGACTTTGCAAGGTACGTCCTCAACTGCTGTAAAATGAGCAGTTCAGTCCAGTCAATCCATGCATGTCTGTTCAGTCCACTGGAAGGTTTGGGGCTGTTATGCACCCCAGGGTGTGCACCTTGCAAACTTCAGGTGACACCACGTTCCTGGAGAAGCACAATAGAGGGGAAACAAATGTGTCATAGATCATGGTCATGCTCAGCCACCAGCTTCAGGTAGGTTTTCATGTAGTCTTTACTATGGCCATAAACCAGGCCTGTGTCACCCGTGCTCTTGGGGAATACAGACACCTCCCTGCAGAGCCCGTCCTGGCCACTGGGACATTCATCTTATATACTCACAAGTGATCTGTTCACTGAGAGTTTTAGAAGGGTAAGTGATGCTCAGGCTGATGGAGAGCCAGCTGCTGGTGTATTCATTTGGTGATCTGTGTGTGCAGTGCTTGGGATGAACCAGGAGTGCTGGCAAGAGCTCTCTGCTTCCCTGGTCAGCCACATGTGCTCTGCACTGCTGGAAAAGGGCCGTGGGAAGCCTGTTAGGAAACAGATTGCTGTTTGGCTTATAAAAGCAAAGATAATCCCCAAGTTAGGCATGTGAGGTTGTGTTTGCAGGTGTGCCAACCTGTTTCCAACAGTGAGGAGTGCCCTCTGCCTTGGTCCCCGGCATGTCTGTGAGGGGTCAGGCTGTGCCCTACACATTTTTCATTTTTCACAGAAGAAGAAATATATGCAGAGTGCTCCATGTGCCACTCATGCTGCACAGAGGAGAAGCCCACCACATCTCCCCAGTTATAGAAGCTGCAAGAAGAGCACAGCTGTGCTCTCAGACATCAGAGAATCTGCACGGGAGAACGTGCAGAAACCAAGCCTTGTAGTTTCTGCTGTTCGTACACCATGTTTATAAGCAATATTTCTTCCTTCTGTAAGATCCTTAGCCCTAACTGACTACATTTTAAAAAGATTCTTGTCTGTCTTTCCTTATTTCTCAGTGGGTTGCCATGCTGGGAGCATAGGAAGCAGCCTCCTCCATTCCCTTCCCTCCTGCTCCCCTGGGAATCTCTCCCTCTCCAAATTGCAACCAGACTGAGAAGTCTGGCATCCAGAGAAGTGGGAAAACAAACAACAATCACGGTCCCAATTCCACTTTTGCCTCCCCTTTGAGCCCAGCTTAGCTGAGCCTGCTGGCTGGGAGCTGCTGCCCAGCCAGGCTGGGCTGCACCCGCCCAGCACTGCTCTGTGCCACGGGGAGCTTTGTCCCAGAGCTCCTGTGAAGAGGCACGTGCTTTGACACTCTGATTCTGGCCCATGTGAGAGAGGTTAGACTTTTGAAAAACTGCCTGCCTTAACTTTATTGCCTCCCCCCCCCCCCCCAAATTCTACAGGCTGCAACATAGTGAATTAAACATCTAGAAAAAAGGGCTGTCGTCATTTTTTGCAGCTTTCAGTGGTTCAGACGAGGCGAGCAATCAAAGGGCAAGGCAGAGGCATGCCTTTTCATTGCTGCTACAAACAATCAAACTCAGACTTTGCACCATGTAGAGGGCTGTATTACAAACAAGCACGGCTGCTATCATATTACCATCCTGAGGCTGATTTATATGAAGTGGCTTCTGAGCTCTGATTAGGCTTGAAAACACGTGCTGTATAGGCAGAGCAGATTGCTGGAATAAAATTTTCAGTAACACTTCTAATTATTCAGGTGCCTACTAGTGAGACATTTCTGTTTCAGGGAAGTTGCATTCGGTTTGTAAAGAGTTTTAAGAGGGAGGTAATTAAGGAAATGAAGATCGACTGGTATTTCTGAGGAGGTTGTATCTCTGTGCTGTACGAGCTGTACAGGCAGCAGCAGTAACTGTTCAGTAAATTGCTAGAGGGATAAATAAATGCATTGTAATGTTAAGGCAGCATGCAAGCAGCTGCATCAGGTCTTTTAATTTATTCTAGGGAAGGAATTTTTACAGCTAGTGAAATCCAAAGAGTTTTCAGGCATATGTTCAGAGGTCATGATCAGAGCTACTGTAAGTGAACCTGCACTGCTCATACTTGACTATAAAAAGATTTTTCTATCAGAGTGTATCAAAAAAGAGCTCTATTTTTCCCACTCAAAAATTCAGAAATCACACAAGCCCTTGATTATAGACTTGTGTTCTGCTCCCATGGTAAAAAGCCCTCTTCCCCAAAGATTTCTGAGGCAAAGACTCCTGCATTTATGTGCAGAGCCAGACATACCTATGGCCAAGAATACATTGACTGCTGCTTGTTCAAACGACAACACAGTAAGGCTGAGGACACGAGAATTAAACATTGTGGTGGAGGCTTAGCTGCTTAGAAAAGTGCTGCAAACGATTAGGAAACAGCTGCCCAAAAATAAACTCCAAAAGGTGCAATTTGTGCCGCAGTTGAGCCCTGCATTACTGGAGCAGCAGCACAAATGTGCGAACCTTTATCAGTCAGAAGTCCCTGCTGTCCTGGATTCCCGTGCAATTGAAAGCAGAGTCATCTGCAACAATGGGAGCTTTATTTATCCTGCACAATTGCTGCCAAAGCAGTCCTGGGACGTCCATGAGACTGCTATGAATATGTTTGGAGCGGGATGAATCTGGCAGAGCGCTGCGAAACTGCTGCATCACCAGTCTCAGGTCTGCCGGCTGGCTGCACTGACTGGCAGTTTTTGTGCAGGGTTGCTAAGGAAATTTTAAAGCTTTTAGGAGCCTGAAATGGCACTGTTCAAGCTGCCCGCCCCGTTAGAGACTCATGACTGCTCTACCCTCTAGAGGCAGTGGCGAGGATGTAATCGCTGCTGTTAGGAGAGCTGATGGAGACTGGGAGTCAGGACCGCAGGCTGTGCCCATCCCTGCATCCCCCACCCTCACAGCTCCCACCCTCATGGTGGGTGTTTCCAGGAGTAATGAATAATGAGATAAGTCAAGAGTGAAATGGAAGCCGTTTTACATCATCTTTCTGGTGGCTCCCAGGACCCCATTATGAGATTGGCCTTTTTTTTTCTTTATTTGAGGTAGGTGTGTACCAAAGGAACAAGAATTTAAGTTTTCCCTCTGCCAGGGACATTCATCACTTTCTGATGTGCTGCCTGGTGCTTGTCAGCAGGGCAGAAATCTGTGGCCTTCTGAGTGTCCTACTGAACTGCACTTAATCCTGTTAGCCTCTCTAATACGACCTACTTCTTCCCAGAACTAAGAGTCATCCGGCTTTGATAGGAAACAATAATGGAACTAAATCTGCTTCCAACATGTAGGACTCCTGAAAGAAGAGTCACTTACTGACAAGCCTGGACTTGATACCAGACAGCAGGGCTGGTGAGTTCCCACTGAAGAGCAGCTCGGCAGGTTAGACTTTTCACTAGACATTATTACCAAGCTTGTAGGCCTCAGGGAGCAGTGAAATTTGGGGACATCAATGTGATAACATAGCTGGAAAGCTCACTGATTGCATCAGAGAAGATGGAGCCATTACAGCAGAAGGACTGAAGCACTGTGTGTTCTACAAGAGCTTGGGAAGAGACACGGGGAAATACTTCACTGCCTTGTGGCCAGGGTCTTCCTGTAAGGAGAATTTTCAAATCTGCACTGAAAATAAAATAACAGTACGAATTTTATGGAGAATACCCTTTCCTGTTTGTGCCTTTTCTTTATGCAGTCTTCCTGACTCCTCACTACATGAACCCTCCAGATGTGAGGGCTGAAGCAAAGCTCAGACTAGATCAGGATGGCTTTTGGTGAACAAAAAGACAGCAAAACAGTGTGGAAGGTGTTTTCTGAGGTGATGCTGACTGTATTTCCTAATGGGCTGAAGAGAGGTAAGCAAAAAGCAAATATAATAGGACAAAAGGAAATTTTATATTAACTGCCTACTTGAACTCTCTGCAGAGTGAAGGTGAGAACCTCCTTGACAGTCATCTTCCAGGTACCCGTGGCTCTGCTCCTGGGTAAATGTAAATGACGCCTCCTGGAAAAGCCACTAGATTCTACAGTTTAAATTTGGTTAATTAAAGGCTTCAAGAGGCATAATCCTTAACATATAACCTTTCACATGAGAGGAACACACTCAGAAAGTCTAGTACACCAGAACAAATGTAAATGCCAGGTACACACTGAACCTGAGAAAGAGAGTTCCCAATGCCTGACCTTGTTCCTTAAGAAAAAGGTTTCTGTTCTGCACTGCACTCCAAGTCACGAGTCAGGTATATAAAGACAAACTTTGAGATGTACTGTCCAGGCAAAAGGAACTTGTCATAGATCCAGAATTAGAGCCCAGTGTAAAGCCCAGAGAATGGCAGTGGCAAGCCCCTCACATGCCATACGCCACAAACTTCTCAGCAATGCACAGGGATGTCACCAAAGTTTCTGTGCCACATTCAGTTGTTATTTCCCTCTCCAGTTATGCAGGAGGGCACTGTCACAGCCTGCAAGGCCACCAATGTGAGCTATGCAGTGCATGTGAGACCACGGAAGAGAGTCTCCCTGGTTATCAGATGCCTGAGAGAATCTCTGTCATCCTGGTACTGGGAGCAATAAGGTAATAGTCAGTGTCAAGCAAAGCTGGTAGGTTGAAAATGGCTCAAAAAATACCTGTCAGTTTCCCAAAGTATTCATCTCCCCCTCCCATCGTCACTTCCTCTTTGCTTAGTGCTGTTTGCTTTACATTTTGGTTGAAACTTCCATGAGCTCTGGCAGAGTGTCACACTGTGAGACCCTTCACAAAACACCTCCTTACCTCTTGCCTCATCTCCTAAATTCCAAAGTGTAAGACATCTTTCAAGGGGATGAACAAAATGTACTGTCCTGCTTTGTTAAGGGACTGTAAGGCTCTACAGTGTTCCAGAGGAAAAGTGAGAGGCAAAGCTCAGCAGTGGAGGAGGGTGGAAGGGCTGGCAGGAGGTCTTGGGAAGGCTCTATAGTACAGAGAGCTGCTCCCATCTCCTCTGCCTTGTTTTAGCCACATCACTCTCTAAATGTGTATTGCAGTGCTGTCCTGAGAATATCACAGTTCGTGTTACAGGCAGCTGTGGTACAACACTCAAATATTAAGGTGGTTGCTTGACAGTGATAACACGGCTCAGTGGTGGAAGGCTCTCAGTGGGGAAATGGATATGATGGAGTGCAGTGGCAGAGGAGATAAAAGGTCATGAATGTTGAGCTAGAAATGTTGCCATTAGTATGCAAAAAAGATATGAAACAATCTGTTAGTATGACAACATGATAAAATAATGTAATTTTCGTTTAGCAAAGAAACACAAGGACCTCTTTGAAACCTCTCTTCAGTCGTCCCAAACTCAGAAGTATTAGACAAGTAATTTTATTTCCCTGTCACAGCTCATTATGAAAGGACATGGCATGCTCAGCATCCATTCTGGGTCTGAGATTGGTTTTATCTCATAATGTTCTCTATGTGAAAGTATCATGTTCTTTGATCAGCACTAGACCTACACAAATCAAGTTAGAGCAATTTCACTGGATGTTATCTCCAGAGAAGGAAGGATTAGGAACAAAAGATCAATCTGAGGTGCACTGACAGAGCTGGATGCTGAGCCGTGTCTGGGTGCTCCTGCAGACCAGAGCAGAGCATGGTTTCTGTGCTGTATTTCAGCTGGTTCTGCTCTGTATGCTGACAAATGTTACATTGACCTGGTGGAATAACATAAAGGGTCATATGAAAATAGTCCTTCAAGTACAATTTGCTACCACTCAGGTTACAAATGGTGTCAAAACCTTGAAAGAAACATTGACTCATCAATTTGAAGCTGTTTGGTTTTTGCCCAAAACTTTCTTTAAAAACAAGAGCTGCATGAAGAGTCATCAAATCTTTAATAATATGCCCCAAATTAAGAAAGAGTACGACCCAGAGATCCAGGCTCTGCTACAGCAGGATTTCTTGTGTGTGTATCATCACTGCCCAGCAGCCAGACAGGGGTCTGGTGCTTCAGTTCCAGCACTTGTGCTGACTCTCCCACCCTGCTCTGAATAATGTGATGCTACCCAGTGCCTCAGATGATGCTGTCAGGGACTATGGTGAGGTAAGTGTGATGACTCACTCCTCTGGTCTGCTAAAGAAGGTTGTAAATATTATACAGTTTGTTTTGATTCTAAAACAAAACAACAAAACAGAACAAAACCAAACAAAGAAGCAAAAAAAGTTTATAGAGTTTCTGAGCACAGTGCATGGCAGAGTCACAGCCAGATTGCATTATAACCCTGTGAACTGGCAGTTTCTTTTTTTTTCCTTTTTCGTGGGAGTTATTTTTCATTTCTTTCAGCAAGACCTGGGAGACCCATCTTCCTGTCCACCTTCCATTCTGTCTTCCACAAAGATGTTTCACCAGAACTTTTCTGATGGTGCCCAAACCTGATATATGGCATGTAAAATACAGCACTATCAAAACATGAATCAGTCACAAAGCACCTAACTCCTGGTGAGGTGATACAAGTTAAAAACCAGGCTGGGGAATTCCTGATGGATTTTCTGGAGCTTCATCCTTCCAACCTCTTTTACTGCTATGCATAAAACAAAGAACATTTTTGTCTGTGGAATGTATCAACTTGTTTAAAACAATACAAGCCAATGAAAGCACAGGCCTACCTCCTTTTTTTAGTAAGTTTGCAAACCAGAGTAGTCTAACCATTCATCCAAGAAAATTCAGAGGAATCTGAAACCCATTTCTTTGGCAGCAGGATGGAGGGCTGAATCAAATGGGAAAGCCAGCTCTTGACAGCAGAGGAGTTCCTTTCCTAGGTGGTAACAGACATGCAGGTTCACATCCTCAGCTGTTAAAACAGAGATTTTTACTACATCAAGAACCATCTCTTTCTTTCTCGGGTTGATCTGGAAGGAAAGATGAAACAAGAAAACAATAAGTAGGAACCAAGATACTAAGAGAGTTATTATTTAAAGCACTGACCTATGATTGATTCGGACAAATGAACTCCTGTCATCAAAGGGCTTGGTTGTTTCCAGGTGCCATGTGCCAGTGAAAGGCCACTGTCTTCAGATTGGGAAGTGTTTGTAATCAGAGGCACAACAAGCCACCTGAGAGACCCTGAGCACCCGTAAACCAGGGCCCAGGGGTGCCCTGCTGCAGGTTGCCAGGGGAGCAGCCTCTTCTGGGCAAGTGTGAGGCTGTTCCTCGTTGACAGCAAGTAATACTGGTTGCATATAAACTGTCAGGAAAGGAAGATAAAAGCACCGGCAGTAACTGAGCAATGAAGTCTCTGAGGAAGGCCTGGGCAGCAAGGTCAGCCATGGGGACCTGACATGCCACCACCACCAGTCACCACCTCACTGGGGTGAGATGGGGCTGGTGAGTGTCCTAACAGCACTGAGAGTCACTGCTGCCCATAATGGCAGATGTGGAGCTCAAGGTCTCCTGCAGCACCAAAGCCTCACTTGCAGTCCCCTCTCTGCTCCAAAAGCTCACTCAGGGATGACCCAGTGGATGGCAGTCATCAGGCCAGGGATCCTTATTCACCCTTATGCAGTTAAAACCTGATGGATTTCCATCTGGTGACTTCAGGAGTAGTTGCTATACCCAGATTGCCTCAGGTGATACATTTTGCTTATTTATATCCTTGCAAATGAGAAATAAATACAGGTAGATGATGTGAGAAAGTGCCCCGAACCAACCAGAAAGCATTAGTGATAGCAGTTTTATGATGTCTATTCCAAAAGATGGTTTAATATTGCATAAAGTCCTAAAAGTGAGAAGAAATGAAAAGAATTTGTATCTTTATGGATGAACTGTAAACCATGACACCAGGACAGTTCTACCCAGAGAAAGAAAACTCACCCCCCTAACTGCTTTCTATTATACTCAATAGCTAAAAAATTATGATGGTGGGTAAATTTTACTCTAGACAGAATAAAGTGTGCCCTGGCTGCACTACAGAGCTTGTTTCCCTGTCTGTGTGTGCACAGCGTGCACTCTGTGTAACGAAGGATAATTGTGTCAGTACATAATCAGAGATATAAAGGCGGGTGAGTGAGATGCCAGTGATGAGATCAGCATGGCAATCCTCCTAAAGAGATAGATATCTACTTGCCACATGGTTTGAGGCCAGGTCTGGGACAAGGGTCAAGAAACTGTGTCTAACAGGACTGGTGCATTACCCTGAGGAGAGCGTGTAACTTTTCTTGGTCCCATTTCCCACGTGGTAGAAATTAAAGATGATTGCTCAGACAAACATCACCTCTCTGCAGAGGACCCATGAAAAATTCAGGCAATATTTGAATCATTTAAAGGTTTTTTCCAAAAGGCACTGTAGCAAAGTTTACAGAGCAGCCCAAAGGCTGGAAAACTTGCAAGAAGAGTTTAAAGGGGCTGGTTAGGAATGAACTAAGCATTGGTTAACAGACAGTATACAGAGGCAGGATGAAAGCCTGCTATTTTTGTACTGTAAAGGTGCAGAAACACTGTGAACAATAATCAAAATAATAAAAAGAAAGAAACTCTGAGGAGATCCTCCAGCAGCTCCACAGCCACCCCAGTGCTTGCTGTTTGCCCACATCAGCAGGGATACACCCCTCAGCTGCTGGCAATGGCTGCTAAACTGAGAGCAGGGCAGCTTGGAGTCAGGATTTGTAGGAAAGGGAACTAATTTTCCATCTCATGATCTGTCACTTTGAGTTCCCTTTTTAACACACAGTCAGCAATGGATTTGTAGTGACAATTGTGAGCAGGGGAGTCTGACAGAGACCATCAGCCATAATTGAGACTGCAATCAAGAGTTGGCTGAAAAGTTTGAGCTTCATCATTAGTCAAGATTAAAAAACAAACAAACAAAACCCTGAAGAAGTTACCACTTACTCTTTCTGACATGGGTTTTGTTCTTATTTTAAGAACATTCAAAAATATGGGACTCAGCCTGTCTGCTCAGGATGGGACTTGGGAAACCTGAGACCTTTTCAGAAAAGGACTCCAGCTGAGAATAGCCACAGCAGCTGCTTCAGGAGCAGGTTCCTATCAATGAGACAGTCCAGGGCTAACCCATGGAAACCCCATCCTTCTCCTGCCTTGGGTCATTCTCAGAACAGATCCTCTTTTCCTGACATTCAGAGCCAACACGTCTGCCACTCAGTAGTTGATTAGTGAGGAAGAGGAGGGAATGGGCAAAATACTGTTGTAGGCCTGGCCTTTGACACAATGACTGGGACAAGTCTAAGTTCTGCTGTAAGTTGTGGCACTGATCTAATTCTAGACACACAATGGAAGAAGGGATTAAGGTAGGGAGAGAGATTTGGCAAGAAAAGGGGTTTGCCAAAGAGGATAAGGTGGGGCAAAGAGGGACTGTAGAAGGGGAAAGGAGCCAGTAGGGGTCAGATAGCAGGGTGAAAGTCAGAAGACGGTCTCCCTAGGCACCAAGAACAGTAGAAACCTCTTCAACCATGCCAAGGAGGTGATGGATCCTCAGAAGTGAGACCTGAGCATGGCTGGGATGCTCCCTCCGTGACTGAAGTGAGCATTAAACACTTGACCTGGGCAGCACCTGGATGTAAACTCCAACATCCTGTTGGAAATATGCCTGAGTGCCAGGCAAAGTCCATCAGTCTTAGAGCCCCAGATAAGGGGCTATTTTTATAGTGCAAGTGGTCTCATGGTCAGTGCCATCAAGAGGAGGGGACTGAGGAAGGTCACCATGCCCTGATGTGACCAGAATTGCCCTAATTTGTGAAGAGCATGCTCAGCCACACAGCTGAACACGGAAAAAGCAGCATTGTTAAAACCATTCCTTTGTGGGACATTCCTTTGTGTTTACTTCTCCACAACACTTTTAAAGGCCACTCATAGAATGCTGGAAGGAGAATGGGAAATACCTTGTCTCGGGCTTCCTGTTGTCAAAGAGAAAAATAATCCAATATCCTCCTGCACAGGTGCTGGAGGGGGCCCAAAATTCACTTTCTCCTGGCGTGGGGCCTTTGGTCGGCTCACAGGGCTGGCACGGCACTCCCTCTGCCCATGGGCACCACGCCTGCTCCTCCAGCTCATATTTTATTTTTAATTCAGCTAGTCAGAGGGATGGAGAGAGGAAGAGGCGGATGCTGCCCTGGGTTGAAGTCCAAAGAGCATTGTTTTCTCATTATGAGCATTGTGTTGCCATTGTGGATAATTATAATCTTACATCTCAACTCGTTTGTTTTTTTTTTTTTTAAACCACACAAAGGCATTGAAGCCAGAAACTTCTTGGTGACAACCCAGGAGATGTCTGTTGTTCTTCCTGGCTGTATTCTATCTTATGGGGATTTGAGGGTATTGCTGTGGAAATGCCAGATATTAAAACCTCATTATACTTGTTTGCAAAACAGATCTTAATCACTTGCCATCCTAAACAATTACCCTGGCAGGCAAATTCTGGAAAAATTAACAGCCAAAAAGGATGAAAAATCTTTTCTTTTGCTTTGTTGTAACAGCAAAATCTGCATGCAAATTCACTTAATCAGCCAAAACGCCCTGCTAACACAGCCCTATTCCCAAGGAGGCACTTTTCCAATTTTCTAAAGTGGAGCTACTTCTGTTTCCTAAACCTTGTTCCAACTATAGTTATAATGTAAAGTTGAATGTTTTTCTGCAACCTGTACTGGCATATGGAGCTTTAATATGAAGCATGGAGACACAATCCATCCTTGCCTCCATGGCCTTCCCTGTTAACTCACACATGAAGTGAGAAGTGCAAATCCCCACCTGTCCCAGGCGATCAGGACTCCAGACTCAGCATAAAACCATCTTGCCATTAAGGATTAGCAAGGGAACACTGATGATTTCTGATACCTTCTTGTCCAAAACAAAAAAATCTCATCCCCTTTGGCTGGGGCTCCTGAGCGACTCTCACTTTCAAAACTGATACTGTTGATGTGGCAAGACTGATTTGGATCTAGTGGGAATAAAAGTAGGATGTCTTAGAATCATCTTGGTTTCATGGGGATTCCAGGCCTGGTATTCCTGTCCTTCAGTGAGACTGAATTCCCGGTGGTCTCTGTTATCCCTTGGGGTCTCTGTTACATCAACCACAGGCCTCCTAATTGCCAGTTAAGTCTGTACTTAAAGCAAAACCGCTTTCAAGAGGTTCAGGGGCTATTGCTTTTATGGCAGTCATTTGACTAAGTGACGAATATTATTTGAAGAATTATTTGCCTTGGAGATTAATCTCTGTTGCTGTTTCCCTCCCTGTAGAGGGGAGTCGTTTCTCGACTCTGGAGAACTGACTTCTACAAAACTTGAAGTGAATGCTCTGTGTGCCGCTGCTCCAAACCAGTGCTTGGGCATCAGATAATTCCTGAGATGACAATGGAGTGCCCCTCCAGGTTACCTCATCCAGCACCCCTGAAAGGGCCGTGAGCGAGCTGGTGCTCAGGTTACTGCTTAAAGATGGTCCGAACGAGTGGCTGAGGGCAGAGCTGGGTCTGTAGTCTGTCTGCCCAAAGGCTCAGCCCACTTGCAGCCCCCCTTTCTGGAGTGGGCTGGGCAGCTCCCTGGGGAGCCCGCTCTGCTTCCCTACAGCCTTCACCCCCCAGTGCCCCGCGGCCACCCGAGCGGAGGGCACACGGTGCTCTCACCGGCCCCGAGCCCCATCCAGGCGGCAATAAATCAGGTACATCTAATAAAGCTTCTGCGATACCTGAAAACCGGGAGCACAGAACCCGCATAGGTCCATGAGATACAGCGAGGGTGAGTAAATTACTTGGGTTAGTTTTGCTTTAGTGCCGTTTTAAGACTGATGATGGGATGACACAGAGGGGCAGTGATGTCACTCTGTCGGCATCTCCTCGCCTTGCCAAGACAACAGTTCAGCACGGCACTGGCTTCAAGGAATTAAGAGATTTCTAAGAGATCACTGCTCTCCTTTAAGGGCTGTAATTTTCTAAAAATGCCACAAGATAAATATGCATTACCAATTGCGTAATTTCGTGTTTCATGCCTCAGCTCCCGGTAGCCGAAATATGTTTATTTATTTAGTGAAAGTTTAGAACTGAGTGGGAAGCTGAGGGCAGGTGTGAGTGCTCCAAGCGCAGAGCCAGCACCTCTGCAGCTGCTGAAAGGCTTCGGGAGGAGCTGGGCACAGGGAGCTGGGCACAGGCAGCAGAGCCCCGGTCTGAGCCCCGGGTGCTGCTCAGGGCAGCGATTTAATGCTAATTTGAGCTGATGGCCGTGATTCTCAAAGCATTCAGTGTTACTGTGCAAACCTTTTCAATCTTCTCCCTTCCTTAAATACACAGGCTGCGGTTTCCATTCGCTCCCGGCTAATCCCGCCGTCCCTGAGGGGCAGGCTGGACTCAGGAGGAGGCTGGGCAAGGACCGGGAGCCAGACCCGAGCCGGAGCCGCTCAGCCCTCACCTCCTTCCACGCTCCCCTGCACCGTCATCTCCTCCCTGCTTCGGCCGAGATTCTCTTCCCTTTAACAGGTGGTAGAGTGAGGATTTATGCGAAAGAGCAACACTAAGGTTCTCGAAAATTATTTCTTCCCAGAAAGCAATTAATTCCCTTGTTAGCCAGGAACACCTGCTTTTTAAGAAGCCTTTGCAACGGCATTAGTCATTCGGGATCGTCGTTTGGTTTTCTTATTTCATTAGAAAGACGTAGTTGTAAAACTTCACTATGGAAAAAAAGAAAATCAAACCCAATTTAGGACCATGAGGTGCTCCATTTGGATTTGGAATCTTACTCCAGATACACTACACAGGGACAGAGGCACCAAGGTCCGGAGTCAGGGACTACACAGCACCTAAAGGCAAACACACCGCGGAGTATTTCTGGTAAGTGCCTGTTGAGATCTTTCACACTTCCTTAAAGGCAAAGGGATCTTGTCTGAGGTCACCAAACCACCCTGTGCTCAGCCTCTCCCAGTGCCGCAGGCTGACGAGTCCAGCAGCATTCCCGGGACAGACCCAGCTCTGCACTGCCCACCCTGGCCTGCCATGCACGGGCCTCACTGATCTAAAGGAATTTTCTGGGCTGCTGTGCCCGTAAGGAATTGGCTTGCATCAAAACATCACAATAACCCTGTTACCTTAAGCCTCCTCTCAACTGATGCGGGGCAATAGCAGCGGGGTGTGACTCTGGACAGTGTCTGCACTGCCCCGGTCCCGGAGAGCACCCGGCCTGTGAGCAAAGCCACCCTGACACACGGTGCTCCCCCAGGCCAGTCTGGGAGAGGAGCAGCTCCCTCCTTCCCTCCAAAATGGTGCCAGTGCTGAGCTGCCAACCACCAGCAGAGTCTGGCCCTGGCCCCACGGCCGAGCTCCCTGGACCCTTCCAGCTGAACCCCTACCCCAAAGGCTTCAACTCCCACAGGTTTCTCCAAGGTGAGAACAGTGATGCAGGAAAGAGGGATCTCCTCAGAGCTGCTGAATGTATCTTGAATCTGCAAAACCCGCTTTGATGTTAGACAGAGCCAGCTCTGTAAGGGCAATCTCTGCTCCCACTTGTGGAGAAAAGGAAGTTTCATTGTTTTGGCCACAGGCGATGGCACCGACACAAACATTTAGTGTGCACAATGACAAATATTCTGTATCTGAGCACATCCATACTTTAAGAGTCACCAAGAGGGATTTAAGCACATCTGAGTGCTCAGCAGGAATGGGAAGGACAGAAGATTGTGCTTAAAACTTCGCAGTCTTGCCTTAACAAGAGTCGTCGACAATTAAAAGCGTCAACCTGCAAGGAGTCCCTGCCAGGTATTGTATGCGAGTCCCCTTTGCTGCAGGAAGATTGTAGTCAAAAAAATGCCCCGTTATGTCTAGTGAATGCTGCCAGTCAGAACAGAAGGATGGGGCACTGCACTGCGCAGGGACGGGGACATCAATGTCAGGAACAGGCACACCATGGTCCATTTTGGAGGAACCGAAAAATAATGCATATTGGGATAGGCAGAGCTAAAGCTGTAAATAGAGGCTGAAAGCCCGAAGAGAGCTCTGTGTGCCCTGATGGGGAAGGCGCCGTGGGGAGGCAGCTGCTGGCCCAGACCCCTGAGCCCGGATGGGTGGGAGATGTCTGCTTAACAGCCCGCATTCCTGGGCTCTGCCAGCTTCCCCTTATCTTCCGATCTTAATGGTAACCACAACCAGCTATTTGTCCCTAAAGTGGGCTGGCAGCGGACAGAAAAGCCCTTTCAGGTGCATAGGCTCCCGCGGCGCTGCCAATTCTTAATTACTATATGAGGCATTTCACAATGTTTTGTGTGCTCGGTTTCTTTTTGTTTGTTTCTGTGTTTGTTTGTTTGTTTGTTTAAAAAAGTTCCCCACGCTAGCATCTTGTCAATGTGTGAGAATTTCAGCCCAGATTTTCCGTAATTTATTTTTCCTAACCTGCAGCTTGCTCTTTCAGAGGAGGAGGTGATTTTCGAAGCTTCGTGTTTTTAGAGGCAGTGCCCGACAGAAGTGCTCCACATCACGGCCCGAGCTGGGAATCAATCCCAGCAACACGAAGAGAACTTTACTAGTCTGGGAAGCTGAGAGACATACACAGCAGTACAACATTCGACAGAGAGAAGAGGAAAATAGACATGTTGATCCCGTTGCAGGAGGAGTGGGATGGAGCGGCTGAGCCGGGGAACGATGGGGAGACAGCCCGGTGTGTTCCTGGTGGTCCAGGGGCTCCTGCGCTGGGCAGAACAAAACGTGTCCCTCTCTAAAGGGCAGCTGGACGCTCGTTCATTTTATCATGTTCAGCGTGTGATGGTAAGAGGTGGAATCTTCCTTACAGCAGCATCGCAACACCCAGAGGAAGGTATTTGGAAGAGCTTTAGTATTTTGGCACTATCCCATAAGCAGTGGCGCTGCAAGCACATCTTGCCGAGTGAGGACCCGAAGGAGTCAGAGGGCCGATGAACTCAGTAGTTCTAACGAAGAGAGAACTGGACGGAGCAGTCTGAAACGTGGTGTAAAATAAATGTGGGCCGGAACCTGCCCTAAAGATCTGCTCACAACTGCAAGTGCCAGGTAATAAGCGACTTTTTTGCAGTGACTGCGGTGCCATGAGGGACCTTTCCCTCTGTCTCACAGGGCACAAACACTAACGATGCTAATCAAGTGCTGACGTGCAGCTCATCTATTCTGTGTCCCTCACAAAAGCCATTGACCTCTCCTCATCAATAGCTAGTAAGAGGGACTGGATGGCCCTGCAAGTAACCTGGAGCAGTGCCTGATACTCCAGGATTTCTCTCTAAAAGTATTTATCTGATCCTTACACAATTCGTTATTTTTAACTCCAAAATGCGTTTCCTTCATGGAAACAAACACTCTTAAACAGATTCTCGAAGTTAGAGTTACCTTAGCGTTAAATAATCTTTGCGGGTAAATGGAATTCACCCTCCTAAAGCAGCAGGGAGAATTTAAACTGATAGTTTCTACTAAGGAAAAATACTCCCTGTGAAATGTTGTCGATGCCTTCTGTGGAGTGCTCGAGTCACGTTTATGGTTAGTTATTAATTTTTTCACTGGGGTGATGGTGCGATAACTCCCGCAGCACTGGGCAACATTTATTTTGGAGGAAAAGTTATTTGTTGGAATTTCTAAATAGATTTTGCGCCAATTTTAAAACAATTAACCCACCCTGAGAGTTCAGTAGGTGGAAGCCTGCAGGGAAGCGTGGCCACCCTTCTCAGATTCGGAGGTGGGCGTTGAGCTAAATAAAGAAGGAAATGTGGCTTAGCCTGAAGTTACAAGAAATCGTTTCAAAGTCATCAGAGGAACCCTCTTCTCACAGGCAGCGTTTGGCTCAGGGGACACGCCCTCCCTGCAAACATTCCTCGGGACCGGGGGAAACCCTGGGAAGCGGTTGGACGGCAGGCTGGGACACGGGGGTGGCCCCGGGCAGCGATGGAGAGGGAACAGCAGCGATGGACAGGGGCAGCAGCAATGGACAGGGACAACAGGGACAGCAGCGGACAGCAGGGGACAGCAGTGACGGACAGGGGACAGCAGCGACGGGCAGGAGCTGACATCAGCGGGCAGGGGCCAACACGGACAGCAGGGGACAGCAGCGACAGGCAGGGAACTGCAGCGAAGGGGAGGGGACAGCAGCGGCCACCAGCGACGGACAGAGGACAGCAGGGGACAGCAGAGGGCAGGGGACTGCAGGGAACAGCAGCGGCGGGCAGGGGACAGCAGCGGACAGCAGTGACAGGCAGGGGAAGCGGCGGGCAGCAGGGGACAGCAGAAGGCAGCCAGTCATTCAGCTTCCCAGATTTCTTTCCACGGACTGTCTGCAACAGTTGGAATTCACAGCGTTTCTTTCCCGCATTTTCCCCTGAGTGCTCCTGGACCCGGGGAGAGCTCAGGTCTCGTGGGTTACCCGTCCAGAAACCTGCCTCTGAACTCTGAAAACCGGCAGTTTTAAAGCTGGTGGAATAATTGTTTACTGGGGGCTCAGGGGCCCGGTCTGGCGGGCGCTTGGGATGCCACACACCCCGCAGCCAAGTGGGTGCCCCGCTGAACACCAGCAAGATGTAACAACGATTTACACGGGCCCGCGTCTGCTTTGGCTTCACAACAACCGCCCTTAGAGCAGGAGGAGTCTGGATCCACGTATTCAACCAAAGCCAAGGATGCCGGGTGGGCTACAAGGCACATCTTTAAGAGGCACTGTGTCCCGCGCATCCAGGTGTGCCAGATGTGCTTCTGGAACATGCAGTGGCAGCGTCCTGACCAGCGCTGTGCCTCAGGGCTGCGGGCACACAGCACACGGAGCCTGTGCGTGTCACCCAGCCCCGGGGGCTGGCACCAGAGCGCTCACTGATGGTTATATAGGTCAAGTAATCTTTGAACGTCTCACATCAGACCTTCCCGTGCAGGAGACTTTATTTATAGCTATAGACACAGATACAGAGATACAGACCGTGGCTTCCACGGGGGAGTGGCTGTTCCTCATTGGACCCTTGGACCCAATTTCCTTCGAGATGTGTCATCTCAAAGTGTTGCCCAGAGACTCATGGATTGTATCCAAATAGAAGGTGACAAGCACTATACAATCAAATTAAAAACTGAATCAAGTCAGTTCACGTCTGAAAGAAAGAATTCTTTTCCTAGAGCTCATAATTTATTAAATCCTGAAATCAAGAGCTGAATATTTATAGTTTACTTTTGTTCCTCTTTCTGGAGCTCTCTAGACAGACATTTTGTACAGCTGGCCTAAAAAATTAGATCTGCATTCAGAATGAAGAAATCTGAAGTGCTCACCCAGATTTCTTTTCTCCTGGAAGATATTAAGAAGTTTACTCATGGTTTTTTCTCAGCTAATGAGCCTTCTGGCTTTTAGTTACTCTGGGCATGATTTTTGACAACATTGTCTAAAGTACAGCTCAAACTGTCATGCTGGAGCTGTGGCTGTTTTAAATTGCAGTGATAGAAAGAACAATTATTTATAGATTATCATCTAAACTGGCATCTGTCTTAGAAACAGGCTTATTTGTTTAAAAATCTCTTTCAGGAGTTTTTTTCCCAAATCACATAGTCAACACACATTACAGAATCAGATCACCTACAGTCATAAGCATATCTGGGCTTATTATTAAAGCCTGCTTATTCAAATTCTGCTTAAAAAAAATGAACTGAAATTAAATTCAGGTAAGACACCTACAGCAATTCCCTTGTCTTTGTGCTGTCATAAAGTTCAAACACTGGTAAATCCTCTCCAAAGTCGGCTTGTGTCCAGGGCTGGGTAGCAGCTTTATTCTTTCCATCCCAGTGAAATCCCCATTGAGGAATGAAACAGATAACATTGAATCCACAGGCTTTATATTTACATTCAAAATGAATGAGCATATACCTTCACGTGGAACAAAATGAACCACATGCTAATTTTTAAAAGTGTTTTTAAGTCCTGAGTTGAGGGTTTCTCCTGTGACCCTGGAGCACATGGTGTGAGACACACAGAGCCTCAGCTCTGCAAGGGTAACAGCAGATCCCAAAGATGAGCAGGAAGCTTTAATAAAACTGGTTTGTCGGGGGGAGGGGGGGGGGGGGGCCAAATCAGTAAGAATTCATCTCCTTAGCATGGGCTGGTCTGTCGACCAGGTCCTACAGATGTTCCTTAACAGTAATACTTTTGTGCCCTTAATTGCATGTAGAAGCCTCCTGATGGAAGCTGTAAAGTTTAAAACAGAAGTATTTTGCATAAAGGCATCTGCTTGGGAGGAAAAACAGTGGCAAAAGTGCAGTTTGGGAATTCTAATGCAAACATCAAAAAAAAGCTGTGCCTATTTACACAGACAGAAGGTCAGAGCCCTGGCTGGAGCTGTGTGTGGTGTATCTCAGGGGACAGAACATTGGAAAGGGCATCATCCCTGAAGGCAGAGGTGGCAGAGGGAGAAATAGGGATTGTGACTCGAGTGAGATCCAGTAGCCAGTTTCCTCACTGCCTGTATGTTTGTTTGGAAGGGCTTAGTGCCCTCTGGATGTGTGAGAAGTATAGAGGTACAGAGGCCTAACAATATACAGGCAAGGACTGCACTCCTTCATTGGGGCAAAGAAACCTCCAATGGCAGGGTCTCCGTCCTGATGGAAACACACTTAAAATGTGTCTGCTTCTATTTTCTGCCCACTGTTGAGATGGAAGTTACTGACTTTGATAGTTTTTTCTCTGCTTAAATATTATTTTCAAGTCAGAAGAGAGCTCTGTGAAAATCTGCTTAGCACAGAGCAGCAAACTTCTACCCCCGAGTTTTACACAAGGAAACGTGAACTGCCCAGAAACATGGAGGATCCACACTTATGCTTCAAGGTAACTGGATTTTCCTTCCGGCATTAAAATGATCATTTGGCTACGGGTTATTCAGCAGAGAGGCAGCAAGTGGCTCGCCATGGGCTTCCTGGAGCATATGCAATTATACAATAGGGCAGTGCTGTGCAATTACCCATCCCCTGCCATTCAAATGCCACAAATCATTTTGGAAGCACTCATTAAATCACTTGCACAACATCCTTGCTGATAAAGTACACATGCTAATCATGTCTGAGCACCACAGGCTGAGGCACAGAAGATTCAGGGACTTGCTCAGGGTCACACTTTGAGGATCAATAGGAATCACTGTTGTCTTCCCTCTCATTACCCAATGCCAGTTCTTATATGCAACATCCTCCATTCAGATTTTAAATACAGATGACTGATGCCATCTTTCTATTCCTGTTGGAAGGAATCCATGTGTCAAAGCTGAGTGTAAAAATACCATATTTTGATACAAATATATGCCATAAAAGGAGATCATGCTAGTAGAGCTTGCAAGTTCATAGCCCTTTAAGTCCTGAAGCATCTCAATTTGCTCTTCCCTGAGTATTTATGTGATTTTCACTTTACCACCTCTCCAGTGGAACATAACATTCCCTTAATAGCACACAGCAATACACAGCATACAGAGTGAGGAACCATATCCAAGGATGGGGCTGAGAATGAAAAGGGATTTAAAACCAGAAATAGGGTAGTGCTTCAACAAAAAAAGCTGATCTAGAATTTCAGTTTATTTTCCCTGCTTATCTGAAACACTACTATGAAAATCTGCCTGATTTTCTGCATACCACAGAGCAGAGAATTTCAGCCACAAAGTTTTACACCAGGGGAGTAAACAGCTTTAGTTTTATTTATAAATGGGCAGATCACCATTGTTATTGAAAATGGATGGAGCCATTATTGGAAATGGAGAGAGCCTTGGACTCAGGAAGTCCATAAGCCACTGCCTTGGGAGTGTGCACCAGGGAAGAGCTTCTCTGTACTTGCCTTGCTGCTGGAGATGGCTGTCAGCCTGCCTGACCCTATTCCTGCAGCCTTTGTAGTGGGAACTTAGGGAATTGCTAGGTCAGAAGTGTCCAGAGCACTGTGCTGCTGGTAATGAATCCATTAGTTTCTTTAATCCCTTTATTTTGTTTCTCTTGTATTCACAATGAGATTCTTTGCTGTTTCAGTCTGCTTTGAATGCTTAGGTGCATTTTTTTCTCAGGTGCAAGCATTCCCTGCCCAAAGGGCTGCAGTGGCTCCACAGTGGGTGGCAGCCCTATGGCAGTGCCACAGGGACAGACGGATGGATGGAGTGGGTGCTCCTCATCTGCTTGTATCAAGGTCACTGTCCCAGCTTCTGTTCCCTCTGGATGCCACAGAAATCCAGCACTGCCTTTGTGTGGTGTGTATGGGTGAAGGATATGAACACTGAGAGAATGGGGGGTCAGGTGAGGTGAGAGAGAACATCTGGAGGGAACACCCGAAGGTCCCACTGCTCTGCAGCTCCCAGCCTTGCGTTGGGTTCATACCATTGTCCCCAAATCTGTTTGAGACAGACAATGTGAGTTCAAACCTGGTTCAAAAGCAGTGCAGAACCAATCCCTGCTGTCAGTGGCTGCACACTAAGGAGCCATTTACTGCAAACTATGTGACTTACACCATGTAAAGCAAAGACACTGCATTTCAAAGAGCAGAGGCCATGGAGAGGGATGTCCACCACCACACCCAGACCTGAGCCTTCTGTCCCGGTCTGAGGCACTTCAGGGAACACTCACAGCCCCTCTGCCACCCATTCCCTGTCCCAACACTTTGGATATACTGTCTTCCTGACCTTTCTGATAAGCAACCTCTTCAATAGACAGGCTTTAAGGGTGGAGAGCAGCTGCCTACAGACAGAGACCTTTCCCCTTTCCTTCCATGGCTGTGCCTGCCATCCAAAGGTCTGATGCAGGTAACTGCTTGGGGTGTTCCCTGCCCCAGGAGCACAGCAGAGGAGGAGACATTGCTGTTTCCATCTCCCTCCCACACAGGCTTTGTGCAAATGGGGAATTTCTGTTCTATTTTTCAATTCAGTGTCCTCCTGTGAATTCCACTGGGAGTAGAAATTCAGGAAACCAAGTTATAAATGTTTGGATGTTCAGATCCTGTTAATCAAGGCTGGAGTTTCTTAATGAAGGAAGTTAAGAGCAGCACTTTCATTTCGTTTTCATTTTTTTTGCAGAGAAGAGGGCTCCAGAAATTAAGTGATAATTTTATTAAATTATTATCCATTGAAATACACCCAGATTAGTGTGATAACTCAGCTAATGGCATCTGTAATTATTTGATTACACATGCTGAACTCTGTATCTATGAATATTAAAAGTATTAGACATTAATATAAAGCCAGAGAATAATCTAACTGTCATGAATTCAGATAAAACAGCTATAAAAAATGTATGTGCAGTATTAACCCCTCAAAAATTAAACCCAGCAGCACATCCCTTCCCAACTCTAACTAAATGTGATGCTTCTATGCTATTTAGAGAAACATACTCCTATTTAGAACAGACTAATTAGTTTTTTTCCCCTAAATATTTTGACATCTGTATACTGACACATACGTTCTCCATCCTCATTTCCAACATCCCTAGAGCTGCTATGACACAACATGAGCCAAGACACCGAGCCTGCTCCAGGCAAGAAAATTTAGACATTTAGACAAAATTTTAGACATCCCATATATATTTTTACAACCTGCTTCCACCGATTCACAAGTGAAGACCTGACACAGTGATCTTTAGGTGGCAGAAATAAATACAAACCCAGCTTTTGAAAGGGATACATGATGATAATTCTCCACAAAATGGAGAAAGCATTATGCAGAAAATATGATGTGCCATGTGGACTAGAACAATTCAGATTTGGAAAAAAACCCCATCAAAACAACAATAGAGGTGGCAGCAGGAAAGCACAACTTCAGAGAAAGAATAGTAAGAATTCACAAGAAGCAGGGTAATGTATTGAATAGCTGATCACATTGTTGTGCTCTGTGACACCTGCAGGGGTATAGGAAAGCCCTAAATCTAAAATACACAACAAGACCCAACTGCTGCCCCTGAAAACACATCACAGGTACCTTCCACCCAGGCAGAACTCACTGTACTCATTCCAAACTTGCCCTGCTACAAAGTGGGCAAATACAGTTCTTCAAATCTCTGACACAGCTCAACCCAGTCCTCTAAACTATGATATAGCTCAGAAATTCCCAAAGTGAGCAGCCCCTCCAGGTCCCCCAGGCTCTTGGGCACCCAGTGCCCAGCACCCACCTTCTGGTTTGCACAGGGGTCCTTTAATACACATAAATAACTGCATGGATGGCAGCAGTGCCCTTCCATGGGCTGGCAGAGCACACACTGACACAGCCTGCACCTTGTGGGGGCACAGGGAATTAACAATTTTGAGCTGAGTTTTAGCATGCCTTTGTTCTACAGGTGTTTCTGGGGTTATTTATGGTTTTGCCTCATCATCTGAGCAGATATTTTCTCCCTAGGGAAAGCCAATGCCTAAGGAATTCCCCTTACCTTATTCCATCCTCTTTCCTCCCCAAAATACAATAAAAGGTGAAGGAGTTTGACAGCTGATATTTCACCTGCAGAAGAGAGGAATGACTTAAACCACAATATTCATCTGCTCTTGCTCATTGACTTTATATTGATTCATGTCTGCTCTGTCACAATTATGTGTCTCAGCATCTCCACAACCCATCAGGCCATTGACTAGCTCATGGAACTGATTTGGATGAAAACTAGTACTTTTACAAACACAAGACAAAAAAACCTGTTTAAAATCTGATTTGTTTTGGCATGTGATGCACATGGGGAATGTTGACATAAAAGAAATGGAGGGAAAAAATCTGTCTGAGGAGGAGCTTTTGGTCTAAACCCCCATTTGGCTGACTCTGTCCTCAACTCCCTGCAATGAAATGGGGTAAGCTGGAGCAGCAAAAGTAGGCAGAGACAACCCCAAAATGTTTAAAGGCCAGAACCAGAACCTCAGATCTGGAGTAAAACACAGTGAAAATAGATGGGGGAAAAAAAGTTTTTAAAAGAAAGCTTATCCCATTCCCATTTATTGGATTTTAGGGTCTGTTTCTGTCTGTTCCCAAGAGTAAAATACAGGAAGAGTTACAGAACATTTGTTGACAACAACTGACTATAGCAATGGGGGGAGAAAAATATGCTTTGGAGTAAGAGCTCCAGCATCCTCATAAATCTGAACTGGAATAGACTCTGGCCATTGTATTTCTGAGGCTGTTACAACAGAGCACAGCATGGTGATTGCTCTCACCATAGCAACCCAGAAAACTGCCCCATCAGAGAACACTTCCACTCTGCAACACCCATCTCTCCCTGTCCTTGCTTCTCAAAGGAAATCAGTATATTCAGGACTTGAAGTAGCACTCAAACCCCAAGCCCTGATTCCAGTGCCACTTGAAGTCTCCTGTGCTCTATCGAACAGCAGCCACGGGGAACATTAGTAACAGCTCTGTTGTGCTGCAGAGAGCTACTGAAAAGTGGGGACACACCTGGGAAAGAGTATTTTCAATTTCTGCAATACACACCAACCCTTTGGAGCCCAGTACTCCCTCTGTATGGTGAGTACTGGAGAGGTTTAATGACCTGAGATGAAGTTCTGGTTGTATTCTTCGCAACATTGCACTCCACCACTGTACCACTACCCTCAGCCTTAAAGGAGAGGGTTCAGGACATGGCCTGAGCCCTGGTGGAAGTCATTTTAGACTGGGCTGCACTGGGGGAGCTGGTATTGGGGCTCACACAGCCCTGCCACCCCGGCTGCCCTGGCTGAAGCTTCTGGCACATACCAGACAGGCAGCCAGAGGTGGGAATGTCAGGTTACATCTGCTAATCCAGAACTTGTATTCTTTAGTATTTCCAACATTTTATTAACACTTCATTTGCAAACATCTGTTGTTATGTGATCTGCCTGGTGAGAGAAGGTATTTCATTAAGCACTTATGGGGTCAGTAGAACATCACCCCTATTTTCCCTGCGCTAGAAAACCCGTCAGTGCAGAAAAGAAACCACAATACATCATCCACTGAGACTGAATGGCTCCATTACCAACTCTATATGTGATGTTTGCTCAGGACAAATTGTTAAGAAGATTTTAAAGAACTGACACCACCGGGATCCCTGAAGAGCAGGTATTAATTCCGTATTTCTTATGGAATAGAAGTGTATTATCTCCTTTACATAGGTGGAGAACTGAGCAGAGAACATAGAGGACCCATTTTGGAAAGTGCTGTGCATCCTACTCCCACACAAACTAAATGAAGTCTTCTCTGGCCAGGGTCCCAAGAGATTACTGGTATTCAAACTGCTCTTGAATCCTCCAGTAGCTGAGCTGCAGAACTGCAAACATTGTATTTGGTACCTGAAATACTTTTAACTTGAACAGTCAGTCATTACATACATTACAACATGGAGTAGGTAGTTTCATTTTCTTTTCTACTCAATTGATTAGAACAGTGTGGGGGAGAGATGCACTTTTGAAATAAATAATTCGGTCAAGAACTGAAAGGACACTGAAGTTGGTATCTCAGAACCATTGCCTATCCTCTGTTCATATTACTGCCTAGCTGTATGCACAATATCCCCACTTGCTCTTTTAAAGAAAAAGTTCAAATTCAGTTGTCCTTGAGCAAGCAACATATTCAGTAGCTACAGTGGGGGTTCTGCTGAGCCTCAAAGGTTGGCTCAAGGAGCTGGCTTTCATGGCTTATTCAGACCCCTAATCCTGCTAAAATTGTTCCCTATGGAGCTCTGGGAGCACAGCTGAGTGAGAGCCTCCTGCACCCCTGTTTGTGTGCATTTAGTCCTGTGTAAGTACTGTCAGGGAGCACCAGATAAAGGGAGGATATTTATTCTCATTTGCAACAGTATCAGGTATAATAAAATTTCCATATTGGGCCAACAGTTATGCTAACCATAGCACAACCTCCTGCATAAACCAAAGTCGGCTTTGAGACCTGTCTTAGTACTGACAAAGGAACTACAACTAATAGGGTTGTGTTATTAGAAGGAACAGTTACCCACTCATTCATTGTATACCATGAAAATAGGATGCACAGTTTTTTCTTCCTTGGTGTTTTAATTGCTGGTCTTTCATAGTAAAGACGATCTCTTTTATTTGTATAACAGACCACAGCAATAGGGCCTTGTTCATGAATCTTAAGTGTTGTGCTACGTAAAAACCGTTTTTATTTTTGATGATGCACTACAGATTTGAATTTGGACAAAAAATAAACTAACTGTTTAGAGAAGTATTATAGACATGCAGAGTCCTCATTTCAGAGCAGTTCTTAAGGCATGAAGAAAGATTAGGCTGCTCTAAAGTACTGAGCAGGAGGACAACTTCATATATTCACTGTGTGCTTTATCCTGTTATGCAAGAAATAACATTTATTTCAGTGGAACCAAGTATGTAGTGACGTATTACCCAGTGAAACTGAAAACTGTCTCCTACTCTCTGGCAATTTGAACTCACACATAAACTTTCTGTACCTCGTAGGAGTCATGCAGTCTTTCCCACAGAAGAAGAGTCTTACTCCTCGGTTGGATTATTTAATGACTTTGATATCAGAGCCCTAACACAAGGTTTTGAGAATCTCATTCTTGCAGAATCATACTGTGTTCTCTCTTAAACTGAGAATGGTATGCCCCACGGCATGGGGCAAAATAAATTGACCAAGCTTTAATCACATAGTTTCAAGTTGCTTTTATGTGACAGCATTTTGATCATATTCTTAGAAGTGCTGCTACTACAGTGCTTCCAGAACATTGCAAGGAGAATGCAGACACATTTTTTATTTATTATCATTTTAAAATGTTCATTCAGATAGCCTTTTTGCAGTGCTTACCTAGTTTTGTTCTTCAGAACATATCAGTACCTAGGAGCACATATTGCAAAATAAATCCTTTAATCCTGTTTCCTTACTTTTCTACTTCCCATGACTTCAAATCAGGAGAATATGAGGCTCTGACAACCACAATGAACCCTCATAAACTGATGATCAAACTTTGTCAATCAGTTTCTGTTTCAGGCTGATTAAGCGTTTCCACTAAGGGTGCTCTACCTTCCCATTTCTCAGTGGGGCACAGCAGGAACAAGCCAACAGACATAAAAGCACATCTGAGAGCATCAGTAACAGGTTAAACTGTCTTGAGTATTGGTATAAACCAGTCAGTGCATGGCTGTTCTCTGTGAACCAGACTTCTCACAGATACCTGCTCCTTGCTTGCTCAGCCATATTATTTCAGACTTAATTGGATGAAAAATTTTGGTGGAGAAACATTACAGCTTGCAGCTGAGTAATCTCCCTGCTGCCCTGTGTTTTGGGGGACAGCATACTGAGAGTCCGAGACCAAAGGACAAAACGTTGAAGAGAAATGAAAATATTGTCACTCAGACCTGTTTTTTACCCTTTGGTGAAATGAATACCTGCTCCTTTCAGTTTCTCCTTTTAAAATGCCATGAAAGTTATCTTATCCACGTTCAGCCACAGCATTGTGAAAACGTTCCCATGTCTGCATTCAGCCACTTACACAAGCAGATAATTTAAAACAGTAGTGTTCACTTAGAATGGACTGTATTATCAATAAACCTTTCTCTTTCCCCATTCCAGATTTTCATATTTAAAAAAATGTTTTCCTTTATCATTAAATTCAACTCCCAGTAAGAGTCTGCATCAGGGAATAAAACAAGTCTTCAGAGCCTTCTACAATTAGCATATTCTCATCATGCTCCGGTAATTACCTCCCCTGAGACCTCAGTTGGGATGCCACACTGCTCTCATCACTACAGTGTTCCCATGGGGGGAATTAAGAGGCAAAACACCAAGATTGCTCAGATGCCACATTCACCATGAGCACGCCAGTGACCTCCCAGCCGTTTTGCTCTCGACTTTAGGCAACAAATCACTTACCAGCAACCAACACCAACACAATTGTGTTTGTACCAGGCCATCGACAGCATGTCAAAAAGCATGAAACTCATTCTTTATTTATAAGGGAAAAAATTCTTTAGTGAGTCTCTTGCTCAGAGGGCGCAGGCACTAAGCTCCTCAGGAGGCATCAGGGAGAGGAGTGTTTGGGTGTGTTAAGGGGTCTTGTGCACAGTGTGGGGAACAGAGACAGTGCTTTTGTTCCTTTTTTCTTCTCTCCTTTGTTGCCTCCTCCACAATTTACCTCAAACAGTCAATCGATATTGTCTTCATTTAATTCTATTTCTTTAACTGCAGGACTCACTTGGTACTTTATTATCCTAGTCCCAGAAAACGCTTGGCTCCTTTCCCAGGTCCCTAACACCCTTCTTATTGTCAGGTGGCATAAAGAAGTCTGTAGACCAAGTTAAAGTTCTTTAACTTATTCTACCAAAAAATGATGTAAGTTTTCTACTTTGAAAATTCAGTATCCCAAGTGTTCTCAGCTGTGCTAAACCTCCCTCCATTATTATGCCAGAAATTGCCAATGGCCACTTCAGAAAACTGTAATAACAACTGACACAGCACCTCCGATGTTACCAACTTGCAGTGCATGGAGAAAGGAAAACAGCCCTCAAAATCTCACCAGATTTCATGAGCTGTAGATACTCCTGAGAACAGTGTGTAGCCAGGTTTATCCAAATTAAACCAGGGAATCTGGGGGCTGAGCTTTCCCCCAGGATTGCACAGCAATGCATTACAACTCCCTGCTTGATTTGCATCAGTCGCAGCCAAACTTCAGGACTGTGTGCCTGATAAATCATGACTAACACTGCATTGTATTGCAGTAACAAACTGTTTATTTCACAGTTGCCAACATTATGCAACTCTTTAGAAATATTCGGAAAAACAGATGTGTGGTACACAAAATCCAGGATAGCCATGTCTCCTTCTCCTCCTCCATCAAGCTCCGTGCACTGACTTCTGACCTGAGACCTCATGGAAGCTGATAGGAATTTCTGCAAACTTTTTTTTATGAGGGTGATGAGTTTTAAGTACCTGATTTATTGGAAAACTACTCGAACACAATCCCATCACGCATTCCCATTTGATGCCTTTCAATGTTTGAACAGCTGAAATATATAAGTAACAAATATTTTCAAGTTGTAGGTAGTTTATTAGAAATCCCATTCAATAGAGAAGATTTCTTCCTCTGTTCTTTGCTTTTCCTAAAAGAGTTGCACAGGAGAAAAAAACCACACCTATGTTGCACCACACCAGGTACTTACTGACCTGCTGATCAATAGATGACTTACACAAACAATTTTACAGAGGTTCATAATTCTAAATAAGGATTAGACAGAGCCTTACCTAGGAAGGAAGAGAATACCCACGCCTCTCTGTATGTGCATTAGTGTTATGTATATGACATATACCTATTAAAATCCAGCACCACAACTTCAGTTTAAGACATGCAAGAACTGTGGATATTCTTATCCCTTCTACTCAGACGGAATTCCATGGAATAACCCACAACTAGGAGGTCCCTAGTAGTTAGTCTCAGTGGTTTAGGAAATACAATAGCTGCAGCTTTAGCTTCAGTTGTCCTCAGAGATAAAAAGAAAAACCCAGTGGTTCTAATTATTTCCTCTCACCATCTCTTCCCCCACTATACACGGTTTAGGCTTGAATTCCTGTATGTTTTAGGAAGTTGTACGAAAATTCAAGTTTAAAACGGGAACAAGCATGGGCTGGCTAAACAGCCGCTCAGAGGAGGAGGCAGCCCCTACAGCCTGTGCTGCTGAGATCGGGAGGAACGGGCACGCCAGGCTGGTACCAGTGCCGTGATGTGGAGGTGACGTGGAGCAGCCCGGGGACAGCGAATACAGCGCGGGTGGGGTGGGGCGGGTGTGCCCGGCGCTGGCACCGGGGCAGAGCCAGGGGAGCGGGACCCGCGGGGCTCCCTGCCGGGCGGTGTCTCCGCACCGACCCGCGGATCACGGTCTGGCCCCGCGGGGGCGTTCCCTTTGATGGGGAAGCGTGGCCCGAGCAGTTGTGAGGGGCATTTCCACGGGAGAATTCTGAGGCGCTCACGAGGTATCGGAGCGCTTTAAAAGTGCGCAAAGCAGCCGTCACGGGATCGCTCCCGGTACGGTGCAAACACACCAAGCGGTAAAGAACGCGTGAAGCACAGAGAGCAGTGACGGTGTAAAACAGGCAGAGAAGTGACGCCGTGGGTCCGAGCCCGCGGTGCAAGCCCCTCAGAGCCGCTGGCGCCGGGCCCGGCCGTGCCACAGGGCTCGGTGCGCGGCCCTGCGCTGCCGCCATCTTCCCGCGGGGCCGGCGAGGGAACCGCCTCCCGAGCGGGCTCTGCCCCTTGGCGGTCCCGCTGCAGGCGGCGGCTCCGGGGGCAGCGGCTCCAGGGATAGCCCGGGGCGAGAATAACGCGATCCCATCCCCGGCCCCGGCCCCGGCGGCGCC
>VXBX01007701.1:653165-754104 GCA_013400415.1 Scytalopus superciliaris | reverse complement strand
CCCGCCGAGCCTCCTGCCCCGGCTTACTCATAAGCAGGGCCTGTTAATGTCTCTTATTCACCCTGATAAAATCTAACCCGGGACTGCTTCCTGAATCTTGCAAGTTTTCGCTGGGCCACTTTAGCTGACGGTGGCTGAATCTTTTCTGTTGCCTCATGTCAGTGACTAATAAACTTAGGAGCTGTTCTACTTTGAGACCCTTGAAAAAGGGTGTTTTTAATATTGTCTGTGTCTCGTGAATTCAAGAGAAGCGTGCAATGCCTCATTAAACAGTACTTAAATTCCCAGCATTTTGTGTTTTTCACGGTGCATTAGATGTTGGTATGTCAGCCTGTACTTTCGTGGTGAAGCAGAAGTTGGGTTCAGTGTTTGTAAAATTCTGCATAGATAGTATGTGACGGAAACTTTTATCTTCTCGTGGCAGTGAGGCTTCTTGAGTAAGCCTCCCAGTTTATTTTAAGCACTAGAATGTCACTGTGGCAGTGCCCAGGGTGGCTCTAAGAAAGCAGTGTTAGCCAGAACTTTGGTATGAGTGTCTGCCTGTGGCTGTGCTTTTGTGCTGTTTTATAGTGTGCGTCTGAATTCTGCTGTTCTTTGGGTTGTCACAGGAGTTCTTGTCTGTGAAAGGATCATTCAGTGGTTTTTAGTTTGTTTAAAAGGTTGTGCAAAAATGATATGTCAGTGAGGGTTTAAGTTGGCACAGTGTGATTCCCATTGTTACTGCCTTCCATTCCAAGGGAGGAAACTGAAGTTCCAAATGGTTGTTTTTCTGACTTGTAGTTTGGTGTTTGGTGGGGGTTTTTTTGCTTTTTTTTGTGAATTGTGGTTTAAATTTTTTTTTCTCTACAGCATTTTCTGTACTTCTACATGCACATTCCTTCATTTGCCTTCAGTTTTCACATTTTGGATTTGCTTTAAGCGGTTGAACTTAACATGTCTGTGATGGGTGATCAGGTTTCTGACAGATGTGGAAGGGCAAGGACGAAATGTAGGTGCATAACCCTCAGTGCCACAGACTTGACTCCCGCAGAAAGGGCAGTTGAATGTTGAGTGTGTGTGTCAGCTCCTGGAAAGGGGCAGCACCTCACAGAGCAGGGGAGGTGCTGCCCAAGGGAGGGAGTAGGTCACTAGATCATGGTCAGGGACACCAGTCATTTTGAGAATGGTGCTAGAGTACCAGCAGGTAGTGTTAATAAATTGGAGTAATTACAGTCTGTGTTTACAAATGACATTGCTCTCCCTTACAGCATCTTTACTATGAAGACTTGGGCTGTTTATTTCTGGTTAAAACATTTGATGACTTGTGCTCTAGGCAAAGTGAACCCTCGGTTTTTTTGCAATGATGGGATTAACTGAAGGGTATGTATGTGGTGATCAGGGAAACTAGAATTTAAGTAGGAAACTGTCTTTAGTCAGGTGCAGTGTAATGCTTCAAAAAGCAGCCAGCACCTGAAACAAATCTTAAAACGCTGAAGTACCTCAGTTACTCAGGACTGCCATATTTCAATTTTCAGTTCACTGATAAGTGGGTAGAAATTTGGTGAGAACACAGGTAGAACCAGCTACAGAAACACTGGCCTAGCAAGCAAGTCTCTTAATGTGAGTTTACCTTTCCTAGTGATGAAAGCAGCTCTTAAAAGCATCTTCTGTTTTTCACATTCTTGGTAATATTTGTGTTTTGGAGGACTCTGTCAAACACTGGAGAAGTATTTGGTGTGGTGAATTGAACACCACAAACTGCCACTTGCCTTGTCAGCTGGTTTCTGATCTGATAAATTCCTGGATTTTTGAGGCATCATCTTTTTAACAAGAGCAACCCAAGGAATAGTGCATGATGAGAATGCCATGATGTCTGGAATGTCAGCATTTTTTTCTGGAAATAGATTAGAAGTTTAATATCACACCACACCGATGGTCTTAGGTCACGAATTTCTGGTTGGTGCTGGTGAGAGAGGCCACATTAAAGGCACTTGATTATCTTCCAGATTACACTAAAGAAGTGAAGGCATGGCTTGTAATACAGAATTTAAAACTTAAGGCCACTGTGGTAAAGTTTTAGGTGTATATTGAAATAAGATTCTGAGCCTACAATTTATTTTTATTTAGAAATCTGTTTTCTAATGTTAGTTTTTACTTAGTAATTTCAGAATATATGCAACTTGACTGCTTATGCTTTGCCAGTGTAACTTTGTAAACAAAGTAGTTGTAGCTTTTAACATAAAAATCTAATCTTTCCCAGGGTAATGATGCTTGAAATTTCTCTAGGCTACATCAGCAGTCAGTGTGTGTGACCTCATACCTAGTTCACAGTTAGCACTTCGTGAAGCATTCTCCTACACCAAGAATGCAGGTTATTGATGTAAAGTCGGGCTCCTGCCTCAGAAGGACTCTCCTGATGTTCCAGAAGTGATTAAAAGAATATTACTAGCTTCTAAATAGGCTCCAAAGTGTTTGGGTAGCTTTTACAGCCAGTGCATTGGAGTCTAAGCTGCTGCGGAGTATTAAATGGAAGGAGGGATAGCCACCCATCGTGTTGCCATTGCTTTCACAGGAATTAGCATTTGTAAATGTAGCCTTCAGAGTACAAAGCAGTATAGGCACAATGCTCTTAGAGTGCATAAAAGTAACATATTAAGTGTACTTTATGTGTATCTGTACAGTTTACGTTTCAAAAGCCCCAAGATTCAACTCTGCTCAGTTTGAGGTGTTTTTCTGTTTTGGTAGGTTTGTGTTAATTTTGCTGCTTTTTGACAGTGTAGATTTCAGTGCTGCACTTTATGGACCATGCAGTGGTGCCTTAGAACACAAGTCTAGAAATAACATTTAACAGTGGTTCTTTTTGGGGTTTTGAGTGTGAGAAAGCTCGATTAGATGTGTATGTCACTGTTTGCCTTTAAACCAGTATCTTGAGACAGCTGTTCTTAAGGAAACACCTGAACGTTCTGGGCAAATGACTCTTATGTTGGACTTCATTAGTAAAGAAAGAGTATGAAAAGCTGTTTTAATCGGCTCTGCCTTGTTTTTAAAAGTTCTGTGGAAATCAAGTAAACAAAGTTGGAGTTGTTGATTTCTTCTAATGGAGCAAGAGCCACCTTAACAGTAATTTTCACAAAACTGAAAGACCTGTTTTCAAAGCTCTGATAACAAACCTATGACAAACAAGATGAGCATAATTGTGTAGCAAACAGGGTTTGTCCCACCTGTTACTGTGGTTTGAAACTTACTCATACTGGTAGCCAGAAATACACTTACCGAAGTCTGAAAGCAACTTAATACATGGCATTTAAGTCTTTTAGAGGCACAGTTATAACTGATGTGCACAGGTGACTAGTTAAATCAACAGAGAATGAAATTGCATTTTCTAGTAGGATTTATTGTAAATAGTGTGTTTAAAGCTTTCTGTATATCAAAATTGCAGTGGGATCCTAAATGGGGAAGGAAACTTTCTTAGCCTTCCTTTGTAAATGGTTTGTTGCCTAATTGAAAGACACTGGGGACACTTGTGTTCTAACTGGTTTCAAAACTATGGGCTATGAACTGCTTCTGCAATTGAAGCTCAGCTGAAACTAGAAGAACTGGAAGTCTGAGTTTTTTGACAATTCCTCAGCTATCAGAATGAAGAAAATCAGTTTGGATTTTGTTTTTGGGTTTTTTTTTTGTTTTTTTTTTTTTTTTTTTTTTTATGTGGAGGCTTCCTGTCTGTATTGATACACTTTAATAAGAGTGTCTAAGTCTGTTGTCTGTTGCTTTAAGTACCTTCCTCATACTGACAAACTGTGTGTTTTTCATGTTAATAAACAGTGCTGTAGTGTTGACCTGAAGTATGGTAAATGCTATTTAAGTGGTCCTGGAATTGCTGTTGACTTTGTGAATTGTAATATTCTCTTTAGGTTTAGTGGGACTCTGCTGCGAGTTGATTTACTAACTCGGTACTGCCTTATGGGAACCTGTGCAAAGTGTATACTCCTCTTTTCCCATGGCTGACAGGAGCCACAGCAGTGATGTACCATGCTATATAGTGCTCTGTCTGTAACATACTAAGAGAATTTTTTCCATCTTCTTACAGAGAGTGTGGATGCCCACCAGCGAAGCTTTGATTTAGGAATTCAGATTGGCTATCAGCGGCGGAATAAGGATGTGCTAGCTTGGGTTAAAAAACGCAGAAGAACTATTCGAAGAGAAGACTTGATCAGCTTCCTATGTGGAAAAGTTCCTCCTCCAAGAAATTCTAGAGCTCCCCCAAGACTGACTGTAGTATCCCCTAACCGAGCTACTTCAACAGAGACTAGCTCATCTGTAGAGACTGATTTGCAACCCTTCCGTGAAGCCATAGCTCTGCATGGTAACAGTAATTTTTTCAATACTACTTGGTTAAAATTGGGTGGGGGTTCTTAAAGCATGTCTGGCTCTTGGCATATCATAATGTCTCATGTACCTGATGTTCCAGCTGAAGGTATCTTCATTCTGAGGGAGTTTTTAGATGTATAAGGCATGTTAACTGCTAAAAAGTTGCCTAGTCAAATATTTGGAATGAGGAAAAGGTATTGAATAAAAATGAAGTTTGGATCTGTAATATTCCACAGCTGTGAACTCACCAGTTAAGTATCAACTCTCCGTAGTGTTTTTGAAGCATGGGGAGACTTACCATTCATTCATACCAATGCTAAAGTAAACAGAATTCTTGGAAAATGTAAGAATGTAGTGGTAACTAGTTACATATTAAGGTTTGACTAATGGCAAATTTTTGGGGGCTTAGAGGAGAGAATTTTATGTCTGAGACTTCTGTCTCTAGCCTACTCTAGTACCTTTGTCATGCACTGGATAATAAGGATTATCATTCTACTTAAAGTACCCCAGAAAGGGTATTTTCACTTGCACGTTCTTGCAGTAGCTGAGTCCTCTTCAGAACTTTGTTCTTGTTCACTTTCAGCTTTGGGTGTCTTGCAGTGTCATACTCAATTTCCTTCCTTGCCATCACCAACCAGGTTGGCGGTGTCTCTCTTCTCCTTTTCAGACAGGAATATTCTGTAGCTTATTCTGTATTGAACTATTGCTTAGCAAGTGGTAGACAAATGTGTTTTAAGTTGCTCTTGAGGTGAAATGCGGCAGTTCACCTGTGGATTTTATGCCTTCTAAAATTTGAAAGGGTGGCAGGTATCTTGAAGTACAAATAGCAGACCATTCTAAAAGTAAATATCAAGCTATCTACAAGTGAAACCTAAATGAAATTTTTACTGCCTCTGTATTCTTGGGGATGGGAGGGTAGAATTAATTAATTAGAGTGAATTCCTGCAAATGCAATCTTCTGCTATGCTGTGGTGGTTTTTCAAGATCCATAAGCCAGACACTCTTACTGTCTAGGTGGCAGCCTAATTCTGGTATTGTTAGCTGCTCTGTTGCCATTTAAATCAAGAATGCTTCCACCCAGTCATGTGAGTGCTGGTGGCTTTCCTTCACATATTGGAAGCTGGCTAGAGAATTCTGTGCACCGCTGTTCTTACTCAGTAGGTAAAGTTGATTTCAGGAGAACAACTGCAGAAAGCTGGCCCTCACTGTGATAAACAACCTCTTCAGAAATGTTCTCTGAAACTAGTTGAATCTGGTGTGCAGTTGGATCTAACTACAAAGGCTCGTTCTTAGGTGAGAGTGAGCTTAGCTAGACTCACTTCAGCACAGTGAGGTCTCAAGCAGAGTAAACTCAGAGGCATTTTTATTGGTAATATGGCTCTTTTTGTGTCCGTGTATTGGTTCCTAGCATTTGCTTTGTACAGAGGTGGTTAATGGAAGTCACTTCTCTGTGTAGCATGGGAGTCTGAACCATGATGTATAAAGTTTTCCATATTTCATAACCTGATACAGGGTCATGAGGAAGTTCTGTGCTCTGTACTGGCACTGCAGGGGCTAGAAATGCCCTCTTCCCCTTCATCAGCTGGTTGACAAGATTACATGTCAGTCACTGTCTGGATTAGGTTCTCCTGATATCAGTTTCAATCTGGTTCTTGACACAAATGCTTTTGTGCTAATCCTTTAGTGACTAGGCTTGTATTTGGCCTCATAACTGTTTTTAGGTTATTGCCTACAATGTCTGCATTCCTGCAGCTTCTCCTCCTCTTTAACATTAAGGAAGTTGAGATTACACCATGTCCCAGACTCATTTCCTATTTATTGTAGGGCTCCTCAAAACTACGTTTTGATTTTAAAACCTCTGAAGGATTTTCAGGTGTGTGTAAATTAATGTCCCTCTGTAGGGCTATGCTTATCTTTGTATTTGTCAAGCTGTTTAAAAATGCTTTGCTGCTTCTGGGTATTATGTGGGAACATGAGCACCTGATGAGGGAGAGTAGCAGTCCAGGCAAGTGTTCAGAACCAAGGTTTTGAGGGGAGTTTTCAACTGGCATGTAGAAGAATGAGGCTTTGTTTTGTGCTGATAGGCTTCCTGATGGGAATGGAGTATTTCTTCATTGATAATGTGAATGGGCTGAATTAGATTTGAGGAATAATGCTAAAACTTTGCTGCTCTCAGCAAGACCTCTTTCAGTGAAACAGGGATAGTTCGAATGGTCTATGACACCAAGTAAAGTTCTGTGGGAGCAGAGTTAGTGTATTGACCTCTCAGGTATATAATATAAGGCCATGGCATTATAACTTGCTGATCATCCTCTTTGGTGGGGGAAAATAGCTGTTTTTTGATTATGTAACCTCTAAATGCATCATAAGCACACCTGAAAGCTGATAGAAGCTGTGGTAACAATTAAATATTTCCTGGAATACCACACAGTTCTAGGTGTGTGCCCTAGACAAAAACATTAGAGAAGAGTATCCTTTAGGTATCAGTGCACTGGATTTTAAGCCTTGCCTCTTCTGTCTCCAGCCCTGTTGGCTCTGACCCATATTACAGTTCTGCAAGGTAATTGACAGTTTTATTGACGAAATCTAGGGATTTTGAACGCAGAATTTCATCTTGTGATACTGGTTATCAGTAGGAAACTTGTTCTTCTCTACTGTTCTGCTTTCAAGAGTTATGGTAGCTGAAACCAAATATTCTCATGTTTAGTTTTTTGTCATGATAATTTTAAAGTGTACGTGATCTCCATTTTCTTTCAACTCCATGGCAGTTTTGTGCAGTTCTTACTGAAATCTTTAGTGTAACTTCAGGCTACTTGAAAATGAGTTTTTGGAACTAAGTAACCTCTTGAGAGAGTAAACTCTGGTAAACAAAATCCTTGCCCTTTATAGCAGCTTCCATTGTTAGTGTGCTGATGGGTAACCTTTGAAATAAAACATAGTTGGAAACTTGAACTGTGAATACTTGAAAAGAAGTTAAAGCCTTTAAGAAAAGCTTGAGTAGTTAGCTTAAGCTGGTATATGCTGTTTTATTGTGAAGTATCAGTGGATTTTTCTGTAACTTCAAGAACTATACATCCGATGCTTCTTGGTGTTTTAATTTCCAGCAGTCCCTGAAATGTCACTGCAGTTAGTGAAGGTATGGCTGTATCTTCACCTGCTTTCTGGATGTGTACTGACGGATCCAGTTCTGTAAGAAATGGGTTTCAAATGACAGAATTACATCAATCTCAGCTAATAGTCCTGAGATTCCCAAAAGCTTCCACGTGCCAGGCCCCTTTGGGCCTGGTTGAAACATACCAAGTCTTGGGGTATCAGTGGCTGTGCACAGTCCACGTTCAAAAGGATACCGTGGTACTTTGCTCTGTGTTTACAGCCCATTCTCCCACCAGAATGTGAGAAAATGCTGTGATTTGAGGAGGGGGAAGAACCAAGCTTGGAAAGGCAATGTGGAAATGCATTAGACTTCAGCATTCTTAACCGAAAATTGAGTGAATTAGGGAAAAAATTAGGGCAACAGTACAGGGAGGGAGTGTTTGTTCTTCTCCTTAGCTTTAATGTTGATGTATATAATTCATGTGATTCAGTCTCTTTGGGGCAGGGGGAACACTTGCATGTAGAAGTGTGTGGATTGGCCCCTTAAAAGCTTGAATTTCCACTAGGCCTTCACATTTGCTTCTCAAAATATTAAACTGCAGTTTAAAACATGAGCACTTAGCAGAATATAGAAGCAGCAGTTGGTAGAAGGGGATGGGAGAGCATAGTTCAGACTGGTTTGACATAGTTTAATTTAAATGTGTATATATATATATATATATATAGCTGATGGAATTGTGCATTGGTATGTGCTGCTAAAACTTGCTCTTTGAGCAGTACTATGAAAGAGTAAATATGACATAGAGGAGTGACAAGGATCTCTCTGCATGCCATTTTGTATTTATCTGGGTTATTAACTAATTCCTGCTTTAGTCACACTTATCTAAGCATGAATGTTCCTTTTGATACTTCCTGATTAAAACTTCTGGAAAACAATGGTTAACACTATTACTATACTGAACAGTGGTTACCCAGTATATTATGCTGTGGTAGTGACCTGAATAACTCATACTCATTATGTACATGGTTATAGTGCAGATGAAACAGCATTTACATTTTGTAAGGCCAGTGTTGATACACTTGCTAATTTTGAGTTGATAGTTTTAAGTATTTCATACTCTATGAAGCATACTTTTAGCGAAGCATTCTGATTGCTTGATAGCTTTGAAGAGTAGGTAGTTAGAAATTAGCTAGTATTGGTCACAATTCCTCTTATACTGCAACTCTTTCTACTAGTACTGTAATAAATGCCTTTAGAATATATCTTCAGATAAGAGGTTTTTGTAAAATTACTGGCTATGACTGAAAGTTATGACAGGAATGAGAATGTAAAAAGTACTGCAAAATATTTCAGGTATGCTCTCCACTCCTTTCAAATTTAAAAAGGGGGGTAAAAGCCATGTGTGCTTTCTTAAAGGCCTCCAGTAATAAGGGAGATGTCTCTGGTAGAAAGGAGTGAGAGCCTTCAGAGGTGGTCATGAGAGAGGGAAAGAAGTAAAGACACTTTAGCAGCTGTTTCTCCATCCTCTGGACAAAATAGATGTGCCTGTGATTGGGTTATGTTAATCACAATCCAGAAATTTGAGGTTGTGACATGGTGTTTGCTGACAGTCATGTCGTCTTGCTGCTTCCTAGTGTCAGTCACTGTTTGCTTTGTTGCTGTAAATGGTTAAATAATTTGGGAAGAGCTCTGAGTCCACTGAAGGCTGAAACTCAGAATAATTCACAGTAAATGGGTTCTCTGAGACTACCTGTGCATTGCAGTAACTTTCCAAGAAAAAAAATGAACCGTGGAAAGATGTTTTCTCTGTGGACAAAAAGTAGATCTTTTGCACGTTGCAGATTGTCTTCAGAGATGTTGCTTCCATTTTGATATTTGAGTGCATGCCTTGAATATGTTTGAGTCTTCCATGCTGGCTTGATTACTCAGTCCTAAACTGTGGTCTGAATGTTTCATTTGGCACTCCTGCTCTCCTGGGCTGGTGTGCAGTGCTGTGTAATGTGCTTAACTGCCAGTAACTGATACCAGGTTGTCACTCAGTCTGTTACATACTCTAGTAATTACTCTTACTAGTACTAAATACCTGTAGGAAATGCAAGAGTAAACTGCAACTTGAAGCCCATACTGTGATGCAATATGCTTGTGTTCTTATCTCTGTAGAAATTAATTCAGAATTACTCTCCTGCCTTTGACACTAAGTTTGATTGAAAATTTTAACTTCTAATTATCTCCTGAAGCCTGTTTATGTATTTAAATATACAGTGATTCATTATTAACTAAATATTGGCAAGTCAGTGACTGCTTTGGGCATTGCTTGTGAACCTTGGCAGTCTGATTTTGAATATGCTGCAGCATATTTTACAGGTGCATCTTTTAACTGACTTTTGTATCTACTGTTTTAAAGAATACTAGTTTAAAGAATGTTTGTTACTTGAAAAAGTTTCACTTACAAACATAGTTCTTGAGTGATGCCAAAATTGTCTTTTCACATCACAGATCAGTTTTGGGGTTTATTTGGAATAACTTTTCTCTTACTTGGGCATTCGACATAATGAAAAGATGTCATTATGAAACTGAATTAGTATGTTGGCCATGTGGTTATGAGTTGTAAAATATAAATTACTGAAAGTGATGTAAATTGTTGACTCTTAAGTGGTTAAAGTAACAACTGAGCTTTCATGTTCAAAGCAATTTTGTTTGGATAGTGATGTGGGGGGAATCTCTGCATTCAGTTTGGATTTGAAATAATGTCACCTTCTGTGCACTGTCAGATTTTTTTTTTTCCCAGTTTAAATGTACAGGATGAATAAATGTTTTTTCTAATGTATGTCATGACAGTTCAAATTAAACTGCTGTTGTCTTTGAATTGTGAAGTGATTTTTTTACCTGCCCAAATTATGCACATTGGTAGTTTATCCAGGTTATGGTATCTGAACTGGTTTTTTTTTTTTTTTTTACATCCGTGTCATCAATTAGCTGCTTTACTTTCTTTGGTGGATGTATAGGAAACTTTTCATAATGGTTTTGAATTCAAACTTGACCTTAATCCAGAGAGTACTGGCACAAACCTTATTTCTGAATTACCTTTTCACTTTTAAACAGCTTTTGCTGTTTAAATGCTTTCTGCCATTGTGAATGAAAGATGATTTTGATATTAATAAAATCTGCATGGTGCGTTTCAGAGTTCAGGCTATGCTTCTGAGCTGTATTTGAACACCAGTCAGAGCTATAAGCAGAAGCTCTAAGAAAGCATCAGTGATTAATGGCTCTTTCTGCTGGTTGTTGCATAATGCCTGATCTGTGTAAAACTATTTCCTGTGCTGTTAAAAGTTCTAAGCTTTAAATTTAAGTCCATTTAATAGTAATGTTCAACAGTGAAATTCGTCAGCCTGTTCCATCCTGACTTGAGCAATTTGCAGCAAATTAATACACTAGAGTTTAGCTTTTAATTGAGGTTTCTGGTGATTGATCTAGTAGCTCTATCAGTGTTTTCTTCACTGAGCCTCTGAAGTTGCCTCTTTGGCTTATCAGCAGCTAGTGGGTTGGGTTTTGTTAGGTTTGACTTGTCAGTGTGTTACTTCTATTTACTTGAGCATACATGAAGATGTAAATTAAATGACACAAGGTGTATGATGGCTGGACAGAGGTATAGAGTATTTTAGACTGGAGAAAACATTAGAGAAAAACATTCAGGATTTTGAAGGTTACTGGGACAGGAATCTCTCAACAGTTTTAATATTTGCATGGTCTTACTTCTAGAAAAACACGCAGATACAGATCTTCTGCTGCTCCTTATCTTTCTGCATGACTCTTGCTTTGGTAATTTTATTTCTAGGGCCAGTAGATGTCTTTGTACTTTCCTAATAGTACTCAGATTAGAAGGAGTTATGATGTTTGTCTTATCTCTGAGCTCTTGTTTATCTAAAATGCAGCCTTTATTCAAAACTGAGAAGAGTAGTTAGGCTTTCATGTACTAACCCTTAGTAAACTTATGTTTTGGAATGTCCTACTTTTGCAAAAAAGTTAATAGTAGTGTTGCTGAAGATGAAGTTCAAATTAGTATGACATTCATGGTTTTCTTTTTATGGCCTTGTTTCTGCAAGAAGTGAACTTCAGTTTTAATTGCACTGTTAATCTGAACACAAACCAAAGTACTTGTAGGGTACCCATGACCATGTTTTGGATTAAATCTGTCAGTTCATATTCAATAGTAAATTTTGGGTGATTGTCATGTGGTTTTCCTTGCTTGTTATTTAAGTGATCTTCTGAATTTTAATAATACCAATGTGTTGGCTATTAGTGTCAACCATGAAATAAAGCTTGTATTTAAAAACTAGCTTTGGTGTATACCTGTCTGGGATATGCTGTCATACTGCAGTGGCTGATAGAGTGAAAGGGAGCAGGGTGGTGGTGTTGAAATAAAACCAGGTGAATTCAACCTGGAAAGTCCTTACTAAGACCGTCAAACTGTTGGTCTAATGTGAAGCCTTTTTGTTGAAATAGTCTGCTCTTGAGTATGCACATGTATTGAATAGCATGTCATGCTTATGGAGCTGGTGTTTGCCAGAGTGTGCTGCTACAACCTGGTGTATAAGCTCACTTCTAATGTCACAAAAAGGAGTTTTGCTAATTGCTAGGTTCTTAAATGAACTGAAAGCTGAGAAGGTGCAGTCTGGACTCGAAGTAAGTGTGGTACAAACAGTAGGATGAAGTGCCTTTAAGACCTCAGTAGAAGTCAGATAAGTGACATCCTTTCTGCCACATGTGGGTAATGGACTTTCTTTGCTGTTTGACTTTAATACTGTTTCTCTCTTTCCCCAGGTCTTAGTGGTGCAATGGCTAGTATAAGTGTTCGTTCAAGTACCCCAGGCTCGCCTACTCACGTGAGCAGTGGCTCCAATGCTAGTCGAAGGAGAAATGGACTCCATGATGTTGATTTGAACACTTTCATATCAGAAGAAATGGCACTCCACTTGGACAATGGTGGAACTAGAAAGCGTACCTCAGCCCAGTGTGGCGATGTCATTACAGACTCACCAACTCATAAACGCAACAGAATGATCTAAACTGCAAAAATTTCAAACCCACCATGCTGCTTGAAAGCCACTTGATCCTCAGAGTACTATTGAAAAGGAAACATGAGGCCATCTTTCCATATTCACTGTTTAAGACAAATGAGTTCAATAAATGCCATAAAGGAAATTTTAGATATTACATTAGATGCCTCTTGTAACTGCGGCTTTCTTAAACTATATTCTTAGCAGAGGACATCAGATATTGTGTAGTAGTTAGCAAGATCATCATAGGCGAACATGTATCTGTTCCAAGGCTAAAAGTGACCTTACTTGTATTATTAAAGGGAAAGGAAATTTCAGATGTTTATTTGGCTATAGAATGCTTTTTTTTTTTTTTTTTGTCCTTTATTTCCTGCTTTGAGTATTTGCTTAAACAGTATTGCCAGTTTGACTGAAATTGTCTACAACATGACTTGGCATCTTTGTCAAAACTGCAGGCTTCCATTTTTGCAGCACTGTACCATGCACCTAGTTTCTGTATAGTAACAGTGTGCAAGTTATAAATATTGGACTGTACCCTTTTTAGTTTTAAAAGCAGTTGATAATTCTGGTGATTGTGTGATAATGTAAAGAGGTGCTATGATGGTCATGCAATTAATACTTAATATTGAATCAATACAAGGATCTTTATTGGATTCACTTTGTGTGTTCTAGTGCTCTGAAGTAGCAATATTAAACTTTTCCCCAATTAACTTCATAGGCTTTTAAATCAGTTTGAGAAAATATATGTACTTATTGGTATTATCCTTGTGGTAATCATACACAGTGCAGACTGCACCAGTGCTGACCTAAATTTAGAGAAAAACGTCCTGTAATTGGAAAATAGGCTTTTCTGTTCAGTATTAGTGAAGGGTAGGTTTTGTGTACACCCATATCCTGTTTTACATTTCTTGTGAAGTAATTGCCCATTGCTGGGGAGGGGTGGGAGGAGAGGGAATGTGGGGAATAGTTGGAAAAGGGGTGTGTTCTAACAAGTAAGACTTCTGGTCACATGTGGAAACTTGGACTAACTTAGACAAGATTCTGTGCAATGCCATCCCCTTCAGGAGGGAGTGACATGCAGGTTCTGTGAAGTGCTAAGAAAATAATTTAAAACTGGAAGTTGATTATAAAACTCTGGATAAACATGCCGTAAGGGTGAATTAAAAAGGATAAATGGCTTTCTTTTTGTGTTTAGCTTACATTCATAGGATTGAACTCTGGCTGCCATAACTTAAGCATAATCTAAAATTGAACTAGAGATCAAGACTGATCTGCTGCAGATTCGTTTTTGAGTGGGGAAGGATATGTCAGTCTCAGAGTGTCGTGACTGGTTTTATATGTAGATGCAGCAAGTGTTTGGTGGAGACCGCTGGCCTTTAGGGCCTCAGTCTCTGCCTAGGAAAAGGGTAACACAGGAAGAGTAAGGAAATGAAGAGCTCCAAACCTGCACGTTGGGAAGGGGTATTTAGTGAGATGGTATGCATGCTTTAACTGGAAGCATAGGCTGATTCTTGGATTAAATGTAGCTATGCTAGATTCACAATACTAAAAATTGTGGTTTCTAGCAAAGTTAAAGGCACCTTGGGCTCCATGTTAATACACAGCTCTTCAAGACTTTTGCTTATGTGCTTGTAGAGTCAGATCTCTCTTGTGTTATCTTCCCTGTTTGAAGCAGACTTCACTGTAGGTTTGCCCCTTTTTACCCTGGTGTCCTCTCCTCAGTGTCCGTAGTCAAGGCAAGACAGCAGTGCTGTGAGATACTCTGATTTCAAGGTGCTCTACTAAGAGCATGATCTCCTTGCCTTGTGGTGCTTCCATCACATTTCTTTACATCGAAGAGTCCTTAAAAATGTCAAGAGTTGGACAATACTGTAGTGAGAGGCTCTGGTTTATGGACAACTCTAAGAACTGTCCAAAGCAAAATGGTAAGAACTGCTCAAACCCCCCACCTGTGTTATGTAGCTGAACTTGCACTTCACTTGAAATCTCAGTATACATTAATTTCAGTTACTGCTATAACTACAATTCATAAGATTTAGTTTATGTAAGATATTAATACTGCATAAAGCTAGTTTTCATTTGGAGACTGCATTTTCAACAAAGATTTTGAAGAAGGTATCTAAATATATCTGTTAGTATTTATTAGACTGTTGGCAGAGGGATTTTTTTCTGTTCTGAAAGAAAAGTAGAGTCCTGGACAGAAAGGGCAGCTGTGAGAACCATTCTTCAGCTCTTCTGTTTATTTGTTAACTGGCTTGTACAAGTAAGATGCTTATGCTCTGCAACTTCTAACACACTCTATTATTACATGTGGTAAAGGTGACATCATCAGTTCTGCTTATGTGGACCGAACTGTAGCAGTGCTGCTGGTCTAGCCCAAATACACAGAGCCTGTTGAAATTCTTGCAGTGAAACCAATCTTGTTAATGCATTGAAGCATTAATTCAGTCTAGTACCATCTAAAACTAAATTTGGCTTTCTATTTAACTTGTGCAATTTTTCTTTGGAAGGAAGCAGGCTTAGACATTAAACTGGTTGCATTAATGGGTTTTTTTGCTTGTACCTTAAATATTTGGCGACTCTTCAATTGTTTTTCATTTAGCCCCAACTAAATGTTGTTTGTTCTTCGACTTCTGCCAGATTCATCGAAAATGCATGTATTCACCTGGTAAACACAAGGAAAACAGGTTGTCTCTTTAAAAACAAAAAAAATAAAAAAAAGTCCAGTACCTGTTGCTTTGAAGACTATTTCTTGTGCCAGTGTAGAAAATTGATGTTCTGGAAATAGCTTTCAGCTATTATCCAAGCTGTAGCTCCTGGGGCCAGAAGCAAGTTGATTTTTCAGTAAGAAACACTGACTTGAGAACTGTTTAGTTTGGTAAAAATGGTGCTTACTTTTGCTTTCTCCTATGAATCGTACAGTTGACCAGTCTCTTCTCCATGTACATCCAATCTAACATGAATGTGCGGCAGTTACATAAAGTACATCCTGCACTGAAGCTACTGAGCTTGGCTTGCTTATTAATGAAGTAAGTTTTAAATGTTAAATTTAAATCTATATTACAATAAAGTAATGCAAAAATGATTTTGGCTGAAATTGAAGTCCTGCAGTTAAACTTACTTTCAAATGTGGTTTACCCAGCTGGAGTAATAGAAACTCTAAGTCATAATAAACCTAATAAAAAAACCCAAAACAAAACAACTAATCGGGCTGCTTTGTAGTTCTTTAAGTTTGTGAATAATACAGTCCATCAGTAACCCCAAACACGATGTGGTCAGTGTGAGCTGACAGGCTTCCTTGGTTCTGCAGAGCAGGACTTGCCTTGAGCAGTGCAGTTTGGTGGTGTAGGGGTTCAGTCGAGCTTACAGGTTTTTTCTTCTGTTTTAGATTAATGAAGATACAAAGAATTGGGGTGTACTGTGATATTTATACAAGATGTTCTGCAAGTTAACATCACTGATATTTACAAAAAGCACCTTAAAGAGGTTTAAGTGGCATAGTTTTAGGAAGTTAAGTGGTATTGACTTCAATAGTAGAGCTTTCCAGTCTCTTGTGAAAGACTTTGGACTTAAGTGAAATCAGGTGCTTTAATTAGCAGCATTTCCTGCTTTATGTGTGTGTCTCTAAACCTGCAGACTAGTTTGCACTTGCTGTATCAGCAGGTTTTAGCACTTTGTTATGAAGGAAAGCTTTATTTCATAGGACCTTTTAAGTTAAAATGTACTTTTAATTAACGTTAACATTTTTTTCACCTACTTAGCTAGTGAAATGTTCTGACAGGGCTTGAAAAGATGCTTAAATGGCTTCTAGAAAATGGCATCTTTCAACTGTGAGCTTGCTGAACTTTGGCAGAAGTGAGGAACACACACCTGACTTGTTCTGTGGAGTTCTCTGCACCAGGTGGGGCTGGTGTGGTTGGGGGAGCCCTGTGGGCTGCTCATTCCAGAGCCTCTGGTTATGCAAGGTCAGGAGGCGGCCCCTGGCACTCTGCAGTAACTGTGCCAGTCTCCAAGGCTTTCCTTGTCTGTGCAGGTGTCTCCTGGGGATGGTTTGAGCTGGGGAGCTCTCCGAGCCCAGGAAGCGGCTCTGTGGTCAACACTGATGCTTTCTGCTGCTCTTCTCTCACTGCATCCCATCTCAAAAGGACAGCTTGAGCTTATGGGAGTAGGAGTGAATAAACCAACCAAATTCCCTTCTGCGTTGCATGGAAGCATCATCTAGCCCTGGGCTTTTTTTATAAAAGAGATGGAAGCCAAATGTTTCTCAGTGGGTAATGAGATTCTGGCCTCTCCCACGTGGCTCTGGCCAGTGATGCTGCTGGTACTTCTTAACACTGGGACTGTATGAAAAGGCTGTGTCTTCACTGACCATGATGGGATGTGGTGGGAGAGTGCACAAGCAGCATGGTCTTGTTGGCACCTGGTTGTGAGCCCACTGGGCACATGCTGGTTTGTAGAAAAACTTGAACTTCAGTATTAAATGTAATGATAAACTGGTTCAAATAACAGCTAAGACCAGTGTTGATAATGATTTATAGTATTTCACCAGCCTTATATCAGATTTATTTTAAGTTTCAAAGTGAGGCTGGTTCTGGATGCTACAGAACAGCAAGCTATGCATGAAAGGAAATCCTGAGGTGCTGTTTGTGTCATCATGGTGTAACACTGTCACATCTTAGTCAGGAAAAACTCACGATGCTTTTCCAGCTCTGAAACTCAAGGCACAAGAATTTTTTCTGGTATTGTGAACATGTAGGGTCCTACAAAGTACCAAAGCAGAGGATACAAAATGTCTGCATTTAAACGAGGTATCCTAAGAATCTTGTTCTGTTTCTCCTGGAGTTCTGATGAGGGCACTTCCAGCTCCTGCCCATACAGCCCTGTGTGCCCCTGCTTGCAGAACATGCCAATGCTGACAAGTCCAAAGGTTAGTTTGTTCCTTTCCTATGGTTTTTGTTTTGTTTTGGTTTGGGTTTGTTTTTGTTTTTATATTGCTGTGGAAGCCTATCTTTCTTATTTTGAAGTGAATTCCTTGAGTCTCACCTATGTTGCAGTATGCAAGACCAAGAGAAAGATGGTGAGAAAATAGTTTGTTCTGGTGTTTAACTGAGTAATTACTTGATCTTGGACAGTTAGTAACTCTACTGGTTTAAGTGTTGCCTCTGCAAAGTGATGATCTTTAGATCTTTCAACCACAAAAATCTCTGCATCTTTGGAATGCTTTGGACTAGTCTTGTGGCTATTTTTTAAAAAATACTTACTGTGCTTTTTTGAATGTAATTCAATTTTCAAAGCTCTGAAGAGAGAGCTTTGCCAGAAGCTGGCAACAGTGATATTGCCTTATCTGTTTCGTAAAGCACCGATGAAGATCACTTTTGTTGAAGACAGCATTAGTTTTCTAAAGCCTGTTTTCATATTCTCTCTGAAAGCCCCAACAAAACAAAACGTGGTCTGTGCTTAGAGGTGAGTGAACTTCTCAGGTAAGGGAGACCATCTTCTAGAGACTTGTGTTGAATGCCCTGCCAATAATCCATCTGTTTATTCTACTGAGGGAACTACAGTTTATATTTTTTCTTTCATCTATTAAAATTTTCTGCTGAAAAAAATCACACAGTTAAATCTGCTTTTTTTGTGGCTACATTGAAAGAGTGTCTGTGATCTCCTACAGCAAGGCAAACCTTTTTCCATTCCCTGGAGAAACTGTTGTCATTAATGTGAATCACTGAAGATGCATTTCTCTCTGCTAAAAGAAATTTTAAACTCTTTGAGTTCAGTGATTGCAGTTTTCAGAGTAGGGATGTGCTGAAGGTGCTTTGAATGTTGTAGCTGCAGATGACAGTGCAGGGGTGCAACTCATTTGCAGTCTTAGGTTATTCATTAAAACCTGATTTGTCTCCATCTGCTTGCTCTGTAACAACTTCAGATGTAGTCTTGCCAAAATTCTAGGTGCATTTTCCAAAACACAAGCAAGTAATCTGTTCCCTGTAGAAATTTTCCAGGGAAATGGGTTCAATATATTTTAACCCCAACAACTGGGTCTTTAATGGTTTCAGCAAAAGAGGGCGTAAGAGTTCCCTCAGAGTCAGTTTTCAGGTAGATTTGCTCTTTCCCAAAGCACAGCCCACAAGCCATGTCTGCATCTGGTTTTCTTCCTCCTGTGTGTGACTGTGGCCCATTCCAACCTCTTTTACCCAAGAAGCTTCTCCGTGGGCTGAATGCAGCGTGTCTGAAGGTGCAGGTATTTCTGGTAAGTGCATGTATCTGATGTGTGGTGTTTCTTTTAAATGGACATCATCTCAGATGACCCAGAGTTTGTGGGGCTGCAGATAACTGCAGCCTCAAATGGACACAGCCCAGAGCATCCTGTGTTTGGAGCTGCTCTGAGCAGAGATTGGATCAGGTAAACAACTCCCAGGCTCCCCTTCCACCTGAATGAGTCTAGGATTTGCTCTGTACTGTCTGTGTCCATGCAGTTTTTTCTGTGAGGGGGTAAAAGGCACTGGTTGTTACTGCCAAGCAACAGCTGCTGCTCAAGGAGCAACTGACCACTGATGAGAGCTTAAGAATGGATGAATTTTCCTTTCTTACGAGGCGTGTGCTCCTCTGGAAACTTATAGCTTGTTTATCCAAATTCCTACTCCATGACCTCTTAAGAACAGGCAGCCCTACAAAGCAGAAACCTATCCCAAAATTAACTGTGGATTTTTTTTGCCTTCATCTAGCACAACTCTTTTCCACAGTCAAGCAACAGGTGTTGTGCTGGGAGGCAGAAAGATGAGGGCTCTAAGAAGTGGAGATGTGCTATTACTGCACTGAGTATCTCACTGCTTTGAGAAAAAACCCGTACTGCCCTGACACAAAAACTGAAGAATGTGCAGGTCTGCTGTCCATGGCCTGTGGTGCAGGGCGAGGTGGCAGCAGTGCTCCTGCCAGCTGGCTGGAGAAAACACACAGCACCAGGAGCTTTCATCTGCTGTCTTTCCAACCTGCCTGGCAAGCACTGGGGTAGGTGTGAATAAGGATCTCTTGAAGGATTACAGAAAAGGCCACCAGGGGCCATCACCTTGAACTTGCCCTTTCAAGTGTTATCTATAAATACAGTTCCCCAGAGCAATCCATCTGGCACCCTCTAGTCAAGCTCATCGTGATCTCAGATAAAACTGCTGTCAAGTGGAGCCAGATCTTCAGCTGCTTTATGGAGCTGTGCCCACTTCCACTGCCTGGGAGTGAGCTGGAAGAGCTCCTTCCCATGCCACAGCCTTACAGGAGAACAGAAGGGTGAATGTCCCAGCGATGGCAGGGCTGTAGTTTACTGATCTTTGCAGGGTGCAAGTGGAGAGGAGGAGGGAATCCAGTGCCCCCTAAGTCCCACGTGCTGGTGGAGCCCCTGTCCTGGGAGCCTCACCCCAGTGCATATCCATAATGTGGCAGTGATCCAGCTACTACCTAAATACTTTTAAAAAGCAGCATGAGTGTCCACATTAGCAGGCAGAGAAAAGGCAAGGTGGTATGGGCAGCCTGAGGTGTGGGGAAGGAGTCCTGGCTCTCCCAGTCTCTGGAATTTTAGCCCAGATTTTCTTTTGGAATGTGGCACCCAGCAGGGTGTCCCAAGGCTGTGCTGCCTTGTGTGATGGTAGGTTTGCATCCCTCCCCAGTGGGTTTGCTTCCTAACAGTGCCTTTGCCTGCTCATGTGACTGATGAGGAATCAGTGCTTTTTTTAGCTGGTGAACTCCTAAGATTATCAGATAAACACAACTATGCAACAAAAAGAATCTTGAATTTACTAGCTGTATTTGTATCCTTAGAAGAGCAAAGTGCTGTCATCTTTCCTTTGTGAAGATCAAAATTTATCTTGACAGCCTGCTTGCCTACTTTCTCAGTGGCTGAAGGCAACTTTGCAGGCCCTTGGAGCTAAAACTGTCACTTTTTGTTAATCCTTTGTGTTTCCTGTGTTTAAACTTTCAAATGTATCACAGGAGCTGGTGTAATCTCCATAATCATAACTTTATTATACAAGAGTAACTCTTGTCTATCAAGCCCAAAGTTAACTCTTCTCAGACAGCAGTGAAACATGTGACTAGATGGCTAAGATGCTTTTCAGGTGATCTGCTACAACCTGTGGCACTGCCCAGTCCAGGGGGGTGAGGCTCAGACTGGTGCCTTGGTCACTAGAGGGTGATGCATAAGGCAGCAGATGGAGTGACACCATGTGCTTTCCCACTTCTGCCCCTTGTACCTCATTCTCTTTTTCATTGTAGATGTATTGTGTCCATTATCTGCCGGAGTGACACTTAATCCATGTAGTAAAACCCAGGCTTAGCATTTCACATAATGAAACTCATAATACATTGCAAATTAAACAATGTTATTTGCTCTCTCTTTTTTTTCTCTCTCAAGTATATTTTCATACAGGATGTGCTCAAGAAATGGAAGATGGAAAAACAAAATCAATAGTCATTGATGGTAAAATATTAATGTCCCTTCAGTGTAAGGGGTGGAATAGAGTGCTTGCTTTTCTTCTGCAGAGCTGGGGAAATTCCCTCCCAGGAGTTCACTGTAGCTGTGACTGAAACGCTGCGGGGTCTGCAAATGAAGCTGGAGAGCAGAGGGTGGTGCCAGCATGGGCAGGGAGAGAAGAGCCTGCTATGAGTGGCCTTCCCTGAACTCTTGAAAGCTCTCTGACAAACCTCACACAGCAAAGCAAGTGCTGGGCAGTGCCTGTCCTGCATGTCAGCGTGGGAATGGCACCCACCACGTGGGTTCTGGAGAAATCCTGGCAGGGTGTGCATACACTGCTGTTGGGTGGATGTACCCCATGCAGCCCTCTCCTCCCATGTGCCCTGTTCCAGTGCCTGCTCTGTGCTCCTTGGCTGCAGCTGTTCTCTTGCCTGGGTATCAAGAAACAATTAGGGGAGCCGGACAAGAGGTGTACCAGCACTGAAACTTGTTTTAAGGTATGGGCATGACTTAGAAATGATTACACAGCAAAATGGGATGAGATTTCCCCTGTGTTGAAGGTGCCACCCCCACCCAGCAGTTCAGCCCTCCCAGTTACCCCTTCACAGCAGGTTTATTGCCATTATGGTGCCAGAGAAGCGTGGTGGTTACACACAGGAGCAGACTGTCCCCGTGCTCTCTGCAGGCTGCCTGGCACAGCTGGCTCTGTCCCTGCTGTGCTGGCATGAGGCACTTCTGCTCCCAGCCTCCAGAAACACTTGGTGCTCACACCGTGAGCCTTTTGTTCAGACTTCCACAATAATTTCTTTTAGGTGGAGGCCTTCACATGGCATTAATGTGAAACCCCATCAGGCATGTGCGTTTCCCAGCCCATTCCTTGGGTGCTGCTGCCATCTAGGGTGCGAGCCAGCAGAGCCTCAGTGCTGGCCACAGACAGCCATGGCCTTATCACACCACCCACACGCTTATCACACCACCCACACCCTTATCACCCTGCCCACAGCTGCCTCCACAGGGTTTGCTGAGGGCTCTCAGACAGCCATGCCAGGGCCCATCACAGCTGCCAGGGCTGAGCCATGCTTGGGACTTAAACATGGACATGTTATCTTATTGTAATGTTATTCCAAGGATGGAGCTGCACAAACAACTGCAGAGGAGCATTGTTCTGTGGCTGAGGTGTTAGTGTGGTGTTGGAGAGATGGGGAATTGGTTGCTGGTGTTCCCACGAGCTCTCTCTGGTGTTGCAAGTGCTGCCATTGCCGTGTGGTGAGCCCGGCGTGAGGGGCTCTGGGCTCACATCTCTTACACCTGGCTGGGCAGGTTTATGTGTTTGTTTGTTTGTTGTCTAAAGGTCCCTGTGCAGACTGTCAGGGTCTGTGCAAGGGGTCAGAGGTGGCTGCATTGACTCCAAGAGCTGTGGGTTCTCTGGAGCAAACCTTGCCCGTGGGGTGTGTTCCACCGGGGCAGAGCCCGTGCACTGTACTGTGCTCTTTGGTTTTGTGGTAAATGGGCCTTTTCTGTAGATCCAAGAAGTTTTCATGCATGCTCAGAGACAAAGTGAGCCAAACCAGGCTGTGTGCTGGCTCCTGCCCGGGCTGTGGGGCACAGGGAGGGAGCAGATGTTCACTTCAAACCAAAATCGTTCCCGCGCTTGAAATCCGCACTAACGGCTCTGGCCCTGCATCAAGGACTTCAAAGCAAACAGAGTCTTTTTTAAATAATTCCCACTCAGGTGTAACTGAAATCCCATTTTGCAGGCTGTTTCCACAGATTCCGTGTTTGTGAAGCCTGGCAGACAGGACTCTTGCTTTTTGGCATTAAACTGAGCTTGGCTGAAGCCGTGCGGGTTCGCCCTGAGCTTACCTTGATGTATGAGTTAAAGGCCTCACCACATCCAGCTGGTATTTTATACTGATCTCAAATTCCTGGTTAAATAAATTTACATACAGTCTAGAATCTCTCCTGACTGGCTGTCTTGGAGCTGCCAGGGCTGTTTGGCTTCCATTGGTGTGGATAAGCCAGGCACTGAGTAGTCCAGATCAATAGCACAGCTGTATCACCTTGACCTTCCTGATTGAAGGAACGGCCTCTGCTAAACAATGTGGACTTCGGAACAGGAGATGTGACTGCCACAAACAAGCAAGTATATTTTTTTTTAACTGTCTTTTACTTTTCACCATTTATATCAGTAAACTCAAGGCAGTACTGTTTGCTGTGGATCTGCATCTTATTCCTGCAAATCCTTTCCCCCTTGTGCCCCCCTGTGGTATCTCTCTACTCTGTCCTTATTCAGTATTACCTCACGTTTTTTGTCATCCTTCCCTTTCCTCACATCCTCTAATTTTTACACTGTTTTAAATAAGTCTATGTTGAAGTGATCTGTACAGTCCACACTCCGACAGTGGTGAAATGAAGTCCACCAAAGGGTCAGCTGGAATTAGATGTTTTCATCTGGATGGGAGTTTTACTTGGTTCCAGATTTCCTGTTGATCCTGATGAACTTCAGCAACTTGATTCTGACATATTTTTCATGCCCTGTGGCTGTAAAAGGAAATGTGAATCAGATTTTAAAAGGTATATGGTTTGAAATGGTTTGACATATTCTTCTGGGAAGCCTTATGAAGTTATTAATCCATGCAGGCAACTTTTCCTTCGCCTCCATTTCCTACAAACCAATTCTGTACACAGATAGTACAGCCTTTTGCTCTTTTGGTTTAAGTGTAGGGTAGGTCAAACCTTCCTGTGGGCTCAAGAGGGGAAGCATCAATTAAAACCTGCCAAATAATATTGGAGTGAACATGTCTGTTGCTTGTGGAGCTGATTTAGAGCAATGTGGTTTTACACCAAGACTTTGGGACTCACTATTTCCTTACCATCAAATAATATCAGTGACTAAAAGTATTTACTTAACTGACTTCCTACACTGAATTTTTTTTAATGTTTTAAGATTATATGAGGTTGAAAGAAAATATTCTTCCCTTTGACAACAAGCAGAAGAGTCTGCACACCAAACAGCCCTTGAGTAGATAGTTCCCTAAATTTTCTTTTGGGTAGCCCTGATTGCTCCCTTACTTTTGGAAGGACATGGCAGAAATTAGTCATTGTTGCCACCCTGAGGTTTTTTTTCCATTTTTAAGGCTTCTTGGACATCTTCCTCTTCTCCAAAACACTTTTTGGAGTCCTGTGGTGCTGACAGGTAGGTGATCCAGTTCCTAGAAAAATGTCAAGCTGGCACTTTTTAATATGTGGGATTTTTAGATTCATCTCAAATGGGTACATTTAAAGCTGTATTGATTTCAGTGTGCTTTGAACTTGACCTTTTTTTCTTATTTATTAGTGTGGATGTAGCTATCAGAGATAAGTACTCAGTTTAAGTATTCCAGATGGACTGAAATCCATCAGTTGCTCAGAGTGCAATTAAATGCTTCCTACTTCTAGGTATTTATTGATTTCAGAGGCTGCTGGCAATTCTGGTATGAAAGCTTTTTTACTTATCACAAGTATTGTACATTGGATCTTTATTTATATAATTTATAGAGTCACATTATACCTTGAAGTGGTGCTTTTTGGCCATGAACAAGAGAAGTAGTAAATGTTTCACTGTGGAGGGGGAACATGAAGGATAGTGTTGTCCCTGTGGCAGTGACACTGTAGCTCAGCTAGTCCCTCTCATGAGCTAAGTGTGGGTGACATTTCAGGGAGGGAATTATTTCTTAGTCACCCTGAGCATATGGACTTTGAGGTTCTTTACAGAACAGGTGGAAGGAAAACACCAAGTGCCAGCACTGATCTCACAGAGAAAAGCAACTTGTTAGGCAAAGGCATCAGCTGTAACTAGAAATTTCAGGAAATTTTAGTGCCATAAATGCCTTTAAAATCACTGATTAATGAATGTTTGTGTCCTGCAGAAAGGAAACCTTCATCAGCCTCCCTTAGGAGCCATGCAGAGCTTGGAGGAGAGTCATGGGGTAGATTGGCAACAGGCCCTGGCAGCAGTGTGCTTTGCACTGGCTGATGTGGAGCTACAGCAGGAACCTCAGCTGCAGAGGGCATGCCCACCTGCAGTGTCTGTTGTCCTGGTCAGTGTCACCTCCCAGATGGATGGCTCCACCCCCACCTGGTTCATACCATGGCTGGTACCCTGCAGCAGGAAGGCAATGCCCATGCTTAGACATAGCACATGAACCAGCTCAGCTGCTGCTGTTTCAGGCCAGAAGACCTCAAGCCTGATGTTCTTGATATAAAAAAAATTATTTCACTGACTGATCTGACCAAGATGACTTTCAGTGCAGGTAGGCTCCTGGATGTATGACTTTCCCTTCATCTTTTAATTTGGGACGGATTTTCTCAGAAATATGGGGCATTGCTTCCTGCTTGCATATCTCTGGCATCCACAGATGGTGAATCTGGAAGTCCACTGCTGGGCTTTTGCCAAAAGTGGTGTAGTAGGGCTACTGGGAGTTGGGAGTAACAGCCACAAGTCATTGTATGTGACTCCAACCAACACAGCTTATGGTATGGAAAGACAGTTAAGATCTTCTAAACTTCAATTTATTTTGGTACATCTCCCTTCTTTCATAAGAGTTCCAAAACCTGTTCTTGGATAAATCCCCTTATTTCCCAACTAGCTTTTAGCAGGTTCCAGATCTGGTCCTAATTAGTGCTGTGTGAACATATGTTATGCAAAGAACTGACAAAAACCAAAATTGTCATTGGAAAAAAACTGACATACTGATGGTTTTTGTGTGAGCATTTGAACTGGGACAAATTAGTTTTCTTTCATGGATTTGGGTTTCAGAAAAAAGGAAATTAGAGATGTCAAAGCCTGCATGCGAGGAGCTGTGGTAACTCCTGGGTGTGAGTATCAAGGTCCTTGCACCCCTGCTCAGCAGAGCCTGACTTTGCCAGGAGGTACCATTCACCCCCTGGGTCCCCGCAGGGCAATTTCCCTTGGTGTTGGTGACAGTGCCTGCCCATCAGGGTCTCAAGTTGCTCCCCCTTCCTGCACAAGAGTGCCTGTAAACTTCCTGAAGCTGATAAGTGCTAAACATGTTCCCACCGTGCTTCACTTGGGTGTTTTTTGCTCTGAGTCTTTCAGCTGATTAGGGTTGTCCCTGTCAGCCTGGCCAATGTGCTCAGTGTAGAGCTGAGACAGTCTCTGCAGTTTTGTACATCACCCCTCTCCTTCCTCAGCTGTTGAGGGGCCCTGGCCACTGGAGAGATGAGACTGTGTGATCACTGTGGCACTGAGGGGAGGCAGAGAAATGGTGATTGCTCAGGGAACAAGGACAGGTCAGGAACCAGAAAATCCTATTTGATCAGAGAGTCTTCGCTGCTCAATTCACAGTGCTCTCACCAGAAGGTTTGCCCAGCTGAGTTTGTTTTGGGGGAGCTTTGGGTTCTTTCTGTCTTAGTTTTAAGCCATTAAGTGTCATGTTCTTATGTGTTATTGAGTTCTCTCAAACATGAGAGTTGGAGACCTTCACTGTAATAGCCTGGGGGCTGGAATTCCCACATTCCAGGCAGAGTGATTAAGAAGTTGGAAAGATAGTTCCCTTTGTTGACACATCAATAACAATTCTGTTTTTTTATCACTTTGGTCTGATGTTTTACCTGCCCTAAGGCATCTGAGGGACTGTGTTGCTGGGAATAGTCCCACCTTTAAACAGTGAAAAGGTGTGTTACTCATTCTTTTGATTTCTTCAGCTGCTTTAGGATAATATCAGACCAGAAAACAACTCAATCAGGGCTCCCCTTCAGAAATCCTCGGCACCACTGCTTTTGATTCTGTGGTAAAATGAGGAAGAATCTGTGCTGTTGTAATTATATGATGGTGTAAAAAATCTGGAAAACTGTCCAGGTGTGATGGGAGGACAAACCCCAGTGTCAGACCCTTAATGACTCCCCTTTGGCTTTGGTTACTTCCTCTGTGACCTCTCAGAATACATTTGGCAGTGTCTGAAGTTCGAGTTATAGCCCCAGAGAGTAAAATAATGTCATTGAGGATCTGCTGTACATAAAGACACGAAACAGTTTGAGGATTATTTCTTCCTAAATGACCAGATGAAAGTGATAACTTTTGGATTGCAGTGAAGAGGACACAGTGTCCAAGTAAGTTCTGCAGCCTCTTCACGTTTCCCTTAACCTTATAAATACCACTTTTTATTGGTTGGCAGCAGGATGTGGGGCTGTGTCTGGGAATGCTTCCCCCCAGCCTCTGAAGGTGTGCAGACAGGCCGTGGAGCGAGCAGGGACACTGGAGCACACTGAACAGGAGAGGGCACTGGCACTCCAGCAGCTGTGCTGGGCTCAGCACCCGACTGATGCCGAAGGAAGGATTTTTTTACTGCAGCTCAGCATTCACTCTCATAATCTTATGCTTGTAATGTGAGAAAAGAGTCTATGAAAAGAGTGGATGAGCTGCATTTATTGTCTGTGTCTCTCTGGACACTTGCACCCAGTGGAAATCTGCCCCTTTCCATTGAACGTGGGCAAGTTCATCTGCTGGTGTCTGGTGCAGCTCTTGTGAGAGTCTTTTTGAAATACTCTGCTGTAGTGTCTTTCTTTTACACCTACATTAGGTATTCAGTACACAAAGCAAGGTGACATTCATGTTGTCCAAGGGAAGCTCAGGTTGTGCAGCTCTCCTGCAGTTGTGGATTGGTACAGCCCTTTGCCCTGAGAGCCTGTATGTGCTCTCTTGGCTGTCAGAAACTCTGAAATGCTGAATTTCCCTCCTGCTTCACAGCATTAACAACAAGCAAGTGGCCCTAACCAGTGGGTGAGGAGTGCTGAGTTGGGGTCCATCCCTCTGGCCACCATCCCACCACCTCTGATGGTGAGGTTGATGAAGGGCTCCCTACCCTGAGTTGAAATGCCAGACACAGACCTCTTTTTCTCCTCGATTTCCATCCTTTTTTGTTTTTTTTTTTCTTTTAGCTTTGCACATGTAAAGCGTCTACTGTGCCAGAAAGAACCAAGTTCTGTTTGTTTTCAACTCTAATAAGTTTGAATTAGACCCAAAGTAAAGATTTTGTGAAGCTGTCAGCATAATTACAGGCTGGGAGAGCCTCCCTGCTGAATCTAAATCCAGCCCCCGGTTTCCTGGTCCTGACAGTGTGGCAGGAGGAAGAGGGAACAAAGCAGGGATGGCAGCAGCTCCTTTGCTTCTCTTCCAAATCCTTTGCAATTTGTTTCTGCCCTGCCTGAAGGTTTGTGAAAGGCAAAGCAGAAAGGGCCTGACAGCAATGGAAGGAAATATATTTAGAAACATGAAAAATAGGAAGGGAAAATGTTTTATTTGCATTATTCACCAGGTTCTATTATTTATTGCATTGCTGTGCTACTGTATCATTTTATAACTCCTGAGGAAATGATGGTGCTTCCAGAGGGCAGCTTTGTGCTGCTGCAGCCTGTCCTTTAAAGATGGACTCTAGATATGAGACATTCCTTTCCTATCATTGCTATGAGTGTCAGCAGACAGTGGCACAGGTTGGGCAGAGAAGCTGTGGCTCCCCCATCCCTGGAAGTGTCCAAGGCCAGGTTGCACAGGGCTTGGAGCAACCTGGGCTAGTGGAAGGTGTCAGTGCCCATGTCAGGGGGTGGAACCAGATGAGCTTTAATGTCTCTTCCAAGCCAAGCCATTCTATGACTCTATTTCATTGTTACTTAGATTAAACAGGAATTTGTCAGGTTGGGTTTTGGTACAGGCCCAGGAGAAAGGTGATGACGTTTATGCTGCTTGCTGCCTTCCCTGCTCTGCCTTCAGCAGAGTTTTTCCAGAGGTTCTCATGTGAGCTTGGCAAGGGCAGGCAGCAAAATGCAGGGCTGATTTCCATGCTGGATTTAACAGAGATGATGGGACACAGCAGCTGCTTTCCTGCCCCAAACAGGTCAGTGGGGATTACATTCTCCTTGAGACCTTCACAGCATCACCTTGTCCTCAGGCTCATCTAAACTAGAAGGACCATCCTAGGCCACAAAGGCACACTTGAGTCTTGCATGAGCATATTTAGGAGGTCACTGAATTTCAGTGTTGTTCTTGAAGGGCTATGGAGCTGCTGGTGTTTCTGCAGGGTAGTTGGCATCCTCAGTGATCTGCCCTCACTCACAGCTGGGTGTAAGGGAAATGTAACAAGTTAGGAGAGACTTTCCTGCACTCTTCATGCTACTTTTCACAGAAATAAGGATGCTCAGTCTAAAAGTATGTGGCTGATTTCTTGTCATGGGAGAACAGAAATTTGCTGTTCATGGTTTTTTGTTCCCTACTGCTGCTTGGCAGGTTTGTGGGAGCACTGTCCCTTGGAGGAGGCCCCTTCTGCTGCAGCAACTGCTGCCCACCACATCTTTATAGTTACCTCACATTAATTTTTTCCCCTTTATGATACAAGCAAGATTTTTAGCCTGTTGCTAAAAATCCACAGCTCACGGAGTCTATGCCTTCCAATACCTCCCCATAGGCAAATATTTGCACGTATGCTAAAAATTCATTAATTTACATGTGACACCTGATTCAGGTCCACATATGTCCTTTAATGAGGCTCTGCCTGGAAACTCAGCACCCAAATTGTTCTGATTCAGTGGCCATCTGAACCAGGTGAACCCTTAAATAGCCTGGAAAAAATAAGGAGCTAAAATGTTTCTCCATGAGAATGCATAAATATTCAAATGCTAAACTAAAAGGGCTCTCGTCTCATCCCACAAGCCATTTGAGTGCATTGCTCATTCAGCCAAGGAGGATTTTAGTACTTTAAAAAAAATTGCCACAAAACATCTGCAGTCTGCAAAGAGCTGTTCTGCAAAGCATCTTGTAGGCATTCTGTGATGCATCCCTGAAGGATTTATTACCTCCAGCTGGCTGAGCCGCAGTACATTCCTCTTCCTTCGCCTAGATGGCACTCTGCAGTCTGGAAAAGCCTTGTGCAAACGAGCACGGAGAGCGAAGTTTCAGCAGTCACGGCCAGGAGCTTGAAACTTTAGTTGTGATTTAGTCAAACTCTGGTTACATGAATGGGCACAAAAGGAAAGGGAGGAGAAGGAGGGAAAAGAAATTAAAGTGATGGAACTTTCTAGGGTTTATGACCTCTGACCTTCAGAGGCTTGCAAGTAAAGCAAAGGGATTAGGAAATAAAGATGTTTATTAGTTAGGTAATGACATCCTGCAGAGCTGTATCAGTACCTTCTTACTTTTAAAGGCAAATTTATTAATGCTACTGGTGCCATCTTTCTGGCAGTCTGAGTTCATGGCATGGATTTCAGACTGTGAGAAAATAGAGTTCCTCAATCTTTGCAGATGTCTGGGGATGCCCAGGGTACATATGCAACACGTGTATGTGATCCCCTATATAGCTTGCTGTAAAATTGTGGAATTTATTGGCTTAAATGGGATGAAGGGTGATGAATACGTGGTACAATTTCCTGGTGGTCTTCTTTCCTTAGCATGTGTTGGTGAAGGGAGATTTTTGGCTATCCATATGGCCCTTGCCTGCATGGGGAAATACGTGATAGAGTATTGAAATCAGCATTTGCTAAATCTGGACCAACTGTCAGTGGTCTTTACCTGGAGTGAGGCTACTTTTCATTGAAGGCATTAGTGCTGGGAACTGTGTCTGGGGAGATTTACTTGAGATATATCTCTGTACGTCTTGTGAACTTGCCCTCATTTAGCTCTCCCTGCCCCTGGGGCACTCAGCTTTCTCATGATGGTTGGAGAGCACTCCAAGCTGCCATGGGGACCCTCCTTTTCCCATGCTGGGGCACTTGGCCACAGCCTCATCCCTGTACAAATCCCCAGCACACCTTGCTGAGGTGTTTTCCAGGAGCAGCTTTTTGCTGGGTGGAGTTATCAGGGGCAGTGGTGGGTTTGTCAGTCCAATGTCCATTTTCACCAGTTTGTGAACCAGCTGTGCCCTGGAAGCCCATGGGTTCTGCCTGGGGTGGTGGTATGAGCACAGCTCACCTGCCCCTCTGTCAGCTCCCACTGCTTCCTGTCCTCTGCTGTTACTCATCTCTGGCAATCACTTGCCTCTCTGGAGGCACTTCCTAAAGTTCTCCTTCCCTTTAATCTCTGTCCCTCTAGCGTGGGCAGCTCCTGTACAGGTAATTCTTGACAATGTACACAGGTCTAGCTTGCCAAACCCGTGTGCCTCCTTTGCTCCTTAGTGTTCACCCGATAGTTGCCTGTTTGGGAATAACGAGCTCTGGGAAATGATTTTGCAAAGCTGCTGCCCTGTCCTTCAAAACCCTGCCCTCAAGGTGTGCTACTGGTGAGACAAGGCAGAAGAGGGTGAATGTGTGCAGATTGGGAGGTTTAAATGAATAATATTACATAGAGGTCTAAAGAATTTTCATCTTCTGGTGTCTATTGATCAAAGATGTGTCAAGAGAAAACCCACCTATCCACCTGCCCGAACCCACTCTCTCTCTGCATCCTTCTTCTTCCATTCCCTGGCCAATGGTCCCTTCCACAAAGCGTTGCCTTTTGCGTAACAGTTTGACTTGCATCCCTCAATGCTCCTGAAATTAATAGATACTCTGAAAAGCAGAGTTCCTGGTGGGCTCACATGAACCCACTCTTTATTTAGAGCTGCTTGACCCTGGTTTGAACAGCTTTCAGTTCTGTTGTCTTGGTGCTACACCCCATCTTGTGCTGGGCCTGCCTGCCCCACAGGGATGGAGGCAGGAGAGTGCTGGAAAAGGTCCTTGTGGGTTGTCATATGAGCCAGGAGGTGTGACCAGATGGACCACAGGGGTGCTCATACAGGATGTGAGTCACTTGAAGGAACTGTGCTGTCCTGACGTGGAGCAAACAAGGGACAGTGAGTAAGAGGTGGCCTGGGCATGCAATGGTGGAGCACCAGAAGTAGCCTCAGGCTCTGCAGAGAAGGTGCCGACATGGGAAGAACAGGAAATTCAAGATTCTGATGGTGTGTAAAGGGGTGGCAGAGCTCCAGATGGGGTTCCCCATGTTATGAGCTGGAGCAGACTTTGAACCTGTGCTGCTCTCAGAGCTGAAATAGATTTTCATGTCTGTCTGCTGTCCCAGTAACACCCTCTCTGCACCAAGGGAATGTCTGACTGCAATCTGCTGGGGCCCAGCAGCAAGATTAATGCTTCTGGGAATTTCCTGGTGAGACTCTTTGTGCTATTTACCAGAAGTCCCTTGAAGGCAGAAATTATTGCATTAAAAGATTAAGGCATCATTAATCATGGGGGTTTTTTCCTCCCCTTTTCTTCTGGCAGGCTAGCTCAGTATTACTGGTAAGGGTTTTTTTTTTATTTTCTTCCATTCAAAGGAGTAAGTTTACTCAAGTCAAGACTCTGCCATCCTCAGGTAAGAAGAAATTTCAAGAAAATTTCAGGCAACTGAGTGAAATTGCTTATTACTGTGAATAGACATTTTGACCTCTCACTTCCCAGGTTTCTTTTAAGTGATATATTCAGTTCACGGTTCCTTACAAAGTTAATATATAAATACCAAATTTTTTTGAAATTTTCTCATCATCCAAAGATCCTGCTTGGGTGGGAGAGGAGCAATATGGGACAGAGGATGGTTGCAGATGTACTGCTTTCTTCTGGCATGGTGGTACTTGCTGTTGGCATGGAGGGGTTGAACTGGTGGAACTTTGGGGTGGTTCCCAGCTATGGTCTGGCCCCAGAAAGACTGTGGTTGAAACACAGTTTAGATGTCCATTTTGGAAATACTTGGAAAACAAGTCCTAACTTTTTAAGTAGAAAACTTGAAATGTAATCAAGGAAGAAACAGCTGCTATGGTAGAAATAGGGTAAATTCTTTAATTTGCTTTGGTTGTTGAGACACTCTGCACCACTGGCCGTAGATATGGCAAAAAGTTGTGTCCGGCTCCCTAGTGCTTCATTCATTTCCATCCCCACAGCTTTCCTTTTGTGCTGTGTCAAGGGGGCCCCCAGCTGCGCCTTGTACTACTGCGTGCAAAGCATTTCGTAATTTATGTGCTAATTAACCTGACAGAGCGACTTGATTGTTGGGAGCTAGGGCTCCCGGCAAGCCTGTCGTTGCAGGCAGGGATCCTTCCCTTTTATTTAAACTAGAGCAAGGAGTGCGAGGCTGGAGCAGGCGGAGGCAGCGGCTCCTCCGGGGTGGGGGGGTTCGGGATGCGATAAGTGCGAGCGCTGTGGAGGATGCGGCAGCTTCAGAAATATCTGCTTTCAGCCTTCCCTTTTAATGGAATTTTTATTTTAGAAAGTTTTAGTTAACGTCATTCTAAAGTTTAATTCCATTTTATCTTTTAAATAAAGAGGCTGTAAAGCTGCTGGCTGGGTTTTCATTTTTTGCTGGCTGGGAAAAGAGAGGTGAATGGGCTGCTTGTCTCCCGCGGGGATGCTTTAGGGGCTGCTCAGCGTGTTCCTGCCGGCATCGCCTCGCAGCCTGACCTACCTACGGCCGTGACTCATCCTCCGCCTCCTTGGGGCCGCCGAGGGTATGGGATGCACATCTGCAGCCTCCGGAGCTGTACCCATCCCGTGTGACACCGCACGCAAAGCCCTGTCACTTGTGCCAGTGTGTCCTGGGGCCGCTTGGGCTGGCTTTGCTTCCCGTGCTGCTGCTGTCCCAGCCCGGGCACCGAATCTGGCCAAAACTGCTGTCAACTGAGGAGAGATGCACCTGGGCATTGCTGGCAGGGCCAGGGCAGCTGTTAAGTAAATTAATATAAAATGAAAATCTTGTATTGGCACTTTTCCTGAAGAAGCCACTTTTGCCTTAAGTGGGAGCACAAGCACTTGGCAGTTCCAAAGCTGGACTTGGGGCTGCTTGAGGGTTAATTCCCTGCACTGTCACAGGTTCCTTTCCTGCACCCAGGCAAATCACTCGAACCGCCGTGGGCTTTTGATGGAAGTCTGTAGGATGAGAGCACCCAAATCCCTCAGAAATAGGAATTATCTGTGTTCCCACACATGCTTCAGTTGCTTGTCTCTAAAATGGGTGAAAGAGCAGCATTTGCCTCACAGATGTGATGGACACAAGAACGACAATGGCATATCTTGTAACCTGTGATGGTGTTTGCATAGTCTTCTCTCTCTTCTGTATCTTACTCTTGGCTGGCCCAGTCACACCCCACCATAAGGGTGCACAGGTACAGCCAATGTGTGAGTTTGTTATTAAGGAGCTTTTTTAGCCTAGCACCAATGTTAGGACATTTGGACTATCTGTCACATGGGCTGGAGGCAGACTTGCTGCTCGGTTTGTTCTTTGGTTTCCTCATCTGCAATAGGGGAATTTTGAGCATATGGATAAAGCTAAATCAAAATGATAAAGTATTTCATTTCAGACTGAGGGCATCCACACAAGAATAACTCTTTCAGAATAGCTTATCACATAGACAAACTAAAAAAAAATAGTCTATTTTAACCAGAGGAATGAAGGAGGTATAGAGCTCTGGGTGACAAGCACAGCTCCCAAAAACACATAAATCACAGATCACAATAGATCTATAGAAGTGCTGTTTTGGTAATGGAACATCATGATCCCATCTATACGTGCATGTACTATATTTATACACTACACATGTATGTATTCCAATTATATATATAAAAAAATCCACTTTACAGGGTGGGGGCTTTAATTAAGAACTCTGACGTGTACTTTTTACTAAAATAATATGATAGAAAAGAATGTAATTTATCACAGAAACACTGCTGAATTTATGAGAAGAACAGGGAGATAATGGGATTTCTGAGACCATACGGATACTCTTCACAGTGATTTGAGAGGGCAGGATATGGTGGAACTTAACTGAAAATGAGTTCTTTTTCTGAGATTGTTTTAAACCTAATGTATTTGCAACTCCTATTTTACAGATGCACACAGTTCTTATATGAATACTGATTTTTTAGATCATTTATTGTAACAAGTAGTTTTTGCCTGGAAAAGATCTGATGCTGCAGGCTCCATTACAATATATTCTGTCATAGTGCCAGCCTTTATTTCTTTTTAGTCAAAGCATTCTAACAGATTCCAAACTTGAACTAAAGCTGCTGTTCTGACATGTGAAACATTGCCTCATTGCTCTGGAGGCTTGGTGCATTTTTTCCCCCTCCTTTTAATTAGATGATGTGCAGAGTTCCCCCTGGTAATGCAGGCACAGGTTTGAGTGGCAGTGCTTGCAGTGGCCTGGAATGCACAACAGCCATATGAAGGCAGAGGGTGCTTCATTTATGTATAGCTGGGCATAAAGCCTTGATGAACATTCCTGTGCTCCTCTTGTGCACAATAACCCGACCTCGATGCACTTGCTAATGAGCAGAAATGAGTATTTCTGCCTTCAGCCCAGGATGGCATTAGGATTTGTGGCTCTGCAGGTGCACAGTGAAGTGGACAGCAGGGAGGGGGCTGTCCTGGCCCTCCCTGCCAGTGACTTTGCCGAGGCTTTGTGGGATTGAGTGTTGGGCAAACCATGTGTTCCTGGGGAGAGGCTGTGAGCCTGCTGGGCATATCTGGTGAGGCAGCTGGAGCGTTGTCCTATGCATGGTCTGTCATTTTTTAAATCCATTGCGTCCTGTGATGGTTTCAGTGGGAAGGCACAGACCTACAGCCCAAAACCATTCTCAGGTTGTTCATGTGTCTCCTTGGAGGAATAAACGCCAAAGACCTCAGTTCTCCTGTCTTGCAAATAGCCCTGGAAGGCAGTCTGACCTGTTGGCTCCCCACATACTCTCCATGAAGCATCCTTTTCTCTTATTCATTGGGAGTTTTTCCTGCTGCTATTAACATCCTTTTTGGTACCGCTAAGGGACATGTCACACATGCGTCAGAGATGGGGCAGATGGGGAGAGCATTTAAGCACAACTGGTAGGGATTCCTCACCTGCAGGACCCCCACTCCTGCTTTGCTTGGGTGTCCAAGTCAGGAGGTGCTGCTTTGCACATCCAAACTCCACCTGCACCTCCTGCTCTGGGCTGCTGACTTCAGCCTGAGCCCTGGGGGTTTGCCCACATGTCACCTGTGGTTCTCTCTGAGTGGGGAATCAGTTATAGCCCAGGGCTCTGCTTCCAGGAACTGCTTGCCCTCTGCTTTAAAATGTTTGCTGCGTTTACAGCCTTTGCAATGTGTCAGTTTGGGCTGGGCCAGGAGCCCCACACTTACCAGAGTTTCTTCCTCTCCGAAGTAATTGTAGATGGGGGCTGAATTATCCCTACCACCTCTTGGGAAAAACTGCATAGCCTGAGCCACAAAAGCCTCTTACTATCAGGCAACTTTTCCAGAGCCAATATAACTTCACAGTCTTGTCTGAGTCCTTCATATGTTTCAGGACTATCCTTGAAATATGGTCACCAGAGCTGCTCACAGCATTTAGCAATGGTATCTTGGATACTGGATGCTGAAATAACACCCTTTCCCTTCACTTGCTTGTTAATCTCCTATTTATGTAGCCGTGGATTGCTTCTCCCCTCTTAGTAACAGCATCACATGAGGAGTTCACGCGTGTGTGGCTGGTTCTGTACAAACCTCCTCATTTCCTTTTCTTAATTGCCGTTGTCTGTACGATTAGCATGACCCATGTACTTGGTCCTTAGGCAGGCACTGTGCCATTTGCAGCTATTCAGAGCACTTTGCTCAAATCAACAGATATTACCCAGCTTTCCAGATCTGTTCCCATCATTAATGCTGTTCCTGGCACCCAATATTGCTGTGCACTCACTGCATCAGCAGTGGCTTTGTGCATTTCCCAGATAATTGAGTAATGTCCTGAATAGGGTTGGATCAAGGACAGAAACTATTTGGCTGTGTGTCTGTTTATCATGTAGTACCTATGGGTTAACTAATTTTAATGTAATTTGAGCTCCTTTATTTTGTATAAAATAGTTTTAGACTGAAAATATATTGCATATAGAAGTCTGCTTCAGGCTTAGGTCTTTGTCAGTGCTGATGCAATCAAAATACCTGGTTTACTTGACACTTTAGTTTCCATGGCTGATAACATGCAGATTAGCTGATCTTTAGTTCCCAGATACACCATTTATTTATCAGTATTGGGATATACTGAACTTTATTCACAGTCTTTGGATGGATCTTGCTATATTTTCTGAATGTATTAATAGTTGGCTTGAACTGCTCAGGGGTTTCCTTGGGCAATTTGTCTTCACATGCTTGTTGCAAAGTAATACAAACCTGCTGGTTTAGGAGTTTGTTTAATGAGAGTTTTTAATCAGAGAAGGGGCTCTGGCCAGAGATGCAGGTTCCAGCAGTGCTTTGGAATACACTGAGAGTTAAAATACAGCAATCCTGTTGGTGACAACTAGCAGCTCTAGCTGGCCCTGACTCAGAGGGTGTCTCTGGATGGGTTTATTTTGGCTAGCTTGGTTGGCTTGTGTCTGTCCGGGCTGGCTCTGTCCCCAGCCTGTCTAACAAGCGGGAGAGCAGTGTGTGGGCAGACTCTGCTCAGTCGCCCATCCCGGGGCTGGGCTGGCACTGTGAGGGGCAGTCATGGGCTCAGGCTGTGTCAGTGCTGCAGGCTCCCAGCTCAGCCTCTCCCTGACACAGTCCACTGTTCCTCAGGGTCTTTGACTGGCATGATGGAAATGCCAACTGAAAATCCTAGTGCAAATCACCAAACGTTGATAATTGCCCACAATTGTCCTGGAATGGATCCACGTCTGAAATGAGGTTATTTCACATGTGGTCTGTTCTGTATTCCTTAAGCACCTACAGAGAATTATTGCTTCTACAAATAGGAGGGGCTGGAGTGGCCTGATTTTGGGTATCTGTATCGATACTAATGAGCTTCTCTCTGCAGCTCCCTCAGCGGGAGCACAAAAAATGTTGGCTTTCCCTATCCCCCCCGGGTGTGCATCTCCTGGTTGCAGTGGCGCAGTGAGGCTCCATGGGAGCCCACTGACTGGCCACCTCCTGGGGCACTGCATTCAAGAAGCCTGTGCCTAAAAAATAACGAGCCACCTTGTCCATAGGTGCAAAAACACTGTTACCCCCAGCCAAGCCTGCAGCTGTGCCCGGGCAGAGGCAAAGCCATGGCCAGGTCATCAGCATGGGCATGTTGGTACCCTGGGCTTCTCAGCTGCACCACAGCCACCGTGGTAGCACACAGGTAGAAATTGCTCATCCTTTGGCCAGGGTCCTAACCCAGGCAGTATTTGGCTTTATTTCTGCAGCACATGCTGCTGCTGCTGCAATCATTTCTGTAGCTGGATGCTTGAAAAAAGAGGGCACATCATAGCTTGTGGGGCTCCGCAAAGCAGTAGCCCAGTCTTTCAGGAGGAATTTGGCTCAATCTGTCCCTGTTAGGGATCTTCTGCATGAAGATTGTTCAGTACTGCCCTCAAACTGTACCTGCCAGGGCTATCCCCTGAGATTTCTTCCTGCCAAATCCCCCAACAGAAGAGACATATTCACATCAGTAGAAAAACAAAACAGGAAGCATTAAACCAGAAAATGCAGGTGGGAAGGGAAAGGTGGTTTTTCGAGCCCTGCGGCTGTCGCGGAGCGCTCTGCTGACGCGCCAGTCCCCTGCGATGCACAGCATATGTCAAGGCAGCTCCCTTTAAGGGGATAACATCAAACCATCTGAAAGGCTCTCTCCTTTTGTGTTCTCATTTCATCCCAGTGTATTACAGGATTTTGTTCAGGTTTTTCAGTGGCCTCCTGAGTAATGCTTTATTACAGTGATGGTGTGGAGTTCTAGTTTGTAATAAAAGGATCTATATAAATAATACTGATTCTGCTGCCTCCTGTAATGCTTCCTGCCTGGGAACACTTGAAAGCTTTTGCAAATGTTAATTTCCTGTCATTTGGGATAGAGAAGCACCTTCAGGTACTGCAGAGAGCATGGCAGCGCTGTGTGTTGTGCTGGTCAGCTCCCTGTAACAGATATACCTCTGAATCATGGGCTTCAAACAACTGCGGGTCTTTTTTGCACCCAGAGTGAGTAAAATACTTGCTTTTTCAGATGTTTGGGGGTTTTCTCCTTTGTCATTTGGAGGCTTTAAAACAGATGCCAGATAGGATGAGACTAAGATCTGAGAGCTGAAGACACAGTGAGGGGAGACTCAGCCTTGGAAAAGAGTCAGATGAAGGTTGGGAGAAAAGGATGGTTATGAGATTTCACAGATTATAACCTGATGTGCAAAGAGATGAAGGACACTGTGACCCAGCAGACTGCAGTGCTGTGTTAAGGACAGGCACTTCAGCTCAGAGCAGCATCTTTGGTGCCATAATATGACTTTCCATATGGTGCTGCCCTGTGTGGAGTGAATCAATAGATACCCAGGCACAGGGTAAAGCCCCCAGGTATCCAGGCTCAGTTCAGGTATCTGTGTTGCCCTAAACAACCTGGGCTTGGTTGGGACAAGGAAGGTGAGCTGAGTCCCCAGGACTCCATCCTGCTTCTCCCCAAAGAGCTGGGTTGTGCTGTTACTGGTGGGACCTGGTGGAAAGGGGTGATGCTGTGCTAGGCATGAAGCAGAACCAGCGGCATGGCCCAAACAGCATGTGTGGCACAGGGAAGAGAACATGGCAATGGGGGTGAACTGGGTGAAGGCTTAATGAATTTCCTCAAACCATGCTCTATAAGGGCCTGGTTCACATGGCTTGCCTTGTATTGACATGGGTTTTCAAAGAAATGAGGGCTGGGTTGTACAGCAGCGCTGTTGCTTTCCTTGGCTGACCTGCCATGCTCCCTCCTTTCAGGGTAACATTAAAATGAATATTGTACAGCAGAGAGTTCAGTGTAATTGGCTGCAGACAATGCATGTGGTGTGCTGTTCTGTGCAGTATCGATTGCTCCTTGTCCAAATGTGTGTATCTAAAATCAGTCCATTAAGCAGCAGCCTGTTGGGCTGATGCCAATCCTTTCACACTGCAGTGGCTCTCACTCCATCCTGGCTGTGCAACAAGCCCTGTACACAAACTGTTGGCACACCCCAGCCCGGCACATGGGGGCATGTGGCCATGGGGTATCACTGCCCATCCTGGTCCCCCAGATCTTGCCTTGGTGGTTGAATCTTCTTTGTTCTGATGGGGATGTCCCTCTTTGCACTGCTGTGGGCAAATTCCCAGTGATGTGTGGCACTAGTGCCATGTGCTCTTCAGAGCTTGTGTGAGGCTGTGCTAAATCCCAAAGGAAAATGTTATTAGGCTGATGAATTAAGGGCAAACCCACCATGGCTTGGGAGAGCCCAGCCAGCAGAGGTGAGTCCTGGAGGTTGGTGACATGAGCAGCAGTGACACAGGTGCTGTTGGGGCATGTCTATGTCCCAGCACACTGCACAGCCACTTCAGCTGTTTGAGATGGTAAAACCAGCTGTGCAGCTGCTGGACAGGGTTCTAAAAGGCTCCTAAGTCTACTAAGAAGAGCAGAGAAGAGCTTTTCCAGAGGGATGCAAAAGATGGAAGGTTCATGCTGCTTTTCCCCATTCATCTTCAGCCTAACTTGATACCACCTGCTGCAGCTGTTTGGAACTGAACTCCATATATTCCTACATCTTATTCTATATATATGTACACATATATGAATGGAAATTATTCCTCTGTTAAATCTAAGTAGACAATTTCTTTCCTCCTGCAAACATTTAACCTCCCAGCAGATCCTGTAATAAATTAATCTTCTTTATCGCCCTGTTAATCGGTTCCACCAAGCCAGTGAGCAGTGAAATCCTCTGACCTATTGATTGATGTGTAATGTTATATTAGTAGAAAGCAAATTACAAGAGCCACCATGTGCTTTGGTACTGCTGCTGAATTTGTGCCACAAGGAGAACTCTTTTGGGATTAGTGTCTTAGTCTGTGCATTCCATGTAAGAGCAGTGTGTAAAGGTCTGGGGGAGAAAGACTTTTTTTTCTGTGGAGTTAAAGCTAAAACAGAGAAGAAAAAGGAGTGTCTGCCATTTTCCTTGTCCCACACTATCTGATTTAGAGAGAGAAAAGCAATATGCTGTGATGTGACAGACTGCTAGAATCAACAGCTGACTTTTTAAATAATGCAGAATGAGGAGTCTTGATGTTTGACTCTTGAGGAGCTGAAGGGGGCAGTAGTGGCTGTTGGAACGGGGCTTTGGGTTCATCTTACCTGAGGTTTGGCATTTATTCCATGGGATGGAACAACATTCCCTGTGGGCTCACTCTGCAGGAAGCAGAGACTGAGTTGCACATCTGGGTTGTTATTCAGCCCACCTCAGTTATTCCTCCCTCTGTAGTTTAACGTGTGTGGGCTGTGGGCATTTAGCACTTCAAATTAATGTTTAATATTTAGGTGGGGTGCATATATGCCTGGATATGCAATCAGTTCTTCAGCTCCCTGCTGTGATCTGCTGACGTGAAAGGCTTAGTTATAAACTGTATTTGTTGTGGCTACAAATAATGCTTTGGGGCTTCCCAAAATTGTATTGTTTTAATCCAGTGGTTGGCAATTGATGAAACTCCTCTACCTACTTTTTCCCAAGACAGTGTGGGGAAGGAGAAAAGCAGAGAAGGAAACAGAATAAAATATCCCCATGGTATTTTTTCTATTACAAATCTGCCAAAAGTTGCAGTGGTATGTTGAGACAGGGCTGCGCCCTCAGTGTTGTCCAAGGGAAACTCCATTAAACCCTCTGTATTGCATTGACCTTTGGTTTGCTCTCATCTTTCTCCTGGTTTCTGGGATGTCACATACATCAGTTGTGGGGAAGGGTGGGGAGTGCATGTCCTGGCTCTTGATTTCAGCTCAGTTTTGAGACACACAGAGCAAAACCATCATGGCAAATGGAAATGTACATTCCTTTGTCTAGCATGAGATTTTGTTAGGGTTGTTTTTGACTGAGGGTCCTAATTCACCTCGTTGCCCTGCGGAAGGGATCCTTGTGCACTGGAGCCATCCGTGTAGAAAAACATTTCTTCCCATTTCTACCCAGTAACTCTCACAACAAAATATGGCCTGGTTTTTAAAGGCTTAAAATACAGAGAACACCAAATAGCAATTCAAATAATAAATGTAATGTCATCTAATGAGAACTTATAGAGACTAGAGCTGGACTCTCTGCAGAGCTGCACAGTGAAGGGCAAGGGGCTTGAGTGGGTTGCAGTAAGTGAAATTTGGTTAGAAAGGAAAAATGTTCTTATGGTGAGGGTGGTCAGACATTGCTACTTGGGCCCAGGGAGGTTTGGTGCAACCTCTGTCCTTGGAGACGCTCAGAGCTTAACTGGCCACAGCCCTGAGCAACCTGACCTGATGTTGAGATTGGTCCCAGTGTGAGCAGGGACTGGAGTGGGGCCAACCTCAACTGTTCACTCCTTCTGTGATTTACTGGGGCAAATTCTCTGTTATTGTTAAGCCATCATTTTGTAGATCTATTTTTATCATGAAAATACACTGCTTCATGAGTAGTGGTGTCTCTGAGCATTCATTATTCAGAAAAAGTTTGTCTTCCAATTACACAAGATCATAAGAAGAAAAGTGACTGGTTTGTCAGAACTGCAGAGCTAAATTAAGCTGCAGCAAGCACATTTCCTTGGCAAGGAGCTGGTGTCTCTAATTAGAAAAGCTCTGGAGAGTTAATCTACTTGGGTATGAGACCTATTGCTTCCTCCTGCAGCATGCAATGGCTGGAGCTGAGCAGCTCTGAAAAAAGCCTGGAGGATGGGCTTTAGATAATGAATGTATCTTACTTGGGCACTTATATATATATATATATATATATATATAAATTTCCCAAACATTAGGTTTGCTGTGCTTCTGTCAAATGGCTGAACTGCAGCAGGGCTGAGAATTGACTGGGAATTGAAGATGTAAATTCTTTTAGTTAAAAAAACTGTGCTGAGAGTCCTAATCTCTGGCAAGCAGCTGCTGCAGAGAGTGGAGTAAGTTACTGTACCACCTAACTGGGTGAGAGCAGTGTTCTCAGCAGGCATGAAGAATAGTGATTGCTTGGAAGTGCCCAAGACTGGACTGGTTTCTTGCTTGGGGAGGCCATGCCTCACCCTTAGAGAGGTACGGGCAGTAAAAGGGGAAGAGATTGTGATAATGATCTGAAACAAGCCTTTTCTGGGCCAGTACCCTCACCCATACTGCCAAAGGGATAACCTTGATATTCCAGTGAGGATCGAACCTGTCTTCCACTCTCATGCTAATGCTCTCCAGAGCAGGGGGAGCAAGTAATCAGCCTTGCAGCAATCAGTCAGGTTTGCCTTGGCACATGATGAGTTTAATTATTTTGCAGTTCGCTCTGTGTTCTAGCTGTAGTGATGTTTATTCTGGGAAGCTTCTCTGCCTGAGCTGGTATAAGGGTTTTCATTTCAGATGAGAGCTTACCAAGTTGGGTGTTTGGCATGGGCTCCCAATTTCCAGAGTTTCTGTGAAGTCCTGGTTGATTTTTATCAAACTTTATGAGCCCCAGTTTCTCTCCTGAGACATCTACCACATGTGACAGTTTTGACATGGATACTGATGTACTAGAATCGACTGATGAATGCCATCAGATAAAAATAGTTGTGTGTATTCACCATTTGAGCTAAATTGCTTGGTTTAAAAGCAAAAGCCTTATCTGACCTGGCCAGCACGCTGCACTTTGTCTCCTCCCCGGCAAGGCTTCTGCCCCTCCCTCCAGCCAAGCAGTTCAGGAGCTGGAGGTAGAACTAACTAGCTGTCTCTAAAGCAGACGGTTGGGGCAGGAGGGGCTGGGTGCCCTGGTGCTGCAGGGACTCTCATCTGGGCTCTGGGAAAGCGTGGGATTTGTGTCCCATGTCCAACACGTGCTGAGGTGGCTCCACTGGCATAACTGTGTGGCTCCCTGGGACTTCAAACACCTCCCTGGTGCGGTGGGCAACTCTCGTTCAAATACTCAGCAACCACTGAGAGGGTTAGCATTGGCTTAGACCTCGCACTTACTGCATTATTAGTTAGTAAAAGGCCAGGTAGGACTTTCTTCAGGCAGCTGAGAGTTTGCTCTGCAAGAGACACTCTCCTTGCCCAGTTACACCTGGAGAGAGACAAAGTTAAGTTCTTTCTTTTTAGTATTTGTATATATCTTTTTCTTAATAGCAAATTCTCATCTCTGAATTGCTAAAAAAGTTCACCTTACCCATCTCAAGCTCTGAAAATAGTATAAAAAGTGATGCTGTAGGATTTTTGGTTTTGATCTCTACTGTCAATCCACTGTGCAAGCACAACACCTTTGAAAGCTATGAGAAATATTTTTGTTATTGGAGGCAAACTCGCTGGGAATGTGCAATTGATTATTCAAACCTCATGGTGCTGCTGAAGAGATTTGTGTGGCTGTGACTGATTTTGATTCCCTGATAGCCTGCCTCATGCTCCTGTCCCCTAATGCAGCTGATAGCATTAAGTAATGCAGTTAATCAAGTGAAAGAAATTGTTTCTCCTTATTCAAAGACCTGATGACTTTATCCAACAGGGAGGGTCTCTAAGAGAATGAGACAAGGAGAAGTAGATGAGATAAGAAACCTCCACAGGATTCAATATACGGTGGAGTAGGAGTGCTTTTAAGGGTTTCAAATTTGGAACAGAAAAACATTCAAAATGATCTATGGACAAAGCCAGCCCTCTGGCTGGCACTTTATTATTGCATTTTTCTGTATTAAGAAGCCAAAGATCAAGAACAAATTAAGCCCAGGTAATGATACACAAAATTGTTAATTTAGATGTGGAAAGGAGCTCAGCTCATCATCAGGCTGCTCAGGCATGGGGACAGCAGGGAGCACAGGAGCTCCTTAGAGGAGGCAGCTGGCAAAGATGGGTGCAGGGTCCCAGATTATCTCTGTGTGCTTGACTTTCCTCATTGCATTTCCATCACCGATAATGAGGAATTAAAACGTAATTCACTAAAGCGTGAAAAGAAAGGTCTTCACAGGGCTGGGTACCCCCAGGTAATGGTTATCCTAATGAAATTAACTTAAATACAGGAGGCTCAGGAGGAAGCATAATTCTTCCTCCTTTTCATGCTACCGATTATAATAATGATCTGTGCAAAACCAATCTGACTATTAGATCATTCCTACTAAAATAACTCAAAGCCATTAACAAGTATCCTTGTAGAATTTGCTGCAAGTAGATGCCAGAGCACTGCAAGGCTTCCAGTGCTGTTGAGTCTAATTTGCACCTTCCATGCTCCCCTACAACTTTGCCATGTGGAGCCACTCTCTCTGATAAATGGTATTCCTGCAGTACTGGAGAATGGCAACAAGCAGAAGGAGGCACACTCCCTCCCAGGGGCAATGACAGTGTGCTCTCACTCTTGAAGAGATGGTCCCTTAAGAAGCCTTACAAGGATGACATGTAAAACTGCCCTACAAGACAGGCCCCAGTCTGAGCTCCGCTCCCTTCTCATGAATTTATAATAACTCTGCTACACTGAAATTGTTGCTAGTGAGGATGCTAATTGAAATCTCTTCCAGAGGGAGCAGAAGAGTTGCAGATGAGCTTGTCCCCTGCACTGGGGCAGTTTGATGTTGGGCTGTCTTACAAATGTCTGTTGCTTTTATTCTCAGAGTTATAGGCAAATAAGAAAGGTAAGAAATGGGGTGTTTTCATCAGGTCATGGGGTTCTCTGGAGCAGACTCCCTCAGGAAAGCAGAGAAACCTAAAACACTTTCCTTTTATGCAAGCTGCACTGTGGAAGGAATAAAAATGTACATGTGTTTTCCATGCCCAGGTTCTTTTGCTTTAGGCTCTGGTGAGCAGTAATGTTAGTACTAAAAGTTAATGAAATCATAGTAGTAAAAGTGAATGAAGACTGTGTGGAATAAGGGGCTGCAGGCTAAACATGGACTAAATTATTGATAAATGATATCATTTTTTCTCACAGATGCTTATGCATTGTCCTCTCCATTTAGAGCAGATCTTACTTGCAATCAGCTAATAAAGCCATTATACATTAGTCTAGAGTCTAGCAGAGCAATTGTAAAAGAAACCACCATTTTTAGGGATTATCTACTCATTTTTAAGTGATTGCTTAACTCCTTTGTGTCAAGGAAAGATGAGTTTTTACTTTTTGAAAAATATATATCCTGCTTGACTATTGTGTGCAGAAAAATACTTGATTGTTGGTGAGTCACTAGTGAAATTATTAGATTTGAATATCTGGAGCCTTGAACTGCAAGCTGTAGATTCAGGTGCTGAAGAGGAGGACCAAGAGCCATGAATGCTTCCAGCAGCACAGTATCACACCCACAAGCTTTGAGTCCCCAGCTTTGTCACATATGTGCACATCTGATAACAAAGCTGGTAAAGGTCTATGAGCAATCCCAAAATACAGAGCCAAGAGGGCTTCTCAGTCACATCTTCATCTTAGCTTTGGCTAGCCTGGTTTAGAGCATCTCAGCAGGTTGCTGTTTAGTTGTCAAATGCTCCTTAAAGCCAAAAGACATGAGTCTGAATTTGTCCTAGTGCATGGCATTGACAGAGCCAGAGCTGCTCAGTGCTGGGGTGCCATGCAGGATGTTACACCAGCATCCTGGAATTTATTGCCCACTCTTTGTCACGTGTTTGAAGGCAACTGAAGGTGAGCTGGCACCATGTGAAACAGCTTGTTGGCCAGGTAATCCATTTAGCATGTACTTTAGCTGTTGTGGGATTGATCATGCTGGGTCTGGGCTGAGCACTGTGCTCTGAGTTTACACTGTGCAGTGCATTCATTTAGCAAGAGATGAGGTATCTGTACACTAATGTGTTGTGTCCTCCTCAAAGGACTACCAGAGGTCTCATCTACAGTACTTACCAGCCTGCATTGCACTCTCTGTTGCATTTGGTTTCGAACATATTTCTTTTGTTTAGCTCAAGATAAGCCCACAGTACAAAGAGTTGATTTGGAGCTCTCTAAAGTCAAGATCTACTTGCATCCATTGATATTTCAGGCTCATCTTTCTTGTCTGCTGTAATTACTACAGAAAGCAGGATGTGATAATGGTTAACATCAGAATTAATGAAGAAAAACAAAGCAAATACAAAAGGCCATTTCATATTGCAGCAGGCTTTGAGTGGAAATGTGACAGGTCCTTATGAAGAATTTCCCTGTGAGTTTGTAAATGCTGATTTTGTTATTTCTTCTTGCAGTTTCTCACTCAGTGTTCACACTGGCTTTCCATACCCTGGTGATGAGCCAAGGCAGAGAAAATCCAGCTAGCCACTGCCCCCAACACAGTCCCTCCCCAGATCATTCCTCCAGGCAGGCTGGGAATCAACTTGAGGCTGGGATTGTTACTGTTTTCCTGGTGGCTGGGACCTTTTATACCTTTCCATTGCCAGTTCTGCTCAACTGCTCAATGGCAAGGTCCAAATAATTGTGCTGTCACACTTTTTTTTTTTTTGACTGCTCTCTTGCTTTTGGCCTGTTCATCATTTATTTCTTTGGACTGTATTCAACGCTCAAGGTGAGTGCTGTCTTTGCCCTGAATGCAGAGGTTTGAGATGTTCTCTGGGTTCTGCTCATTCCTTCCTGCTGGACTGATCAAAGACTCCTCTCTCCTGATACAAGTCCAACACTGTCAACCACAAATGCTCTGACCAACGAGAATGTAGAAGTGACTGTAGGAGCAGCTGGCTCCTATATTGCAACGGTGATCCATCTTGTCATCCCTCTTTTGCTGGTTTACTTCAGCTAAAGAGGCACCTGGGAGAAGTTTGGTGTTTACCTAAAGCACACCAAACCTCTGGGTAATGCTGGTCATCAGCTTTGTGTATTTCCCATAGTCATTGTCACAGGATTGTATATAAAACATCTTATTTAGTAAATGGATGGTCACATTACAGAACCAATGCATAAAGAAAGTAGTCATTGTCAATGCCCAGGAAAAAAACATAGAAATGTGACACCTCATGACTTGCTAACTGGGTCTTGGTCAGGGAATATTACATTGACTTCCAATGTGATGCATGTTATTTTTAAGTCATAACCTATTTTTGGCCTTAGGAGGTTTTTGCAAACAGAAGGAGACATTGCATCACATCCATTCAGTAACTCTTTTAGTAATAACATAAAATATGTTGTAAGCGACTGGTTAGGAATTTCCTTCAGAGCACACAACCTGCTCGTCAGCTTGTTAAGGATTATCCCTCCAGTTTGTGGGAATTTAGGGATAGTTTAGGGACATTTTCAAAAATATTTTTTTGGCACATAGATAATTGAATATTTTTAGTATTAAATTAATCTGATGTTTTGAGGATAAATAAATATAGTATGGTGATAAGTTATCCTATCTGAAATCACAAAGACATTTACTGGCCATTTGGTGAGTAAGGGCTTTCTTTGAGCCCTTTATGCAACATCTCTGTACCCTGTCTCTATCCTCATGTGTGGTTCTATATTCCCTCTCTCCCCCTGTGCCCATCCATGTCTGTGCAATGAGGTAAGTAGGTCTCACACCGTGTTGCTGCTGCCTGTCAAAGTGGGGGCATTTGTTTGAGTCCTTCCTGGCCAGAGCTTGGTCACAAAACAGGTCTGACACCAATATCTCTGAGACTATTACATCTTCATTAATTCAAGTTGAAATTGGCCAGCAGGCTCCAAACTTATCAGAGTGGACAAACAGGCAGGCAGCCCAAGCACATTGACTTTGCAGGCTTGGGAAATGAGGCTAAAAATAATAGTGTATTTATTTCTGGAAGAATTAAATGAGGTTTGATCTCCCAATCTTTTCAGCTAATAGGGGTAATGGAAATGAGATTACACTGGCTGATTTATTATTTCTGGTGGTTATTAATTATTGGGTTTTTCTTTTGAGTAATTAAAAAAGAATTTTTTCTGCCTTAAGCGAGTGCATAGATCTCATTAATCTGAAGTCTTAAAAATACATTCTTAACCTGGAGTACCTGAGAAAATGCTAGTTTCCTGATAACTGTTCATTTGCTATGTAAGACCATGAAGCTACTATTGCAAAAGCTTCTTTGAATCCTACCATGTTTCTGTGAGCGTGTCACTGGCTTTGTGCTGTTTATTGACATCTAGATTCTGCCTTCCTTCTGTCCTGTACAGATCTGGAGTTCCTCTGCAGAATCAGTCATGGCTAAATTTAAGCACGCAGGCATAAAACGAAAACTGGATTTTTTTTGTTTGTTTTTGACTACAAACTTCAGTTTCCTTAAGAATGACCTTAAAACAGAGGGATAGGTTGTTGTGGCGATTTTAGGTGGTAGCCCAGCTTCTCGCTGCAGGGGCATGTTGTGGAGGCAGCTTTGTGCCGTGGAAGAGCCAGCTGAGCCAGGGAGCTGCTGTGGGTTCCTGCTGACACCACTGTGGTCCGACAGCGCCAGGATGATGGCTTTTAAAAATAGGACTTCTTGCCATTTTGTATTCTTGTCAGTGTATCACAAATGTCACAGGGTCGGGTTTGTTTTTTCCTACCGTTTTTCTCTTCTGGTTATCTGCCTCATCAAAGGGAGAAATGAATTGTGTCGGTGTGGGATGCTGTCCTTGCAGTGGCAGGGCTGGAAGGAGCGGAGCCGCTTGGCTGCTGCGCCGTGGCCGTGGCTGCCCAGGACGGCAGATTTGCATTCACACCGCGGCGTGGGCAGTGAGTTACAGGCTCAGCCCGGGCTCCGCGGAGCTTCTAATGCTCCTATTATGAGGCATTTGACCTTTCCAAGGATAGAAGCGTCAGCTGCCCGCAGCACTGCAGGAGTGGAGGCAGGACTTGCCACCCTTTCCCCTTACGGAGCACGGATGGCTCAGGCTGAAGGGATCCTGTCCATGGGTGTCAGCACAGCCGCAAAGGAAAGCCTGGTACTCAACAGCTCGTAAAGATTGTTTTGACAAAAAACAAAGCCAAACAAATCTTCCCATGAGACCCAGCCATGAGATGTGAGCACAAAACAGGGAGAAAGAGAAGAGCGGTGTTTGGGTGGTCAAACCAGTTGCCTGAAGGATTCAAGAACCTTCTGCCAGCCTGCTCACCTGCCTCAAAGTCTGACCCCTGAAGTCTGCAGAGTACATGGCAGAGGACTCTGGCTGCCTGTAAGACCAAGCCGGCCACACAAGTTCCAGCAAAAGCCAAGGCTATGTTTGGCATCAGAAATTATCCTTGGTGCTCATACAGAGGAGAAGCTGTGCTTATTGCCAGTGGTTTCCAGCTGTGCCCTCATGCTGGCTGCATTCCCTTGTGTCCATTTAGCAGGAGCAGTGGGCAGGATGGGTGCTGGGGACACACCTTCCTCATGTGGGTTACTGAGAGCAGGTGGGTTCCCCCATGTCCTCTCTCCACATCAAAGTTTATTCAACTGCAAAATTGGAATAGTAGGAAGGTTAATCTTCAGGCTAAACTGCTATCCAAGTCCAAGGTGAGCTTTTTATTGCTTGTAGTAAATAATAAACATGTTCCCAAAGCTCTGAAATTAACTTTTTTTTTTTTTTTAAAGAGGAAACCAGTTCCCACAGTTTCCATGCAGAACTTCTGCATAATATTTGCATTCTGTCTTGAGTGAGCTAACATTATCATCCTTCAGTAAATCCTGTGGGGAGCCTTTAAGTCCAGCAGCCGGCGTGTCCAGCTCTTAGCAAGCACCTGTAGTACCATTTCCATGACAATTTACTTTTGAACTTAAATTCCTCAAAAGAGAAGCAGTAACCTGCTGCAGAAAAGGGAAGGGCAGTTTAGGAATATTCTCTTTTGCTATAAGAAAGCAAGAGCCAAAAAGGGCAGTTTCCAGGAGAGGAGGAAAAACCTAACGTCTCCTGAATTCAATAGCTGATAGGGAAATCTGGTTTAAAGCAACCAGACCCATTTGAATCCAAACTCATTGTTCTGACTGCTAACACCAGGATGTAGCTGATGTTGTTCAGTACTGTTGGAGTATGTGACACAGAGTCCAGGAGATAAAGAAATGTCAGGAATTAGACCTCCCAGGAGAAAGTCCTGTGGAAAAACATATTCTCAGGTATATTTATATTTCCAGATAAATAAACATTCTTCAAAGGTACTCTAACAAGCAGGTCCATAGCAGAGAAGATCAAATGGGTAATTATTTGCTCTACATGCTTGTCAGGCTGCCAAGATTTATCGGTTTTCCTAGGGAAAATGGAAAAATCAATGCAAAAGAAGGAACAGGATAAGTTTCAACAGAGAAAAACCCAAGGTTTTCTTGTGTACATAATTTTATACCATTTTTCACAAAGGGTTTGCAGGGCTGTCCATTCTGTCAGCGTCTGAGGAGCTGGTAAGTGCAGGAGAGCACGAAGGGACTCACTGCTGTTCTGATCTTCAGAGGTGGTGGGAAGGTGTTTGCACACTGGTGTTGGTGAGGGATGAGCTAGGAAATATAAATCTGATCTTGTACCACAGGAAAGTCATTCAAAGTTCAGGATTTGGAAAATTCCCACTTTTTATGTTTGGGATTTTTTTTTCCTTTTTTTCAGAAAAGATATGTGGAAAACGTCAAGTGTGATAGAAGAACCTTTAATGTTGATAAAACTGCTCTTATTGGAAAGAAAGCTTTTATTTAAAACTTTGGCCAGTTCTAGGTGAGATACTGGAATTATGGGACTGACTGACTTAAAAAATTCCACATTTAGAAGTAAAAGCTGTTTTCTGAGTTTAATACCCACTTACTGCCCTGTTATGGGGCATTTTCAAGGTTATCTTTGCAGTCACAAGTGGCAATACTTTTCCAAGTGCTGAGACATGGAAGCAATACATGATACAGCCCTGGGAGCTGCCATGTGATCTCCTGGGAGCTGTGGCAGTGTGGTTTTGTTTTTATTTACAAATAAGTTGGAGTTGTACTTGGCACTTGTTTGGATTTATGCACCATAAGCTTATGAATAATCAATATTGTCCAAATGAGTTCCTAATAATAGAAATCCACAGTCACTGTCAGATCTAAGTCCCAGTATTACACTGCAAAGAACCTGGGAGATTTGCTATTTGCTTAAGTAAAAACCCCATTTCCCCAAATCAAGCTGTAATCAGTAAGAATTGTTGATTTTCAAGACTTTTAAAACTGGGCCAGTAAAACATCTGTATGTCACCTGGTCTACACTTAGAGTGCCAAAAAAACATTAACAGCTCTCAAATAGAATTATTGTCTTTTAAAAAGCAGGGAAATGAGGATGCAACCCTGCACATTTAGCATTTTGAAAAGAATTGTTTCTTGAATAAGAATATTGTAAAACCAATCAGAGAGAAAAATGCTGCTATGAGGAGGATGTTGCATAAGGTGTCTGAGATAAAGATTTTACTGTTTTTCATGTTCTCATAAAATTTTACTGAAATGGAAGACTCTCTCTTTACATCTCCTTTGTTATGCACATGCTTTGCATACAGATATAATAGCTACCTTTGCCTAAATCTCCTGGGCTGATTTGAATGTAGTTGGTATCACTCTCCAGTTTCTTTGAATCTGGGCAAAAAGCATCAGTGTTTATTCCAAAAGAATTGTTGAGTTTTAAGTTCCTCCAGACACCAGAGTCATTTTAGTCCATGACTGAAATCAATTGCAATATTTATCTATCAGCTTAAATTTTTAAATATCTTCCAGTATCAGGACCCAGAACCTGATTCACTTTTCAAAGCAATTTGAATTTATTACACTCAATTTTTTTGATTTTTTTCAAATACAAGAATTTTTTTTCTTCAGCACAACCCATAAACATACATAACATGTGAAAGCACCTTTTACAGTGAATAAGAATTCTCTGCAGGTTTCTTTATTTAAGGGTGATTCTTAGAGTAACACATTCTTCTGCACTAGAGATCTTGCCCTCTTTGGTTCAGGTTGTTGTACAGCCCAACAAGCCAGTGCTGTAAGGATGCACCATTTGGGAGCTTTATCACATTATGGGTGTCAGGGTTCCAGTCCTCAGACTGAAAAAGTATTTTGATTATCTGAAAGGGAGTCACAACAAGATCTAGTTCTTCAGCAAAACTAGTCATTGTACAGACAATTCTGCCTGTTGTTCTGCTGCTCTGTATGAAGATCATATTCCCAATTTCTCACTGTGAGTAATTGCAAGCTTTTTCTGAACTTTTCTTACCTGTGAGAATTATCTTTAAAGAAATACAGTTACTTCAGACTTCTACAGAGCCATCCTTGAACCTGAGGAATACCTGCAGTGAATGGTTGATGCAGAGCCTTGTCTTGACACAGTGAGTCAAAGAGATGAAGCCATTGCAAGACAGAATGTTTAATTTTTCCTGTGAGTCACTGAAGGTAATATAAACATTAGTCTCCAGCCTACAGATACATCATTCCCTTTACAGAAGGTGGCAACTGTCTTCAGGTTGATGAAATGACTGATATAAGCAAAACAAGCTTCTGGAGAGGATCATACAAAGTTTGGGGCTGGGCCTGGATATGGCCAAAAAGCAGGTCTGCACAGAAATGGGCTCTGGGTGCTATTGCCCATGCTCTTACTTTCCTCAGGCACTCCGACCCCTGCTCAGAAAAATAAGTGTTTAATTAAATCCAGTCTAGTCAGGGGACTATTGATGTTTGTATTTAGTTTTAAAATACATTTTAAAGACATTCCTTTCAATGGGTCTGAAATATGTGCTTAATATTAGACACACTTTTAAATGCTTTCTGAAACAGTGCAACCTTACTATTTTAAAGCTTCTGTGTGAGCTCAAGGCCACCTTATGATAGCACTGCAGGAACTGTCTCATTGGTGCTTGAAAATACAGGCTTCATCTGCTGTCATTGTTGCATGATCCTCAGTTGAAAGTTGTGTTCACGGGTCATGGGACTAGCACTTAAATGTAACCTTGATGAAATCGTACTGATTACACCATAGCTTGTAAGCTATTAATTAAAAATGGATGGTAGACTCCCTCATATTTTGATTAACCCAATAGCTTTCACAGCAAGAACTGAATTCAATCAGAGATATCATAACAGCTTTTAATATAATGACCTGGAGGGGTACTGAGTGCATCACTTGAAATGCTTTTACCTATCAGACAGCTAATTTGCATGAGTAACTACTTGGCAGCAGAACACAAACCACAGTGGAAAACATTCTATGTATAATGTGAAATTGTCTTTAATCCTCTAAGTCACATGTGAGGAGCTCCATCAGTTGCCTTTTGGCTTTAACTATGTTATGTGTTTTCAGTGGGAGAAGATGTGAAGGACAGGGGCTTTGACCTCCTATAAACCTGTGAAGGAAGTGACAGACAGTAAGATATAAACCCAAGGACAACAGCCAAGATACAGTTTGATTACAGATGCACTGAGTGATTTGGAAAGATAAACTTTGTATGACCCCGAGAAGAGGAATGCTGCTGAACACTCAGGATTTCAAGTTGAAGCCACTGAAGCATTCAGTACTTCAAAGACAAAGTTCTTTCTTTAGGGCTAAAATGAAAATGTATGCTCCTTTTGTGAAGTCTGAGCATACAGGTGAATGATTTGCACCTCCCTCCTGGGTGCATAATGAAAAATTACTCTGTGACTGATTCATTATTACTGATTTTGGCAGTGGGAGAGGGAATTGTGTTTGGGTACCTTTAAAACTCCTTTGCCTGTACAGGTTGTTGGGGCTATGCTTGGGCTCAGGTGAATATTTGGGCAGCTACATCTGCAGGACTTGCTGTGTCTCAGGCAGGAGCAGCTGAAGAAAGCTATAAATATTAACAGTGGGAAGACTTCCCCTCTGCAGCTCCTTGTCTTCTTTTCATTCCCCATCCACCTTCTTGGGAGAAATGTGAATCCAGGTTTTGGGAATGCTTCAACTGAAAACCATCTTTTATCTTTATTTTACCTTAAAAAGCAGAAAAGAGTAAGGAAGCAGGTTATAGATGTGAATTTCTCTCATATTTGGAGAGAGTTTCTGTAGAATAAGTGACGATATTTATTGCTTTACCTCTGTAGAAGTCTGTGAATTTTTTATCATCCCAGCACAGTTTATGGCTCTCAACAGTGTAAAATGCATTAATGATGCTACAGTATATTACATTCAAAGCAGCTTTAGAAGAAAAGACATCAAGTCAATTTTGGTGCAGCTTTCTGTTTGTAGCTGACCTTTTGTGCTCAGCCTGAAAGTGCACCTGTATAATTTTACTTACCTTTTCAAATGTCTGAAATTCAACTGGAATTTTAAGAATTTCAAGCAGCATGATTTTATAAGATCTAGACTGTAGCAAGGCCTTTTATTCCCAAGAATATAGGTACTAAGCCTTCATAATACCCAGAAGTGAAAATTCTATGTATTTTATTTAGGTCTAGAACCTAAGGAAAATGTCTTTTACACACTCTGGAAAGACAATATAGGCTCTGTTTTTCCCCAAACAGGTCACATACCTTCACTCTGTCATGTGCTGGCTGTACCTGAGTATTTTTTTCACAGACAACTCTCACCTTGATTGCTTCATGTTAAACAATTTAGAGTTTTGCTTATTTTGATAGTTCAGATTTATGATATTGATCCCTTCTATGCAGTAAGGTAGAAATGCAGTTTCCAGTCTCTCTGGCCACTGGAACCACTGGATAATTTTATGTGCAGAATATTCCTGAGTGGAAGGGCTGCTGAAAGCTGTTCCCTGGAATAGAAGGACTTCACTTTCAGCTCCTCCAGCTCTCATTTCACACAGATGTAACTGCACTGGTATTGAGGCAACTGTTTCTGACTTATTCCAAGGTGCTGGGGAAATCCAGCCTTTCAGTTTTAAGTTAGAGAAAGGGAAAATCTCTTTCTGGATACGTCCAGCTGCCATCAGCAGGACATAAAACTTTGCTGTACTGCTGCTTTTGATGTTGGATGGCAGAAATGTCCTCCGAGGTGATTTAGTAGGAGAATGGGGACACCAGGGTGGGAGGTGAAGTAACTCCCAGTCACTTGTGTACCTTTCTGTTTCCTACCAAGGGCCATGGTGAGCCAGGCATGAATGTTTTCCTGCTTGCTGAACTGATGGAAAGCTCTGTGTGTGCCACGGGCATGGCTGTGGCTGTGGCTCGGGTATGTGGACCCCAGAGAGGTGAGGTTGCTGGTGGGACGAGACATAACTCTACTGGACTCAGGAGATACTTCAGCATGTGCAAGAGGAGCAGGGGTGAGGATATGCACTAACTGTTATGATATTGGATCCCACTGAAAGTGAGCTCCTGTAGGGTGGGTGCTCTGTGAGCACTGCAGTGAGTGCCTTATAACCACACTGTGAGCTCTCCTTGCTGTCCCGGATTTACTTGAGATCCATGAGATAAATGTGCCAGCTGAGTTTATCTTAATTCTTTCTTAATCTCCTTCAAACAGTTGAAAAGATTTCCTGTGTGGCTGAAGTAAATGCCAAGCTGTAGGCAGCAATGGTTTATAATACTTTCAAGAACACTGGTACTGGTCTTTAAAATATCTGTAAGTTATGTCAAGAGCATTTTTTATGAATCAGAGACAACCCCCATTCAGTGCTTAAGAAGATTACACACACCGTGTGGCAATGTTGCTGGTGCAGCTCTTCTATTTTTAGTTAAGAAGGTCCCTGAGGTTGTAATCGGGGGCTTTCCTCATTTACCAGCTGTGGGAAAGAACATGAAATGGTTATTCCTTTGCTTACATATGATCAAAGAGTCTTTTACAGAGGTGTGATTCCTGATCATGAATTCAGGATTTCATAAAAGCTGCTGCTCTACTGGCCCACATACAGGAAACTGCTTAACATACCTGCTTACATTCCACACACCTCAGAGATAATGCAATAATGAAAATAACCAAAGCACCTAACCAAAACCAGTTACTGCTCTCCCTTTGGTGAAGGTTAGTACATGATTTAAATGGTATTTGTGGATGTCTATAAGGGACCAACTCAGTGAGCTAACACCGCCTGCTTCTGCAGGTGAGCTCTGGTTTGTGTGTGTGTTTGTGGTTAATGCTGGTGGTTTTATTAAGTCCCAGTAGTGTGCTAATTATTTTAGTTTTGTTTAAGCGTTCCTTATGAGTAGAAAAAGGCTCTTATAGGCTACATCTTGAAGAAAGATGTAATTTTTTATGTTAAAATCCTAAAGGTCACAGGATCCTCACAGGAAGAGGAAGAAAGAGCAGTCACCTCCAAAGTCACTGCTGAAGGTTTTCCTGGGAACAAGTGTTGGAAGCTCTTCACCACCTGGGCTCCTGGAGGTGATATACAGTAGAAAGTCCTTTAAAACACAAGCCCTTTGCTTTACCAGTGAAATTATTGATCTTTTTGGAACAAGAGTTCCATTCCTATATATTGGTTATTTCTATGCATTGATTCCTCTATTGAATTGGAGAGTTTTGCTTGTTTCTGTTCAGGCTGCAGTTTGTCTGTCTTCATGGAGAACACAATGCCAGGAACCTGCAGTTTCTGGTGTTGGGAGGAAAAGGCCACTCAGGATATCTTCAAAAAGTGCCCTTGAAATCTAATTTCTTTCTCCCTTATAAGCATTAGGAAACACCTGCAGTGAACTAGAAGAGGGTCTGCCTTTACATAGGTAGGTGTGAACCTGTTCCATGAGCCACTGTTGTAATGTGCAAGTCACAGTAAGCAAATATTATGGTGCATTTGGGAGAGATGAACATACCTCCAATAATTTTGCTTAATGACCGTGCCCTTTTGTGAATAATGCTCCCCGCATTTTAATGAAATAGCATGGGTTTGTCACAGACACTTTTCCTAGGCAGTAAACAAAAAAGCATTGATGGAAACAAATTACCAGACAGAACATTGACCTCTGAGTAAAGTCTCTGCGAACAGGAGGTAGGACACGGACTGCTACTCTGCGTTGTCAAATCACTGCAGAAAGGAGGTATGCAGGGGATGATGTTCTCTCAGAAGGCATTAGAAAACAAGAGGCAGAGGTATCCTAGAGGATCAAGAACAATTGCTAGAGCTATATCAGGGCCTGAAACGTAGCTGTGAGTCTCAAGGGAGTGCAGCCCATCTGCTGTAGATGTGCAGCAGTCAGAAGATGATAGGCAGCATATGAACCAGACCTTGCAATACGTCCCTGTGGATGGTAATGACAAATCAATCCAAGGCTCTTGAGCTTCAGGACATTTTTTCTTATGTCTAATTTCAAGTGAAAAAGGTAATTCTCATGCAAAAAGAATATGTTACAAATGTTAATTGTTAAGTAAGTCCTGATAGGAAACATTTACTTGCAGCTATTTTCTTTGTTAATCAGGTGTACTGCTGAGTTAAGCCTGCAATCTAACAGCTTAGGGCACTGGTATCTCAATGCACTGTGAGACACATCCATTCCCAAGGGATCTTTTACCTGAAAAACAGAACAGTAGAGCAGAAACAGAACAGCAAACTGACTTACTCAAGGTTAAGAGAGTCTGCAGTAAAGCCAGGAGCGGAGTTTAGATAATTTAATTCATGGAACATCCAACACCATCCTCACGTGTGTTCCCAGCACAGTCCTGGTACCCAGGATCAGTGTGACGGCTCAATAACGAGTGTGGCTGAGCAGTGCATCCAGTTGGGCTGTGGAATGAGGCAGCTCTGCTCTGAGACTCCCTGAGAACACTCGTGATGTCAGAGCTCTGCAGGAGGCAGAATATATTGCCGTATGTAAAGACATTCTGGGATGGAGATGGTATCTATTTTGTGAATGGAGGGTATGATGAGGCCATTCTCCAAGAGGGAAAAACAAGCTAACAGAATAAAGCCTGCTGATGAATTTAGATAGAATTGGGACATAGATTTGAAGGAATTTGCATATTGTTTTCATAAGGCACAAATCAGCCAAGAAAAAGAGAGAGAGTCATAAAATGAAGAGACAGCAAACCTGAAGGTAATGCTGGGAGGTGATTTGGTGGCTGGTGAACTGAGTGAGTGAGTGCACTGACCATGCAGTCTTTATTGGCATGTCTGTTAATCCCTTGGAAAGAGTAAGTACACCAAAATGAGGGGAGAAAATACCTCTTTGGTTTTTTCTCGTAAATGTGCCTGAGTGGTTATAAATCTGTGTCATAGCATCTTTCCTGTGAAAGGAAAAATAGGCTTGTTGGAAATAAAAATGCAGTTGTGTTGAGACATCCTGGTCTGTACTTAACCTACACTGTTTCCAGACATGGACATGGAGAGGGACATGAAGGATTTCATGCCTCTGTCTTGAACATTTAATTCAGGCTCTGCAATCTGTCTATGTGCACAAAGAAGGAAAGTAGCTACTTTTGGAAAGGACAGGAATGGCAAATCAGAATACATAATTTTGGCAAAGTTTTGGCTAAACTAGTTGCTTGAAAAAGCCTAATACACCTTAGTTAGAGACCTCTGTACTCCCTCTGAAGAACTCCTGAAAACAGCAACACAACCAAGGGGCAAGAAAAACACAGACTTAAGAGCTGCCAGAGAAAAGAAAAAAACACAGTCCTATTACTTTTGTGGAGCTTATCTAAATCTTGGAGTTTTCTCTGCCAAAAGCCAAACCTTATTAGCTATGCCACTTCTTCACAATTTCTCTCTCATGTCTCTCAAGAATCAAACCAGGACCAGGGCAGAGGTCTGCCAAGACCAGTCTTGATCTCCCAGCTGTTTATTTCTTTCTGCAGAGCATAATAAGCATTGCAGATTCTCACAAACAGCCTTTGCTCCTGAATATTTTCATAGCTTGGATTTTGTGTTTATATTTTGGGCATGGAGCTAAAAGGAGGCAGTCAGTATCAGGAGGAATGATGCTAGTCCAGTGCTACCACCCAGCAGGACTGCACACTTCATCTATGATCAGGTCAAGGATGATGGCATTTGGAACACCAGCATTCCAGCTTTGGAGTTGAAGGGAATGAAATGTGAAGTTTTAATACCATGAAATTTTAATACGGTGAAGTTTTAATAGCACTAAACAACTTTTCAAGTGGTCTGTGGCCATTCTGTCAATTGGTGCATTTGTTCTAGTCTGTGTGCATTACATACCTTTGTGTGTTCTCCTTGTACCCTGACAGCCAGTGTGTCTGGGCTGGAAAGTGAGTCCACGTTCAAGTATTTATAGCACAGAGAAGTTATAGCTGGAAGATGCCCTTGAAGAAGTGGAGGGGACATGGAGACCTTCTGGCCTGCATAAGTAATGCTCTGGCACAAACATGCCCGTCACTGCACATCCATACTTGGACGGGGAAGGAAATCTGCTGTGACAGCTCAGGCACAGTAACTGGCAGCAAAACAACATGTTTTGTAAATAGGCCAAGACAGATCTGGTCTGTAAACTGATTAGGTTTTTGTATTTCCAAGTAATTAATAGTTATGAAGAAGGTTTACAAATGTTCTTAACACTGGGGAGGCATCCCCAGGTCTGCTGTAGAAGTGCACTTAGGCAGCTGCTGCTCTCTTATTGGTACTGAGGCTGGTTAATGCTTTCCCTCTGTCACTGTCACCAGTTACTGTGGAGGCTCTGTGGGTAGCACTGGAGAGACAATTTACCCCATAACTATGTGGAGAAGAATCATAGATGACAGCTCAGGTGAGGCAAGCTTGCTAGAGGGAGGGGTGAGGTTGCAGAATGATCCATCCTTCCTGTGAGGAGGTTGGGGAGTCACCCGGGGCTGTGTCTCCAGCCACAAGAGCTGGGCAGGTATGTTCAAATCTGTAAACTTCTCCATCTCTTCAGGCCTGCCACAGCCAGAAGCCTCAGATGAATTAGGCTTTTTTGTTCAATATACACACATTGGCTTTTTTTTCCCCCATTCTTTCACCAAGACAGTCTGAGTAAACTGGTGGTTCTAACAGAGTTTACATGTGGAGTTTAATCAGAATGAGACTTGAGAGTTCAGATCCATGGAGGCAGAAAGTAGGAAAGGCAAGAAAGCTGGTGATGCAAAGACTCTAATTTCGTACAGCCACAGTGACTGGAGCTCACTTCTCATTTATTTGCTAGAGATCCCAGAGCAGGTATTAATGACTAAGATGAACAGCTAAAAAAAGTAATTGGTATTTCATATTTTATCAAAGCATGCCTGTAATTTGAAGTTGTGTATCTTTTGTAGTGTCTCTGACCTGCCAGCCTTTGTAATTTATGCTTTTAGGTAGTAAATGAATTTTTTATTATGCATTTTTTTTATCTGTCCAATTGCTGAGGCTCCAGTAAGGATGGGAGCATTGGGCAGGGAATGCTGTTAACAACTTAAAGATATTAAGTCCAGGACTCACAGTCCTATTTTGTCTGATCTTCTGAATAACAGACTACAAGTTCCATTCACTGTTTCCTACATGGAGTCTGAGAACCTGTGGTTGAACACTGTGCCTGATAATTTAGAGACTCCGTTACTGATAAATCCACAGTACCATGAGTACTCTACCTGGTGTTTAGTTGCATGAAGGTTAGATATGATTTCAGTGTGAATGTGGCTGACCACTTTTCAGACATGGCTTCTAGTTTTAATCTCTTTTTTGCTCAAATTTTCAAGTCTCAGATATCTCTTCTCTAGGCTGACAATTATAGCTCATGAACAAGGTGTCTTCCTTTTTTGAATATCTTGCTAGACTGAACTCTTTCAGTTACTCATAAAAATAATGGATCAAAGGAACTTAGGAACAGATGTATAATTAGCTCTGAGATGACTGAACAGTGGGAGTTACAGCACGTCAGGAGGTACCAGCACTGGCCCCCACAGAATGGAACAAAAGTGAGTGGGCCACCTTGTTTGCACCATGTTCTTTTATTTATTTCAGTGAACTCTCAGCTGTTCCCTGTACTTCGGTCCTTGTAACTGCTGGTGTGCTGGTCACTCATGGGTGAGACACTCGTCCTACTACAGTGAACTCTGGAGCTGTGTAAGGAGCTCTGAGGGATGTGAATAAAAGGTGAAGAAATATAGGCAGGTGGGAGCATAAAACACATTGTACTGTTTGCACTTTGTGCACTGTGTTTATTTAGCACAGGAATACCATGTCAGCAGCAGTAATTAACAATCCTTCATAATTCAACATAAAGGGGGAGAGAACTGTGAGAACAAAATGGATTCCAACCAGCCTCATGCAACTGATGTGTTCTTTTTTGTTTGAGGGTATTTTTAATGTAACCTTTAGGTGAATCTCTTTTCTGTATATAATTATGTTTTCTGTTGTCTACATTCATCTAATTGCATATCTACCATGTATCTTTAAATGCATGCTGGCCTGATTGATCTTTGCTGCTCATCTTCATGCCTTTTCTTCTTCCCATAGCCAGCATCCAAGTATGAAGAGAAAGGAGGAAAAGCCCTTAAGAATAATGGCCAGCCAAACAGCATGTCATGAAGATAAAATTTGAGTCCTTAGGCCTTTTTGCTTTTGAAATTAAAATAAGTAAAAAAAACCGACAACAGGACCATATCCAGCATGGACATTGGATCATAAAACGGTTTGGGTTGGAAGGGACCTTAAAGATCATCTAGTTCCAACACCTCCCACTAGACCAGATTGCTAAAGGTTTTTTCCAGCCTTGTCTTGAACATTTCCAGGGATGGGGCAGGCTGAACAAACATTTGTCTGTGGGTGATGGCATCTGGTGAGGTCACACCATAAGGTGTTTTACCTACAGCAGGTGCTTCAGGAACACTTCCCTTCTTGATTGGAAAGGTGACCCCTCTGGGGTCTTTGTGAGCTGAGCTGAGAACCAAGGGTCACAACACATGCTGGTGGCACACTCCATTGTCAGAGCTCCCTGTGCCAGCATCCCTGTACCACGGAGACACCAGTGGTTCCTTCACGTCTGCAATAAGTAGATTTGGCTGTGATATTTAGACTACAATTTTTTCTTCTGTACAGTGTGCTGGGGAAGCACTTTTCAACTGCAAGGCCTGCCCCTGCTGAGGCACTACCTGCTGGATAAACAATGAGTCCTTACACCTCTGTGGGAATGAGGATTGGAAGGATTCTGGTTTGATGGTATTGAGACACAGCCTAAGATCCTCTTGGCCTGTCAGCCCCTGGTTTGTCCTGTGCTCTTACCACAGCACAATAAGTATCTGTGCAGTCAAGGGACTCTGCAAAGGAGGATGAAGAGGAGGAGTTTGACAGTTACACTTGTCATGGACTACTGAATAGGATTGCTTTTCTTTCCCCCCTACCACATCTATAAAACAACTTCTCTCATGGACTTTGAATTTCATTACTGGGAATACATTTTGTAATAGCTCCCGACACTTCTTTCTCAACTGATAATTTAGTTAAGCTCTCTGTTGCACATGCTAATGCTTCAGTGTGGAGGCAGTGGAAAATTATTTAATAAAACTTAACACTGCTTTCATTTCATGGCTGTTATTATCGAATATTAGTCATTTCTGAGAATCATTCCTTGAACAGTTTGTTCTTATCATCTGTATGCATTTGGCTATCACCTCTTTGAAATGCAGCAGCATCTTGGGTGGTAAAGGAAGGCAGCTTTCATTTTTATTCAGCTGTGCATCTTGAAAGTGGTTGTGATCTTAACAAACAGTTAAGGAGTTATTGTCATTTTAGTGTCCTCTGTGTAGCTCAGCATAAAAGATGAAGTTTTAGCTCAAGTGTCATGAAAGAACATCAGAATTGAAAATTGTAAGTGGATCTGTTACCAACAAAGTTGTTTTTCTTCAAAAATGCTTGGTTCAGTCAAAGTTAGGAAACTTTTTCTTGTTTTTGGGAAAGAAGTATGCTCTGCCTCCTAATCAATGTGACTTGGTAAGAGCTGGGAGGAATAGACCCAGACCTTGCAAAGCTTTCTATATGTGTGGGTATATACAGGCACTAACTACTGCGGTTCTTCTGCCTGGATGTATATGAACAAAACTCCATGTATAAACATTCAAAAGACTTTTAAGACCAGTAATATTTCTAGCGTAGACTTAAAACTTTAAATAATGTTTATTTTCTCCTTATATTCATTGGGTAATGCAGATGTGTGTTATTAATGTTTCTTTGTGGAAAATCGGTGCATTCCCACCTGTGATCTTCTATCAAAAAAGATGTGTCTGTCTCATACAGCCATGCTGCTCACTCAAGGCAGAAAAACATTGTATTTTGAGTTAGAGTCCAGATCTTTGGAAATAACAACCCTCAAACAGGTTTTAATACTGGGGAGATGTTTGATGATATACCCTGCTTTGCCATGTCTTTTTCTTCTAATCTTCCATTCCAAATTCTACATTTTCCAGTCAGACAAAATCAAATTGCTATATGCTTGATGTTGATATATATTCCACCCAAATTTCACCCAGCAGGCAGAATTACTTGTACAGTTTTATTCCTACAGCTTGGATAACTTCTAAACTGTTTGGAACCAGATCTGTGTGAGGGTGCTGTCAGCTGCATTTTGCACAGCTTTGGTAGCACCAAACCTACTTCAGCAGGAGAGATAAGGCGGTTTGGAACATCAGGAGCTGCAGGAACATCTGGAATACCAGGAACACGCGCATTCAGGTTGAGTGTGTCGGATGGGACCGTGCTTACAGTCTCGGGGATCAAAATAGCAGTCATGAAGGAGAAAGTGCCACACATTGTTTGTTTGTATGGTTTGATATTCACATCCTAATGAAGGCTAATTCCATTTGTGCTTTAGTACCAGCCCACGCCTCATGGGGCTTCCTAAGGAGGTGTTTATTGTAGCGGCGCTCCAGCGCGGCAGCGAGCCAGCCGAGCCTGCCTTTAGCACAGCTTTCCCCTGCGCTTTCCCTCAGATGCACCATCAATATCAACATGGAAACCCTTCACTTGCTTTCTGCTGTGTGGGCGTCTTGAGTCAACTCTCCCTGTGGGTGACTGGGAAAGATGTTTCCCTACCCTTCCAGCATCCATTATGCCTCTGCATGAAGGGCAATGTCTTATCTATGTAAATGAAGAGTCTCTGGATGTTCAGTGGACTTTATGAGAAGGCAGCAAACTTAACTGAAAATGAGAAGAGATCTCTCCTTATTTCCAAAGTCATCCTCACTTACAATTTATTTGGACATGAATTATTTGCTAAAAGGACTTATACAGAAGCATCACCAACTCTTGAGCCAGAATTTTGTCCATGTGGCAGAAACTGGTCCTCCTCAAACTTTTTATCCAAGATATATTGCCACTTCATGAGTCAGGTAGCAAACCTGATGCTGTAAGAAAACCAAATCCCCTGTCACTCAATTTCAGTTAATTTCTATTTGGAGTAAGATGTGTGGGAAGTGGTAATATCTTTTATTGTCACATTTAGAAAGAATAGGCAAACTTCTGGGTGCAGAAGTTTTTCCCAGGGGACAATGTAACTTGTAGGATCGCTGTGTGGACCTGCCAAGCTGATTTCTCTTCTCCCCTTCCAGCCATTCGGAAGACTTCTCTCAAACACTCATCTCCCCTCTTCCTTCCCTGCCTCCACCTGAGGCACTGCTGTTGTTTTCCTCCAGTGTCCAGCTCTGGCTTTCACCTCTCACATCTTCCTGCACTCTGTGCCTCACACAGCTGGGTTCAGCTGTGCAGTGAAACCTCGAGAACCTAATTGTGCTCAGACTGACTCAGAGGCTCACAGGCACCTTTGGGTTATGTTGGTTCCCACGCCTGAGATTTTGCTTCTCCTTGAGCTGTGCAGGGTTTCCCGTGCACTGGAGATCCTTGAATCACCTCAGGCAGCTGCTGTATCTTGTGGTGGTGTGGGATCCCTCAGGATAGATACAGATCTATAAATGCAAAATTATTTTTATTTCAAAGGTCAGTGTGTCTTATTTGCACAAGAGGTTGAGAGTAACTTGTCTGCCTCAGATGATTTATGTGGACCAGGATTGTGGCCAAATACTAATAATGCTGATTAGAAAAGACTGGGAAAGGTGTTCTAACACTGCAAATATTGAACCTCCTATTATATTTATAATGCTATAATAAAAGGAAAAATTAGTAGGAAAAACAGGCACATATTCAATGGTTGAGACTTACAGGAATTTTTATCAATTTCAAAGCAAAACCCTACCCTTGTGAAGTCAGACATCTATAGGGGTAAGGCCAGCCTGTCTGTTCTGAACAATGTAAAACAAACACAGGCAACATAAAGATTTAAAATGCAGGTAGCTGAACTACAAATCAACAGCAAAACCATTAGAAGGATTTTGTTTCTCCAAATGCCAAAAGCATTCACAGGTTTTTCATTGGCAGAGAGAAGAAGGGAAGATCCTCATAGAGAGTTTAAAAAAAAAAAAAGAGGTTAAAAAGCATCATGTGGGATTTTGAAAGGGGCTGTAGGCAGTTATCTGCCTCAGAAATATGTATTCAACAATGAGTGTCAGGGTCAGATGATTTATATATGCCCAAAATCCAATTAATGCAGACATTTCATATTAGAAAATTCCCTTTTGTAGATAGAGATCAGCAAATGAAAAGAACACCAGTAAATAATCAATAGACCTTAGAAAAAGGGCAAGAATTAAACTCATCCATCACTAACTAGCACATCTGTAGCAGATCCAGAGAAAGAAAAAAAGGAAAAAGGAGGGGAGAATAAACATCTTTATCATCTTGTACGTGTTCCTCATTTATTACTGTGTTTGTGAAGGGTGAGTATCAGTATCACAGCTGGAAGTTGAGAGAAATGACAAAGCAAAGGGCAACGTTTTCCTTGTTTTGTGATGCATGTCAGGCTTGTCAGAGGGCTTGGGATGTGCGTGAAGGTGCAGCCTGTCCCATGCAGCCCCACAGTTCCCCAGCAGGCAGCCGGTGGGGCGAACTCTACCTGTCGTTGTCCATTCATAAGATACTCATTGAGACATCTGTCAGTGTTATGGCAGAGGATTTTGTCTGCTCTGCGTGATTTTACACTGTGCATCCTCAGCAGCACCTGAGTCCTGGCAGGGCTCCATGTCCATGGCTCTGCACACCGACACAGGGGCAGAGAGCACGGGGGGTGGAGCTCAGGCACGGTGGGAACCATGACGGGACACCTCACTTGGGTACATTCCTCATGGATGAAAGCCTCGCTCCAGCTGTTTGCTCCATGGAGGTGCTGCCACCATCTGAGCTTAATGGTCTTTTCAAGTGCCTGGTGCTATAGTTGGTGCTGGACCCAAGCTGTCCAGGTCCACACCAAGAGCTCAAAGCTGTCAGGACTGGAAGAGAAGGATGCTGATGGATTGCAGGAGAAGAGTGGCTGCAGAGGAGGCTCCTTGCTCATGCAGGGGTTTGCTACAGGGTTTTGAGCTCTGTCTTGTGCCACCAGAGATGACTAAGTTTATTTTTGCACAACAGCCCCAAATATAATTTCATTAACCTGCACTCTTATAAAATCCAGTACAACTCTTTTTGCTCTAGGCATTTCTTCCTAGACGTAATCTTTACTGCTGTAATAGTGTTGCTCTTCTTGCTTACAGTGAAATCTCTCTTTATTAGGGCTTCAGCATTTTTTGTTTCTTCACTAAGCATGCTCTCACAGGTATGGCAGCATACTGCAAAGTGTTCTTTTAAATAACCAGACCTATAGCCATCCCAGTAAAGGAACTAGGAATGCTTTATGGTGCAAATCCTTGTTTTCGTTGTGTTTTTCCAATTACTTTGTAATTCACAAGGTTCAGTAGCTCACAATGGGTCTCCCAGCCATTACTGCAAATTTGCACAGTTCTGCTGTAGGTGAAATTACAAGATAGAGAACTCCAGCAAGAAATGAAGCTGCTTCATTTTCTGCCAAGCCTTCCTTCCCTTCGACTTTCTCCTGCCTCTCTGTGTTGTCTCTGTGCTGCTCTGGCTACACAGAACAGTTTCTTTGTACTGCTGGTGGAGGTTTCAGAGAGCTTGATGGAAAATCAAAGTGAGCTGGGACTTGAAACGCTTCCCTTCTGACCCATGAGAGGCCTTTTCAGCTATTAGGAGGAACAACCCTACAGCTTCTGTGGCTCACGAGAAAACAGCAATGTTCTCTCAAAGTCCAGAGGTGCTGAGATCCAAGGCACTGGCCAGGCAAGATCATTCTAATCCGTAGGAAATACTGATGTTTGTTCCCACCTGAGCTGGGAGGAATGGGCCAAAAATTGAAATAGAGGAGAGAAAAGCCCCTGCCAAGCCTCGAGTGGGCACAGCAGATTGGTGCATCCTGCTGGGAACAGATCACTGCAGGCCAGGCAGGAGATGTCAGAAGAGAATGGGAGTATTTTTTCTCTTTCTGTTTTGTCACATTCTTCAGGAAGAACCAGAGGGTAAGGCAGTGCCGAAAATCCTCAGAGGAAGTTGGAAAATGATTTGTTGTCTCTAAATTTTGAAAAACAAAACATATGAGATGAAAACTGACCTATTTCACCTACTTGCATGTCTAGAATTTACAAAACTTAGAGGGTGGCTTTTACTTGATTGCTTCTAGTCCTGTTTACCAACAAAGAGGAAACATTTACAGTCTTGGCCTGGAACCTTGACCAGAAACTGCTGATGAACCAAAACAAAAATGGGGACAGCTGAGTAAACATAAACCAACTGTGTTAAGTGTTTGCCTCTGAAGAGACATAAAATGTATCTGGGAAAGCTCAGCTGTAAATTGCAGCATCAGAGTAGCTTTAAGTAACTCAGATTATTTTACAGGTGTTTTAAAGCAGCCTGGAAAAAACCAGGAGGATTTCTGTCTCTCTCCTGTGCCAACCCAGGGACATGCCATTAACACTACAGTACCAAGATGCTCCCCAGCCTACAGGAGATGGTACCAGTTGATGGATAACACAAGAGCAAGCTGTCTCTGGTCTCCAGAGGCATCCCTGTGAGGTGGGGTAAGGGCTCTGTTGTCTGCCTTTTATACTTACAGAAACATGAAATTCTGAGCAGAGAATGAAGCTCAGACGATAGCCCTTTCTTTTTCTCTCTTATATTTTCAGTTCTCATTTATTCTTTAGTCCTTAGAGAGGGATATGTGTATTTACTGGAAAAACTCTGGCCCTTAATCAGAACAGCTCAGCTATTGACAGTAAATGTGATAGTTGTACCCATGAGATGTCGTGAGCATTTACCACAGGCTCATTGACAGCAAAACGTTTGTGCAACTATAATAATAATTAGAGGCACTCAATCCCTCTTTGTTTTAGTAACCACTCAGGGTTGCATGTTACAGGATGTGAACAATTGTTCACATTACATGAAGCTGAGTTTGAATACCTTTCTGGGTGAACCACATTTATTTTAAGATAATACAGTTTTTCACTCAGCAATTCCACTGATTATCTCAAACATATGCCACATACTGTCATCCCAAAAGGTTAAATCCCAACTCCTACTTATTCTTCCCCCGGGGGATGTCAGCATTGAGATGCAATGTTTCAGTAGAGTCTGCTCCCAAACAAGCTGTTTAAATCCCTCTGCAGACTTGGAATATACACGCTTATTATGGGTTTCCAAGGCCCAGATCCTGAAATGGGAGAGTATTTCTAGGGTAGGCCTGTCTGAAAGGAGGCAGTTGCCCTCATTGGGTGGCAGCCCCCGCTCTAGCTCACTACACTGCATTGCAAGCAGAGTTTTCAGGGTTCCCTAAAGAAATTCAGCTGCCTGCTAATTATAATTCTAATTAATTTGAGCATCTTTCCAGACCAACTCAGGCACTGTACAGACATCAGGTAATTCACATGTGCATTCATGGGGCTGCATGGAACAGGTGCTGTTGTCCAAGAGGAATGTTGATGCCCCCCTTTGGCAGCACAGCCCACTCCAGAGTGTAGTTTGCAGTCTCAAGACAGCACATGGAGGTGAAGAGGAAGTGTAAACATGTGTCATGCAATTACATCCATCTGCTGAGATGGAATTTAATTGCCTCTCAGACGAGGGTGAAACTGCTGTTGAAAAGCTAGTCTAGTCACCATCAGTGTGTTGGTTGTAGCAGTATTTGGTTACAAGGAAATCAAAAGATGCTGTATCTTGAACATAATCCTATATCTAGTCTTATAACAAATGTTCTATAAATTAAGGCTTTCAGATCCACTGATATCTTCCTAAATGGAAATCTCTAGATACAAACCCAAAATTATCCTAATGCAGAAGCTGTGCCCTTTCCGTAAAAGGTAATTTGCAGAACATACCATGCTTTTCCTTCTCTCCATTCTAGCACTGACAGATGGATAATAGAAATGTTCTGGGACAATCATAGTGCTTGTGAAGATGACATATAAGAGGGTCAGTAGCTTGATTCCTTCATGACAGATCTCCTCTGCAGGACCAAGAGGCAGACATAAAATGCCTAGTGAAGAGTACTGACCAGAAAAGCTATTTGAGAGTATCTACTGCTCAGTGTTCAGCATATCAGACCAAAACAGGTGTTTTCTATTCATTCTGGAAGAGGGAGAATGACTGCTCCACACTGCCTTGTGTTTGCAAGCTTGTGTCTGTTCGGGGTCAAAGTGATATGAACACAAAACCTGCCAGGTTTTTTTCATGAATTATCAGAGTACAGGCAGTTCTTTGGTGAAATAACTGCTTTTCAACTATTTGTCTCAAGTCTCACTTTCAAAATTTGCTTCTTTTCCTAGAAAATATGAGGAGGGCCTAGCTTCTAGTTATAAGCTAGCCTGTAACAGTTGAGATAAAAGAGCCTTTGCATCTTTTAAACATTAAAGATACCAAATCCAGAGCTGGGTAGGGAGAGGTCAGGAGGACAACGGGGCATCTTAACTCTGTAAGATCAAGGCAGTGGATCTAGTGCTGGAGAAATGTTCCCAGGTGTCTGTCCAAAGAACAAAACCTGACAGCATGGGTGCTCCCTGCTCCTGGAAAGGCTCCATCACAGAGCCACTGGGCAGTCCTTAACTTCTTAACTGGCCATGGTCCAGGGGAGATTCACAGACATCTCTGTGTTTCAGAATTGTAAACATGCCTAGAAACACACTTCTAGTCTAAAATCTGGATATAAAACTCTATGCTAAACATGGTTAGAGGTGGCTTAGAAAGCTTCTTCACGTGCTTGTAGGATGCCCCGAGCAGTAACCTGGAGCAGGCTGTGCTCCTGCCCAGTGCACACCAGTGAGAGCTGTTGGCTCCAGGCAGGACGGGTCCCTTACTGGGACAAGTTCTGCTCTCCAGCTTGGCACAACACCATCAGACCCAGAAGGCAGCATTGGTTGCTCTAAGAACAACTTTTGGATTAGTCTAAACAAAGAAAAGCAGAGAAGACACTTGTACTGGCTCACAGTAGAACTGGGAAAAGATCTTACGGGCCGTTGTGGGCAGATGTGCTCAGGTGCTGCTGGGATCCTGTGATGAGCTCAGCTGATTAAAATTTGGTGCTAATAACACCAAGGTCATGTGTTCAATGCCCTGTATGGGGCATTCACTTAGCAGCTGGACCCGATGATCCTCGTGGGTCCCTTCCAACTCAGAATATTCTGTGATTCTGTAATTTCTGCGTTCTGTGCCTCAGCCTGCTTGTTGGGAAATGGGTGTGGCCTCCCTCGTTGTCTCCGGGCGAGCCTTTGATTATCCTCTGGCCCCACCTGGTTGCTCTGCAGTGCAGTTTGCAGCCCGTCGAAGGCAGGGCTCCCAAGTGTCTCTTCAGGCATCCCGTGATGGATCCTGCTCTGCCTGATGGTGCTCTCAGAAGGTAAGGTCAGCTTCCACCAGGGAAACTACAGCTACTTTTCTACTTTGAGTCATTTGCTTCCTTGTTGGAGTGATAACAGATCTCTTAAACACCGAGGTGCCACCTAAGGGCAGAGCAGGGCCGTGTGCTGTGTCTATATGCCTTTGCATAAGCAGGTGGATGTACAGCCAAGGGGCTGCTTGGGTGAACAGCAGGTGTGTGAACGCAGCCTCTGCTCCTGGGAAATTCTGAGCCTTAAATCCAAATCCTGTTGCTGCAGTTGGCATTGAGTTCTCTGCCATAATGTATGTGGCCTCATAGCTCTTCTCTCCATGGTGTGTGTATTCTTTTGTTAAATTTGGTTTGTGCTCATCTTCACACCAATTAACACAGCTCTGACAGTGTGTGTGGGTATGTAAGGGAAACAGTTGCATAATGAGGATTGGGCCCCAGGTACTTCATTACACAGTTTCATACTGTTTTCTCAGGTTACAAACTTTCTCCTGGTGAAGTGTCTGCCCATGGCACTTTACATCACAGTTGAATTCTCTTATATCGAGCCTAATTAAACTGACTGATTTTCAAAACTGCCAAAATGATTTACAATCCCAAATTTGTTTGGAGTGGTTGATACTGAAGCATCTTGGGCCGGTGAGTGCTGAGGTGGGGGAAGATGTGGGTGGGTGGTTAACTCAGGTCATGGTGTGTCTCCAGGTGCCCTGCCTGCTGTTAAATATCCCCTGATGAGTCTCTGTTTTTTTCACAATTCCATAATTTTTTAGTCTTCACTCTGGGTTATTTTGGAAAAATGGCTGCTGAATATTTAAAGGTGTTTTGAAAACTGTACTCAAGATAGCAAAGAGTCAAGAGTAGGTTTGGATTGGGTATTAGGAAGAATATACAGTGAGGGTGGCAAGACAGTGGAAGAGGTTGCCCAGACAAGCTGTGGCTGCGCCATCCCTGGAAGTGTTCAAGGCCAGGTTGGAGCAACCTGGGCTAGAGAAAGGTGTCCCTGCCCATGGGGCACCTTCCAGATCATTCTGTGATTGTATGAACCTATGAAATACACTGCTTTGAGGCAGCTCATTGGTAGCTGAGCTTATATTAGAAGATGGTGTAAGAGCTTTTCCTGGAAGGTGTAAGACAGCAGTAGAAGAGGTTTGGAGAGGTTACAGGGCTGTGCAGGGAAGTGGAGGGACACAGCAGCTCCTCTCACCACTGTCCTGGCCTGTGGGGGGTGGTCTGTGCCTGCAGGGAGCTGTGCATGTGCCTTTGGATCGAAGTGTGCCTGTTCAGAACCCCCAGTGTGGAGTGTAACCAGCCAGCAATGGCAACACGTATACACCTGATTTATGTGCCCACACAGGGGTTTGCTGAGACTTCAGATGGTCACCAGGTCATGCTGAGTTTGTGGTTATTGCTAGTTTTGTTGGAAAGGCAGAACTGTCGTGACTCATTTGGGTAATGCCTTGTAAGCCTCAAATTGTACGTGAAATCCGTGGTGAAAAGCAGTTCAAAATTCTGTACTTGTGTATATTCCATGTCCTAGAAACTGTTAAACCCCTTTCAGGCGGTGACAGGAGGTTAGCATATCTGCAGAGAGACAGAGATTCCTGGTGGTTTAGCAATAGATTAGTTGATGTTAAAAGCTAAAGGTCTTCTCTATACATTTTAACACCCTAAAGTGAGTTGGAAGTTGGGATATCTAATCTAAAAAGACTGGAATGACTGTTTAATAACCTGAAGGCAAGGGCCAAAATTCAAAAGCTTCAGCATGATGAAGTTTCCAAAGAAGATGAGGAAAAATCAGATTCCCAATGCCAGCAAACAAAGGTGGAGGACAACAGAAAGTGCCATGTAGGAGTGTAAACTGTGCCCCAGCTACCAGGTACAGTGGGTTTCACATAAAACTGGTGTGTCCAAGGAAGAGAAATGAGGAAACTTTCAGGTTTTAGGTCTAGTAAATGCTAAGGAAATGTGTTTAGCTAATACATCTCCGTTAAAAAAACAGTCCTGCTGCAGTTTTCAGCTGGAATAAATGGGTTGTGCAGTTACAATCTGTTTAAATAAGACCCAAAGTATTTTGCCTGGCATCTGACCTGTGGTACCACCCAGGGTTTCCCTCAAATCTGTAAGCTAGGTTAGTATTGTATCTCCTGAGCTGACAGTGTGTCTCAATACAGTAAAAAAAAGTCCTTATCTGTTATATTTCGTAAGACCTGAGCTTGTTGCAATATGAACTAAAATTTCATGAGAAGGGGATGTGTTTGTTTCCTACTGAACTGGGTCACTTTTCCCTTGTCATGCATAATCCTTTATTATACAGCAGAATTATGATACACATAATGAAGACAAGCACTCACAACAACTTGTGATGGCTCCTTGGCAAGTAAATATTTAATTTTTGAATGCACATATTTGTTCTTTGTAAGAAGATACAGAACTAATTATTCCCTGGGTATTATAACAAAATTAAAGCAGCACAGCCTTGATGTACTTGTACAATGCATATGTAATTGCAGCAAGGGAGGTGGAAAATGGAAATTTCATTAGGGAGAGGAGATGTTTTATACAACTCCTGTGATAAAGGAGATCCCACATATAGGATGAATTCTGTGAAGAATCCGGGTACAGGAGGTGGACTTTTGTGAACATCCACTCCATGGCTTACATCAGCCTTTGCGAATGCCGCAATCAATATTTCCGCTTGGATACTATTGAGTTATCGAGGATGCAGATGTAGACTTTGACTGAGATATTCTATACAGTCATCACAATACACACAGGTTTTGAAGCATCTAGATCTCAGGATGCTATATAAGCAGAATAGAGTGATATAGCTCATTGCATCTGCAGAAGTATCTCATGAAATGCAAAATGAATAGCTGAAAGAAATATTCTTACTAGAGGAAAAATGAGGCTTCAATGTGTTTCATAAATTTTGCTATCAGAATTTTAAACAGGGATACTGGTTATAGATTTCAAGGCCCCCTCTGCTTGAGCAGCAACTAAATCTTCCTTCTTTTACAGTTAAGTCATGTTAAAATAACCCTATTCCTTCACTAAGGAATAGACATCTTGATTCCTGCTGCTGCATAGGAGTATTTTCAAGGTCATTGCAGTCACTAAAAACTCTTGCCGATGTCAGTTTGATTTGGGGATTCCTTGTCTTTTATTAGTGTTGTAAAGAATGTAATGTCGGTATAAACCAACATGGCACACACAGAAATCTTGTGAGACATTTAATCCTTTTTTTCCTTTTTATTATTTTTTTTAAAGGAAGGCACATGAAAGATGCTAAAACTTCTAGAATCTGTTTTGAATGATAGCCAAAGACTTCAGCAAACTTGAGGAGCAGGTTAATGAGAACCTCCTGACATTCAGTGAGGACAAACACAGCCAGTTCTGCCCCCAGGATGTATCAGCCATATGGGCTGGGGACTGACAGCTGGGGCAGCTCTGCAGGAAGGACCTGGGGGGCCTGTGGGTATATTCAGGGTGATGATGCCTGACTGTGCCAGGCAGTGTGGCCACAGGTGAGTCACTTCCCTCAACTCAGCACTTGTGAGGGTGCACCTCACAGCTGAAAACTGTGTTTTTGGTGTACCCCAGGGCCACAGAGTGGTCACCAAGTGGGAGCCAGTCCAGCAAAGAGTCAATGGATTGTTCAGGAGACATTTAGATGAGACTCTGAGTGCTGGCTTCATTTAGCCTGGAGAAGATAAGCTAAGGGAGCATCCAATTGCTGTCTTCCACAGATGGAAGGGGATTGTGTGATGATGGACTCAGACCCTGCAGCACCGAAACAACAGGGCAGTGGTCATGCATTACAGCAAGGAACATTCTATCCATGTGTATACGAAAAACTACCCATCAGAATAAGGGAACAGATTCCTTGGAGAGGCTATGGGCTCTCCATCCTCCAGATTAGGCAGAACAGAACTGCCCTCAGCAACCTCCCTTTGCAGAGAACTTGTCCCTGCTTTGAGTAGGAAGCTGGACAAGAGGCTTTCAGAGGTCCCTTCTCACCTCAGTTATCCTCTGATTCTCTGGTTTTATTTCAGGAAGTTAATACCTGTGAAATTTGGTCCTACCATAAAAAAAATGGTTGTTAAAATGGCACTCAGTCCTTCAGTAAATATGTTCCATGTGGATATTTATAGTCCTGCCTGATACCTTCAGTGAGAACAGAAAGTTCTTACTCCCATAAGCTCTGTACAGCTGCCAGGGGAGATGGTGAAAGCCTTTCCTCTCCTCACCTACATCATCACGCTGTGGATGTTCATTGGCTCCAGCTCCACAGCCCCTGTGATATCTAAGGATTTGTGTGAGTGTTTGCAAGGATCTAATTTAAAAAGAGAACTGTCTCTTCTAGGCAGTGCTAGTATCCGTGGGTGAGTTGGGTTGGCTTGCAGACCATGTGTTGATTTTGGGGACAAGAATAAAAAGAGGAAAAAAACCACCAGTTTCCCATCTGCTCCTTCAGCTCCTCCTCTCCTTAGGGACACACATGTGTCCTGGAGCTTCTCTGCCAGCAGTGCTGGGCAGTTCCTTGGGCTCTCATTACAGGCAGGTGTGGGGCTGAACTGTCCTCTCCCTCCCAGCTGCCCCTTCCAGTGATCCCAGTGCTCAGCCTGGAGTAGGTGCTCTGGGGAGCTGGTTCAGCCCGTTGTATGCTGGGGGGAAATAAAAGGGAATTTCTTGGCCATCCAAAGCTTCCTACAGATGTACCTGGTATTTGTGAGAACTGTTCCCTGACAGTGAGTCTGGGCACAGAGCAGCAAGAAATTCTCAGGAAGGTTGGATTTCAATGGGGTTGACTCTTTTTCCCTGCCAGCATTTCTCTCTTAGCTGTGTTCTCTCTAATGAAATTGCCCATTCAGCGTTGGGTTGGTAATTTAAACTGAGTGCTATAGATTAACAGTTGTTGCTGCTTTATTATTGAAATGAGCATCATGGGATCAATTTAACTGTTCCTGGCTTCATTATTTGCTTAAGACAATAGAGTCATCTCTGCAAATTCTATTGCTTTGTGGGTATTTTTAGCTTAATTATCATAGATATTAGCAACAATCAACAAAGATTTCTTAGGTGCGTGTGTTTGCTCCTTGGAACACTAGTTCTTTATAGATGTTGTACTTTTCTCATCTTCCTTTTTTGTAGTCAATGCAGCCTGCTCTCAGAAAAAAAGCAAACAAACAACAAAAAACCTGCAATCCAACATATTTTGCAAAGCCATTAATGCTTTCCTAGCAGTTATTTGAAGAATTAAAGGCATAGTGATGGTTTTGCCTTCTGTTATGTATTTATAGGAATACAATACTCTGGCAATTGAACCTGTGTAGGTAAGTTGAGGACTTCAGCTCTTTTTTCTTTCTTTTTTTTGGGGGGGTGTGGTTTTTTAAAATAGTCAAAAGCTGACTTTGAAGTGGGTTTCTCGTAAGGCCTGAATGATTCCAGGTTTACCTCTTTTAGCAAAGTATCAACTCCTAAATCATACCCTAAATCATCACTGATATTTGGATTAGTGTGGCTTAGGGCAGGAGGAGTAGATGTCAGGGGGATATGCTCTTCATCCATTGAATACATAGAGGTTTGGATCCTGGCATGAGTCAATTTAAAGTTTCTTGGACAATTTTATGCAGGATATATAAACAAAAGTCTCTCTGGTGTGTTGGAGCATAGCTGGATATCCCAGCAGAACAAAGAAACCAGTCTGCACTTTTGGTGGCACTGCCTGCCTTCCATTTAAAATACACCAGGAAAAAAGTCTTATGAACATTTTTTAAGAGTGCCAGTAAAAGCACTAAGCATGTTGATGCATTTGAAGTGCCAACAAAAGACATTTTATTATCTAGTTTAATATAACATGAACATGTTTCTCTTCCAGTCAACAGTTTGCTAATAATTTAGATTACTTCTACATACTTTAACCATAATTTCTGGAAACATCTTAAACTGCTTTCAAACTACCTCCCCCACAAGAGAGTATTCGAAGAAAAACATTTTTATAGGATAAGCAGAATTATTCTTATGTCACAGACCTTTGTATTGTACCTCATCCTCTCTCCCTCTTTTCTGCTTTTCCCCTTCCTCCCTAAAAAGGTAAGACAGTAGGAAAGCAGGGCCAATTCTGTATCCTTTTTAACAGATGACAGACTAGTAAAAGACTAGTGGGGGAGTGCAATGGGGACTGTGCTTTAGCACTGCACATCAAACCTTCTAGGACTTCCATGTGTTACTTAGGTGGTTAGATATTCTGCTGTATCTGGGCTTAATTATTTTGCCCAGGGATGCAAAGAATAATTAAAAATAAATCCACAAATACAGGTTCAATGGCACTTCCATTGGAGCAGATTGTATACAGGTGCTGACTATTGGGGTTGATGGCTAAATGCATTAATCCAGAGGCAATGCTGGACCCAGCAGATGAGCAGTGTGGGTGTGCCCATGCAGGGACTCGAGTGCTGGCTGTCCCCTGCCACCCGGTGTGGCTCCACACACAGCCTCTCTCCACGCTCTCTCACCAGTTGTTTCCACATTTCTGCATAATTTTGCCTGCCAGCAGAGAGTCTTTCTTCTTGAAAATAACAACAGCCAAGATTTAATGAGGAGATTTAGTTTTTCTTTGATAGGACCATGGCCATAATAGAGTTTGCCTGCCTGCACAGTCCCATGGTGCAGACAGAAACTCCAATATTTCCTTCTTTAGCATTATTTGACCAACTGAAAATTCAAGCCAGGGATTGCTTGTATTGAAGGAATGCAAATTGTTTTTTTTCTCAATATCAGAACAAAAAGATATACAAATATCTGTAGGTGGTATGGAAATGAGCATTTGCAAGTGTATAACTGTTGGAAATAAATTGCTCCCAAATGATTGTTATTTTTTTACAATGCCAGTTTAGCATATCCCAATTCTGAAAGATGCTAAAGGAGACTTTTCAAGTAGAAACTTCCAGTGAGACAGTGGTGTCTGCATGGAATAATGGCAGACTAGAAAATTGAAAAAATATGTTTGTTAGTAAATATTGCCTTAATGAGCAAGTGCCGCAGTGAGTTAATATTCACCCTACCTGAGGTGGCTGTTCAATTCACACCACCCATGTACAGAATGACCTTGTGTCTCCCAAATCTTCTGCTGGTGAACTCCACAGGCTGGTCCTAATTCCTGCAAGGCTGTTCCTTTGCTGTGCTGGGCATGGACATTGCCCTTCAGTGTCACCCTGGAGCAGAGCAGCAGAAACATTTAGTGTGTCTCCACTGTGCATCTCTCCTTTCTTCAGTTGTTTTGTTGAAGCTATGACTTTCCTTATTGAAGTAAATGTCCTGCAAGTTATTAATCTGTCTTCAATCATCTGAAGGCAGATTTTTCATCTACACTGTGTGAGGCTGCCTTAAAAGAGCTCCAAAGGCTCCGTGGGCTGGGGAGAAGGTGGTTCTTTGCACATCACAGAATGTTTGGGACCAATACTAACTCATTCATACTTTGGTTGAATTAGCATTGACTAAGGAGGTGACAAAACCCAAAGACTTTCTCTTTCAGCCATAATTCAAACTATGGCACTCGTTGATTTTGATAAAAAGCTTTGTTTTTGTAGTAAATGCTGCCCTGTAAGAACCCATCATTCAACTAGGAAAACACTTAGTTAGAGCTCTAACTTCAGCCCATGATCTGAGCTTAAAAGAGATCATTTCTGTACTACTAATTTGATTTTATCTGTCATAAGTACAGAACTCTCTGAAGTTCTTACTATGAATTCTTGTCAGGTTCTGTCTCACAATGCCTACCAGTAAAGCCACCAAGGTGAGCTCTTGAATACCACATTTTTATACAGCACATAGATCAGGACTGTACAATGTGATATGTTGATGCCACTATGTGATAATATTTGATGAATATGAATTTTTTTTTTTTTTCCTTCTATGGTGCATGGATTGTGTGAACTGAAGTGTAACTTGGCAGCAAGAGCCTGACATGCAGTCCTGTCCCACATAGGCAGAAATCACAGCCAGAGGGGGTTGTGCTGTTTGCACCCAGCAAAGCCAAGCTCCAAGAGAGAACATGAGGGGTGCCAACTCAAATAGCCCCACTGGAGGAATGGGCTAACTTGGAGAGTATTAAATAGTGTTTGCCTCTTGTTAGCAATGCCTTACTGCACACTTCTCCATTCTTACAGTCTGCTCTGGTTGTGTTGGGATGGCAGACTTTCTGCCTAACTAGTTGATGGAGTAGGGGAAGGGGATCCCTCTGGATAATTTGAGTGCAGGTGTAATGAGATTAACAGTGGGGAACAGGTGGGGTGGGAAGCCAGGGACTATTATTTTCCATTAGCCAAGCACACCTCTTCCCTTGCATGGCTCCTGCCAGATCCAAGGAAAACACATCTGTCCTCTGTGTCCAGGTACTTTGTAATGTGCTTTGGCATTTTCTGAGGTGAGAAGAATGTTTGTCACTGCTGTTCAGCTGAGAAATGTTTCAGGAAGCAATTGCCATCTGCCTACTGTCTGAAGAGGAAGAAAACCAATAAGTTCTGGCAATAATGTAATGACCACAATTTCAGGTCACAGGTTTTCAATCAAACCTTGATTCAGATGAGGAAAGCATTAGGGACCATTTAACATGGCAGTAACTGTAATTACAGTGTCTTCAGTATTTAACTGAAGCCAGTAGCTATTCTCCTACTTTCCTCCTGTAGTAGCATCACCTCCAAGATGATCTCTGCTCCTCAGCTTTCCTGCAGGGAGGATCCTTTGCCCTCAGTGATTCATGGATGGATCACTATTCTACAGGGCAGAAGTTTTGCTCTTGTGATTTATCCATCCTAGACCAGTGCCAATCACTGCAGTCTCAAGGCTCCTTCTGCAAGGACAAAAGACTTGGCCTTTGGTCTCATAAATACATTTTGCTCACTGGAACTAAGTTATTATCCCATAAAACCTTTCATCCTGTTAATGAAGAGAGCATGAAGCATGTCAAATAGACAGTAATTGATACAAGCTGAATGCTGCAGCCTGGCCTGATAGGGAATGCTCCAGCCTACTTTATTTTCAGAACTACCATCCTAACAAATATTTGTGGTTAGGTGAGATTTTTCTACTGTTTCTAAGGCTGAGAAGTAGGTGGCTGGTACAGTCCTACCCATTTGTTTTCAAATAGTTATTTGTTGTGGGATGACTTTCTCAAAGAGATATAGAAACGTGCTTTGCTCAGGACTATAGAGAAAACCAAGAAAACAAAAGCATGTTTATTTTTGCCTGGCTCATTTATTGCTTACAATTTCACTGTGCTTTTAGGAAGGCAAGGGGAATTTAAATGTAAAGGAGCAGAGAAATCCACTGAGAGAAGGTAACAGAATATGAAGCCATTACAGACAAGTGGAATAATTGATGGTAGGACTCTGAAGAGCAAGTGCATATGAGGCTAAAACAGCATCTTGTCTTATTTTTGGGATAGTAATTTTCCGTTGCTAACACTTGAGTGTGGTTGGGACAGGGTGCAACAATCTGTAAGGTTGTTTCTTACTGAGATCCAGTCTGCAGAAAGGCTTGGGTTGTCTCAGAGTGGCATGTACTCCTTGAACTTCTATGTGCTGAAAAACCAAAGAAATGTTTCTCGACAAGGGGATGGGAAAGGGCAAATGATTCTCCAAATTTCTAATTTACACCCCTAGGCCAGCACCAGCTGCCACTCTCCAGCACTGCTCATCCAGTGTCCAGCAGTGGCTCCTTACACATTGCAGGAAAGTTGTTCCTACAAGCCTGACTATGGGATCAGAATGACACACTGGCTGTATTGAAATGGGTGTAGTTTCCTACTGCAGAAGGTCTGCTGCCCTGATCCGAGCTGTTCAGATGTTTCAGGGTTAATACCAGCGATTTCACTGTAGTGGAAAAGTACAACAGCAACAATATTAGAACTATTCTGAGTAACAAAGAGCTGTGGTTCATTACAAAACTTTCTGTTGTGCACTTTGCTCAAGTGAAGAAATGCTTTCTCAGGTGATCATCGCTTTTTGCTGCTTATTTTCAATAATAAGAATCATCTTGGCCATGCTTCGTAATATTGAATGATGTGCTATTCCAGGCAATGGGATAAGCTGCAACAGATTCAAGGACTTGGGGTGAGCTGAAAAGTGAAGGGAAAGAGCTGAACCAACCAGAACTTTACAAATCCAGCTTATGATAATGAATACCTGCTCTCTTACTTCTCAGAGGAAACGGTCCAATTTTTCCAGCCTGAGGGACAAATAAGCCACCAGTCCAATTGACTCTGAGTGTGGACTGGCTGAAAGTGCTAAGAAAGGAAAATTGTCTGAGTGTCCAAGCGAGAGCAAGAGCAGCTCTCATCCTGCATCTTAATGGCAGTATAAAATGACCAGCACTTCTGCAGCAGATTACAGGGTCACATCTCCATTACCATGGGGTATGCAAGAAGGCAGAATATGTAAGTACAGATACCACAGTCTCATCTCTCTCCTTCTCAAAATGCTTCTCCTGTGGTTAAATAAAATTCTGAGGTGCTTTGGTTGTGCTATTCCCATCTGCTTTCATTGCCTTTTTTTAAATTTTTATTTTATTTTATTCTTTTTATTCTTAATAGCAATGGAATATGCTGAGCTGCAAATGGTGTTACTTGCTGCATTTTTCCTCATCTCTGGAGTTATATATTCATTTCCAGCTTGTAAAAATAGCCTGTTTATTTCGTTTCTAAGTCCTGCATGAGATGGTTCTCATTTTCCCTGTGCTGGTTCCCTGTGGTTTTATCTCAACTGCCTGCCCACCTATGTGCTTTGTCTCATCTGTGGAGTTTTCCTTCTCCAGAAAATTGCCGAGCACTTCTCTCCAGCAGCACAGAAACTGTGGTCAGTGCAGAAGTCTTTGGGTTGAATTAATTGCAAGCCTCACTATTAATTTCAGAGAAGGCAGTATAGTGCCCTAACTCATCCTGGATGATTTTGGGGAGCATTTATTTCCCTGGTTGTCTCCAGTCAGTCAAAATAGACGCTCGTATGCTCTGCACTCCCACCTCCACACACCTTATGCGTCTCACTCCCCACTCCCTGCAGGCTGTGCCAGCCCAGCCCATCTGCTGAGGGGGCTGTGCCCACCCCAGCACGGGGATGAGTTGAATTCCAGCAGTAACCAGGGTGGTCACCATTGCCACAGGGGATGGGCAAACAATGGTGGGCTTCAGTTGCAACAAAGCAGACTGAGGATGGATGCTTAGAAAATCCACCTTCCAATAAAAAGAGGCAGTGAAGCCCAGGAATGTATCATTAAGGGGTGGTAGAATTTCTTATAGGATGGGCAAGCATGTCTCAGGTCTACAGTGGGCTTAAGTGATGCTGTCTTGGAGCTGGAGTGTGGGCTGGCTGCCCCCCCTTGGCCAGCTCCCTGCTTTGCCATAGCTGGACAAGTCTTTGGTTTCCAAAGGTACTGTCATTATATTGCAAGCCACTTTATTGCTGCTTTATTATTTTCCATTCAGAGACTGAAAAATTGAATTACTAAGCATCCCCTAACTCTCACCTTTCTTCACACTGCTCTGGTCTCTTCTGAATTCATCCAGAACCAGCAGCTCTCAGGCAGACGTGTGCAGATGGATCCCTGGAGCATCTGTAGGACACATTTATGAGTAATTACCTATCATCTGGAGGGCTACAGAGCAGCAGCATAAGTGTGACCTGCCTTCTGCATTTATATCTAACTCAAGACTAAGAACCATTTCTAGCAGATGGGAAAACTCTCCAGCCTCTCAAAGTTTCTCCAAGATGGATTATTTACTATCTAGCACCTATCAGAGCAGTGAGAGCCTATCCAACACTGTTTCTCTTATGTCTACTTATTCTTTCTTCTTTATTCCATCCTAATCAGGATTGATCAAAATACTGAAAGAGAAATTAGCTAATATAGGAATTTTTTTGAACTTATGTTATGAGCTGGTTTTTTTTCATTTATATGCTGCTGAACAGTTTCATGCTTGGCTTTGGCACCTTGTGTGTGACAGGCAGGAATGTTTATGCCAAAACCTTTCAGCTAATACCACGTTTGCCCTGGTTATTTGCTGTTCACAGTGCAGGACTCTCCCACACTGTCCCCACAAATGGCACAATTTCTCTCTGACCTGCAGGACAGTGCTGTGAAGATGACAGTCTTTCCATAGGACCTGTTTGGAACCTCTCCATGAACCTCACTAGGAGCCACACAAATGCTGTAACAAAACTCAAGACGTTTACTTTACCATCTATGTACTCTTTTATATGCCACTCTGGCAGAGCCTGAAAATTCAAGTTCAACTTTGGCTTCAGTTGGATATGGAGATTCAATCTGGCTGTTTGTCTGAAATGTCCTGTAGTGTGGAAACCACAGACAAATTTATCAAACAAGAAGAATGATTTTGCATTTCATGGGATTTCTCTAGACCTACAGTTCTTGCTTGCTGTTTGCTTCTCCCAACTGTAATGAAGTAATCCAGATGGAAATCACTTGTTTGGCTCTCTGTGTACAAAACCAAATCCTTTTGGGGAGTTTCCATCTGTCTGTAGGGCTGGCACAAATTTGGAAGTACAGAGGAATTTCTTGCATTGTAACTTTCTAGTGAACCTTTTCCAAAACTCAGAGATTGAATTTGACCGAGGCTTTAGAAAATACCCAGGCAAAAGCTCGTTATGCACAAACTGTTTCACTTCCCTTTAAATCAACATGAAAAAAAGAAGGAAAAGCTGACATTTCAGTTCTACAACCAGCTCAGCACTTCTGGCTCAGTGGCTCTGCTCCAAGATCTCTGTTGCCTCTTCCCTTCTTACCTGGAGCACCCTGAGATTGCAAATCCAGAGAGTCTGGGAAAATTTATGAAGAGCAACTGTTATGGAAATCTTATCTCATCTGGGTTTTTTTATTATTTTTAAAATCATTCAAATGACAAACCATGCCAGTATTTGCAACAGCGAAGTGAAAGGCATTTCAGAGATGGTGGTATTCATGGGAAGTGAAAAGTATGAAATATATGAACCCTCTCTGGCAGTAATCCTATTTTTACCCTCATCTCATGAAGTCATTGATTCTTTAGAATTTCCCAAATGTATCCAGAGCAAAAGCAGTGCCTCGCAATGGGGTTTGACACTATTTTTGCCACGGTCAAAGCGAAAGCTCCCATTGTCAGCCGTAAAACCCTGGAGGGAATGTGCCAGCCAGGAGAGATTAAACATTCTTTGTATTGTACAACAAAAAGCGTTGTAAGGTTGATTACAATAAAAGCTTTCCAAAGTGACAGCGTTGGGTTCCTTCTCCTTTTTCATCCTCCCTTTAAGCTGTTGCACAGTTATAAAAGGAAATAACATTTCAGCAAAGTGAATGGTCATTCAGCGCTCAGGATAAAAGGTACATTCCTTTTTCATGGACAGAGAGCGACCATTGCAGTGCCTGGGGCTGAGTCGTGGCTCCGGATCTCTCGCAGAAGTCTGGGCTGCTGCTTTGAAATGGGAAAATTTATCTTTAACATACCCTGATGTTGTTTTGAGGTTGGAGAGGTTTATGTCAAACTTTCTAGTCTCTGCAGAAGGCAGTTTCATTAATGTCACAGCAATTTTATAGGGTTGATATGACTTCTGAAGTGTCTATTTGTTTGTGGTTTTTATTGGATTTTTTTTTCAACATGCCTAGTTTAAAGTCAGAATACAGAGAAACTGAGAAATAATCCCAAATTTACTCACTGCAATTTGAAAATCTTTCAAATATCTCCAAGCAGCTGCAGAAGGTCAATGGTGTGCTGAAACCTTTCACAGAATTACAGAATATTCTGAATTGGAAGGGACCCACAAGGATCATCAGGTCTAATTTCTGCTTCCTGTCCAAGCAGAGAGCCTGTCAGTGGGTAACAACACCCTGTTTTCCTTGGACAGAGCAGTGAGATTGGATTCCACTCTCTGATTAGAGCAGCCAGCGTGATGGAGAAGTGCTGAGATGAATGGCATGGATTGCTCAGTCTTCTTCTCTCCAGTTGATTTCAAGAAAGTAAAGGAAATTTACTATTGTTTATCTGGGGAATTCAAAGTAAAAAGTCAGAAAATGAAAACTAAAATAGTAGCCTGCCCTGCTGAAATGTACAAGTCCCAGGTGTCACCCACACACACCTTGGGTTAATGCAGCTCTCTGCTTATCCAATTAGGAACAGAATGGGACAACAAACAAGATCTCATCAAGCTGATAGAGGAGAAAATATTTGATCTGAATTTTCTCTACAGAGAACCATTCCAAGTGATATGAAGGCTTTTCCTGTATTTGCAATAGCTGCATTTTCTGTGAGCAAATCATCCTGATAGAAATTTTCCAGCTATCTTTTTTGGGAATAATTGGGTCATGATAATGCAGTCCCTTGAAGAGAGCCTGGAAAGATTAGGCATGCTTGCTTTGAAAAGATTAGCCACGCTTGTTTGGGAAAGGAGGGGTCACGATAAAAATAATGACTGCTTTATCTAAGCATATCAGAAATCTTTAATTGTGGTTTTATACAGGAGTGGGCATATATATAAAAATGACAAGTTCAAACTCATAAAAGGGAAAGCAAATTTAATAAGATTGGAGACTATTCAGTGAATAGCAAGACTAGACAGAAGTGTCAAAGGTGGCATTGAGCATCTGCAAATCTAGAGTGTAAATATTCCCAAATTGAAAGAAATGCTGAAACAAACCTCTCTGTGTGCAAATGCCTTAAAGACCATGAAATACTCCAAAGCTGTGGGCTTTTTGTACTGCTTTTTTAAAGGTGGCTTAGCATGGACAAACCCAGACCCTGCACAAACCAATGCTATTCACAGACAGGGCAGGGGAGAGGCCATCTGGTTCATCTTCCTGTTCCAGAGCAATCACTAATGGTCCTGATGTTGCTTCAGCCTTTCTGTTAACAGGGCTAAAACACACACCTAAGCACTTCACTTCTCCTGTTTGAATCACTACCCTTCTTTTTCCTCCTGTAAACAGATTTTTGGTTGTTCATTAATTCTTGCATTAGTATACAGACATCAAGGCTGGTTGACAGGGCAGGTTATTTATTCCCTTCTTATTCCTGTTAAGGACAAATCTATCCCCGAGATTTTTAGTTTCTCACTGAGTCCACCATTATTTGTAGCTGCTTATAGCTTCTCTTCCTTGTCTCCTATGTCATTGCTGCCAACTCTTTCACTACAGCAACAATATGTAAAGATTTCTTTCACTTTATAAAGAGCAAAACCTGGAAGGAAAGGGAGGGGACACGTGAATAGTACCGAGCTCATGCGGGACTTAAAAAGAAGGAAATCAAGGTAGTCAGCTGCTGTAGTGAACTCAGAAAGAGCTCTTACCAAGAGGGAATAGGTAAGCTGTTATTGTTGAAGGTTCTACAAGTGTGTTTAAGGAAGGAGAGTGGATGAAAGCTTAGCTTGTTGCCACATGCTTTGGTGTGAGCATTCCCACAGGCCGGCTGTGTTGACTGGGTTAAGCAAACCAGCTCCTACAATGTGCTCTGGAGCACTTTTTTCTGACCTGTTGCCTTCATGTTGTCACCACTGGCTGCTAATTACTCTGTGCTTGTGAGAGTTGCTGTGTGGGCTTGGCAGAGGTGGCAGACTTGATATTTGTGCATTATGAGTTATGTGGTGCCAGCCGTGGTGAGAGGTGTTTGCAGAAGAAAACTTTTTATTGTATTTTTTTCCCCCCAAATAGCAATGTTCTGGTTTATGAGTATTTGAAAAAAGGATTTATGCTTGAAGTTTTCTACCATTGCCTCTCCATGGATGAACCCAAGCTGCACCCTCGCTGGACAATTGCCAACATCTTTATCTGTTTCTCATTGAAGCTGTGGCTGGGTTTCCTTTTTGATATTCCAGTGGAGCAAATAACATTTGCAATTCTCTTTCAATCCAGCAAAGTGTATCAACAGCATAATTTTGCTGGTTTTCCTCGCTGGTACAAAGTGCCTGGATCCCTGTGTGGTTGATGTGGGTATGGGATAGGATTCCTGCTGTGCTTTTTAAATACCTCACTGTAAATCTTTGCATTTCATGATTGTGAAGTCCTGCTGGGTCTCTGTTGGAGTGTGATTTTGGCAAGGTTCTGCTTTGAAGGCTGTAGCAGGTCAGGAGTGTTCCTTCCCATCCTCCTGCTCTTAACTCTGTGGCAGGTTTCTGGTCATGAGGTGTGCTCAGAGTTTATCTGGGGGGAAAAATAAGTGGCCAAAAGTAGTGGTCACTTTTAACTCCCTGTCTTTAATCGGTTCCCCCAATCAGCTCACATCTAAACAACCAGCCCGAGAATGGTGTGGAGAGTGTGTGGCAGGAGAAGGTGTTTCAAAGCAAAAAAAAAAAACCCACAGAAAACTGTAGCTTAGCTGAAGTGGATTTATCTCTAAATGTATGGAAAGCAAAGTAGGATATTTTTGTTAGCTCTGCTTGTGAACCTTTGGAAAGTGTAGGCACTTGAGATGTAATAACAAGGGAGCAAGAGGAACCTCCAGGTTCTCTGGAAGACTGGCAGCTCCACCTCCTATGGCATTGTGCTTGCACTGGTGAAGGCTGGCTGGCTGGCCCTCCTCCAGAGGGTCTCTGCACTGCTCTTCCTCTGAATCAGAGTCTGGTGATGTGTGAGTGCCATCAGCTCACAGGGAACAGCCTCACAACCTCTCCTGAGAAAATCTGTGGTGTATTTTAACATATATCTATTTTTCTTGGTACCGTTTCAGTTGAACCCAAAGGAAATGGTACCCATTTGCAGATTTCTAGAAGGAACGAATTATTGCTTTTGTGAGTAGCTCTCCTCTGCTAACATGCAACAATACCACTTCCAGTAGTTGCTGGAAAGCTCAGGTTTCATGTTGTGAGATTTTCCCCACTGCACAGCCCTTATACTTGCCATTAGTTGTCTTGGAGCCTGCAGCGTATTGTGACATGCTGAGGGGCTGGTGTTCCTACATTGCCATGTAGTGTTTCTTTTAGATATATGAGGATTTTTGTTCTAAATATGGGCATGGGGTATATTTGTGAAACATAATTACTGAATGTCCAGTTCTAGGCACAGTTGAGCTGGATTTTCCAAAGATCTTTAGAGATTTAACCCTATTTAACTATTTCAGATTTCTGTCTAGGGTTGCCTGTCTCTTCTTCCATGGCAGAGTCATGAACTCCTGTGGTTGTGGGGTTTATGTTGGCTTGGTGTTTGGGTGCAGACAGTGTCCAGAGGATGGAATATCTGTGAGGAGGTGAGAGCTCTGTGTAAAACATCTTTCAGTGAGGTCTGGGATATTTAATAGTGCAGTGCCTCCTCACCTTCATCAAGGGCCAAATGCAGAAGGGTTTCCTGTGTAGGAAGAGGGACCCTGTGCTCTTCTTTCCCATGGAGAGACCATCAGAGAGAACATCATTCCCGGGAGAGCTGGTGTCCAGATTCAGGAGGTCCAGATGTGTGCACAGATACATCAACTTTTTAAATTTCTGCAGTCACAAACTCACTTTGACAGCCTGTCACCACCCAAACCACCCAATGAATCAACATTCGCTCTCTCTGGTTTTTTTCATGGTGAAAGACATTTTCTTTAGGGAGTCAACAGGCAGTGCTGGTTATGATGGGTGGAGGCAGAAATCTAACAGTCTGTGTGAGCTGACACTTACTCAATGACAGACCAGTCAAGCAAAGCCACAAAACAGGCAGCTGTTCACATCAGCACAATCCGATCCTGCTGTCAGATAATGTGTCCTCAAGATCACCCACCCAGACAGAGCTGTCGCCTGGGAAGGAGCTTTACTGAGGATCAGATCCCTCACTGTTTCTGAAGTTAGCTTGATGCTTTTTTATCACACTTGCCTGTGAGTGATGATTTCCATAAATTTGCCTGAAGGGTGTTTTGGTCTTATTTATCATGAGATGTGTTATTGCCTGCTTGGTGAAATCCTGTGTGGCAAAAGTACGACAACAAATGCAGCACTTCTGATGGAAAACTGTTCAAACGGTCTAGTGTTGTCAGTGAATCTTTAAACTGAATAAGGTTTTTCTTTTAATGCTTGCACAAAAAGAAATGTTTGTTTTGGGGGACAGCTTGAGTTGGTTGAGCTGGACTGCTCACGTGGTTCTGTGCCACGGGTGCTGTGCAATTACTCTGAACGCTGTTAGATCAGAGACTCAGCAATGAGCAGAGACCAAAATTAAGGCACTGCTCTGTTGTAGCTGTACAAAATCATTGCCATTTAATACTCTTCCAAAGAGTTTGTGGTAGGAAAGCCAGATTCAGCTCCCTGTCCTGTTAATTGCTGGCTGTGGGTGCCCTGTGGGCTGGGAGCCCAGCTATAGGACCCACAGTCTGCTCCCCATCACATTAAATGGGTTTTGTCCCCTGGGGCTGGGAGAGTGAGAGGTAGGTGTGTCATCTCTTATGTAATTAAGATAAGGTTGTAAGTATTTAAATATAGGTTTTAATGAGGAAAAAAATCCATTTACCTAAATACCTAAGGTTTTTTTTTTTTTTTCTCAAATATTTGAGGACAGGAGAAGAAGCCTTTGATTTTAATGAGATTGGATAACTCAGAGGACCTTCAGAGAGCATTTAGGTGTCAGAAATGACTTCTTACTTATGGTACCAGCAGTGACAGCAAGGTTTTAACAACAGGGGCTCCTCAAGAGCTCTGGATCTTTAAATAATAATATTGATGAACTTCATCAATAAAGCGTGAGTGTGTCTAGTAAGAGATGAAGATAGAACTGTTTCCTGTTCTTCACTCCTTGTGTCTAATTTGCCTTGAATCTTGCCTCAGCTGATATTTTCTGTACAATAAACAAGTTAAAATAAATGACTGTGTGCAATGAATGCACAAAGACTTACTGCTACATGTAAATTATGGTGATATTAATGCTGTGCTGAGATAATACAGACTTGGGAATGTAGGTGCCATATCTAAAATTGTATACAAGAAAAAACCAGCATAATATGCCTCATACAAAATGAAGAGCAGGATGTTACAGCTTATCTTTCAGTTCTCATACTAAAGGTGTTTCAGACAAGTCAGTGCTCAAATTTTTCTTTCAGTACAGAAGATTTTCCTTACTGATTTTCTTAAACTACTCAGCTGATGTGGACATCTAAGATAACCTTAACATGCACAAACTCTGCTTCATGTAATAAAGACGCTTTGGTTAGGACTAGTCCATTGTTCAGCAAAACACTTCAATATGAAATCCTGTATTTACCCACTTTCTTTGTGGATTTGACTCCTTCAAGACTTTCTGTAAGGGCACCAGTATCTGTACTGATGGAAAGCCCTCGAGAATTCAGATGAATTGGCCTTTTGTGAGGATCTGAGGCACAACAGAATATGAACACGATTTATGGCACACAGAGCCATCTTACGCCTCACCGAATTCAGAGTTCACTGCTGTGAATCTAGCTAGGAGATGTAAATTAATTCCAGCCATGAGATGTAATAAGTCTGTGCAGAGTGCCAGGGCTTTTTCTCCCCTGTATGGCCCACCTTTGTTGCTTTTGAGAGAGATCACTTGCAAGAGAAAACATTGTGTCCTTCCTTGCAGTGTGGTCTGATCTCTGCAAGACTCTGCATGTATTCTAAAGTCCTGTGGCTCTGGAAGAAAGGAGGAATAGGCTAATAAATATCCTTTAGTCCCTTTAACCTTAAACATAAAATCCTGTTTTAATGTTCTGGTAACAGTTGAAAATATTTCCATTCCAAGATTCTTCATAAACATGGATAAGGGAGGTAAGACAGAGAATGAGTAACAATATCTGTGAGCAAAACTCTCCCTGCTTCAGTCATACCTGAGACTGAGCTCTTATTTCAGATGTCTTTTGTCTTCTGTAAAGAGGAACTCTTAAATCATGACAGTCCTTGTCATCTCAGTTGAAGGATCTCTGAGATAGGAACAGCAAAATAAAAAGAGGCAAAATATGCTAAACACCATAAAGGTGTGCTTGCTGTATGCTTTTAATTGAAAAAGTGAATGGTGTTGATTGTTTGAAATGCTTTCACAGATCTGAGTAACACTGAGTGCTGAGATGGGAGGGGCTTCTAATTTTTAATTTCTACTCTGTAACCCCCAATTATTTGTAGTGAAAACAAGGCACCTGCACAGTAACCCGTAAGCTCTCTAACCAAGCAGCACCGAGGAAAGGCAGGCAGCGTCGTTCTTAGATGCCTCTGAATTCACCTGCACTGTGTCTATCAAGTTAGAATTAGCATTCCATTAACGGCAAGATCAGGAAACCCATCTCGAAATCCGTGGCAGCAATAACCCCGAACACCTGTGGGTGGCATTATTGGTCTGTTTTTCATTGCTGTGCAGGGCAAGAAGCAATTCCTGACCTGCAGAAGCAGGAATTAGTACAAATGGAAATGAATGATGCATAGAAGTTCAGCTTCTAACAAATTTCTTTCTTTGCAACGTGAGGATTTCAGAGAGAAAAAGACTGGTTATGACTGCTCTGTTGTCCAGCTCCTGCCTGGTTATTAAAAGCTGTGTATGCGAGTGTGACAGTCTGGAGCGTGATCAGGAAAGATGTTTGCACTTGCAAAAAGCAGTGAAATACCTATATTCATATATATCTGTGTGGCTTTAAAAGCTATCTACATCTGAAAGAGGTTCCAAAGGGTATCTTCTCCAATCTGCATTCCTATGATTGAATACATCCAGGCCATGGAAAGCCACAGACCTCCCTCCCTGTCCTCCCTTCATATTCAGGGTGCCTTGTTAGTCAGAGCCTTCTTGCCCTCCTTCCACTGCTGTGAGGGATTTTTCCAGGACTCTTTCCCACCTGCTCCTCTCTATAACTCAGGCCTTGTGTCTAGGTAACACCATTTGCAAGCATAAATCCAGCTCCATTGCTCCACTGATGTTTCCCCACCATCTGACCCATGTTCAAGAGAACATCTAAGTTTCTTTGACAACTTTTCAGAGTTCTTGAGCTGCCAGGTCTAGCTCCATGTAGCTGCAGACATTATTCTGTACTCCCACCCTGCTGCTGCTTTCCTAGACCAGTATGGACAAAATCCTGCTTATTGGTTTGAAGCCTTGTGCATGAATAAGACTTTTTTACTTAGATGATTTTATTTGGCCAATGCCTAAATCTTGCTGATTCCCACTGCAAAACACTCCCCCTCCCCTGCATTTACACATATAAACAAGGCCTGACACACTGCTTTGGTTGTGTCCCGTTTCCCTTACTGCAACAACTGTTTTTCTTGTGTTGGTGACAGCCTTGTAGCTGTTGGGAAAGCCTCTGGAAAAGTGACTTCCTCTAGCCTATCCCCCCGACCATGTCACCAACTCTGCATTTCTTCACTGCATCCCTCTTCCCAGTCACATCAGGAGTAAGTGAGCTGCTCTCATTTGTAGAACTCATGGCTACTGCTCTCTTCTCCTCCCCACTTTTCTCTTTATTACTCTTGTTGCCAGCTCTCACCTGGGCCCTGCTAAAACCCTTAACAGTGCAGCTACTGAATGCTGAGAGATGTATCTTGGAGGTTTCCATGTGCTCAGCAGAGCTTTCTATAACCAACCCCACCTCCCAGCCTTGTTCATCCCTGAGAGTTTTCCTGTGGCACTGAGCAGTGGGTGGGCAGAGAGTGTGCTGAGTGTTCCCTATCCCATGGACCTGCACAGACATAATCTTCTGCCTGTCTGGGTTATGGCCTCTGTCTGTTCCACAACAGGCTTTAGTACTCGTCTCACCAGGCTATTTTTATGTTTTCTACTTATTTGTCACTTTGAAGAACGGAATTTGGGTTCAGATCTAAAGTTTTTTCAGTCTCTGCAGTAATACAGATAGTTAACTGCAGCTGTATGTGTCTGACACTGGGTAGATGACAGCTTTCATCTCGCTGATATATTCCTTAACACTTTGCTGTGGCCAGAGCCTGCTCTTGGCTTTGTGTACGTGACCTGCCCACTTCAGTGATAGCAGGGATTGTTAGCAGGAACACTGCAGTCTTGTTGCTGTTCTGTCACTATCAAGGCAATTTATGGTGCAGTGAGATAATAGGAATAGACGGGTTTTAGCTCTGTTTACAATGACTGCGTTTAACAGTAACTCAAAAAAGTTGGCACTGCTGACAAAAGGCATAAAAGAAAAAGAAATCATGTTTGATTGTTTGTGAAAGGGAATGTGATTTCATTTCTTTCGTTGACATTAAACTTGGAAAAAGAAAAGTACAGGTTCTCTTGCCAGAAATTAAAACAACCATTTAATTTCTTTTTTGGCAGACAACTGTTTTCAAAAGTTGATCTTCACATCTTGGATTGGTGTTTAAGAGGGAGAAGGGAGAATTCTGAAAACAGCAGCATAGGATCTAACAGGGGATATAACAAGCTTTCACTCTGATAAACTGAGAGATAGCAATCTCAGCAAAAATTCCTTGGTTGTGACTTTTTTTTTTTTCTTAAATGCTTAAGGCTGCATTTGACTTTTTTTATTACCAAAATAGGATGAAGTTAAATCCTGACCTGTACTCATTGAAATCTTTGATTATTTCCAGCAACCCTTAAGGCTCTTTGAAAGACTGTTAGGTGAGATTTGTTCTATCTCGCTTTAGACACCTCACTGAGGTGCTGGAATTTGGAGCTGCCCTACAGATAACGAGGTGATTGGTTTTAGGTGGGCTGAATTGCCCTCTGGAGATGTTCGTCTCTGCTCATTGATTAACTCCCTTCAGTGATTATGCTCTTTAGATCCCTGAAATTCGGTGGGATGAATGTGAAACTATGGTGAGAAATAACCAGACTGATGGCACAAGATCCTAGCTGAGTTCTGCTTCAATCCAGGTTTTTAAAGCAGTGAAGGTTCTGCTGCTGTGGGCACTGCAGAGTGGGCTCCGTGTGGGAATGGATGGTGCAGGTTTCCTTGTGTCTTCTTGCCTACAGGTTTGATTCCACACTTGAAAGGAAACTGTTGGGAAGTCTCTACCCACTTGTATCTCTCAGTTCAGACCCTTTCTTTTAATACCCCTACCCCCAGCAGACAGCTTGTGATTAGCTTGGGGGGAGAAAAAAATCAGATTGCTGTTAATACTATAACTTTCCTTGTAGTTCTTTGGTGCCTACACACATGGTTTTGAGTTCCTGTGCTAGCTCTGTTTAGGCTTTTTGCTACTGAACCATTACTTCTTTTGACTGCCAAGCGAAAAAACAATATCTAACACCAGCTAGAATGGCAGGGCAAATTCAGTCTGGAACGTCTCATGTTTGTGCTGCCTTTTGAGCTGAAATACCTCCAGCCTTGGAGGAGGGAAGTGAGGGCTGCATCACAGCTTCCCCGCACTCGGTTTGGAAAACCTTTTCAGTTTTTTTCCCCCTACATTTCAAGGTTGGAAAAAAATTAGCTCTGAAATATAAATCAAAGTCTTAAGCTCCAGCCTTAGGAAAGAAAGATACTATAATAAACAAAGGTGTATGAAATGAAAGATTGTGAGAGGCTCAGAGGTCTGTCTCTGCTGCTATAAAACCTCCTTTGCTCCTGTGACTCCTATGTGGACTCTCTACTCCCCCAATTTTCCTCATTGCTTCAATGCTTCATATCTTTCTGTAAGTCTCTCCCCCACAGGCCTGGGCTCAATTCGTCATTGTCCTTGCATCATCTCCACAGCAATGATTTCTCACTTTGATTTATTTAGTATTTTGCAAACCTTTGCATTAGAACAAAATAGCGAAGTAACTGCAAGGGGATGATAAATCAGGTTTTTTTTCTTCAGGGCTCTCATTCTCATCTCAAACTGACACAACTTCATGGCAATGAATGCTCTCATTGCTGCTTCCATGTTCATAGTCTGCAAGGACCAGTGGTGGAGGGATGCTGGATGAAGTGATTCTACTGGAGGAGAGCTCTGTGCTTTACATGAGCTCAGGTATGTTATAGCCCCAGTTCCAGAGCACTAAGGAAGTCTTGTCAAGCTGTTACGAGAAATCTGAAGTCATTTTGTGCCATGAAGGTGCTGTAGGTGCCTTTCCTGAAACCTACATCTGGGACGTGGAAGTTCCTAAAACAAACCAGCCAGTGGTGCTGGTAGAAAAATAATAATGTGAACTCACATCCTGGATAAGCCTTGTGGCAAATTCCTGTGATTTATGTAAATATCATTGGCATGTGTATCAAGGCCTCAAGACAGAATCCGTGGGGCTGTTGGGTCTCCACATGTCTGGAGAGCACTCGCAGTGATGGCTCTGCTGTCTGTTTGGTGGGAGAGATTTAATGGCTGAGTATCTGTGATGTTAATGACTGAACCATTTCTGCTCCAGCACTTTATTTTATGTTATTTTATGACTTTCCAGTTGAATAGCTGCAGTACCAGTGGGGTGCAATATATCAGGCACATCAGGAATCTCCTGCATTACTATTTCAGACCCACTGAAGCTGTATATCTCCATGTTTATTGAACTTTCCAGTTGAGACCTTGGAGGTAAAAACATTAGACTGCTAAGATTCTGCGTTATGTGAATAGCTCAATATGCTACAGAACACACAAGCTTTCAATTGCCTTTTGAAGAGCAATGTCCCCTTGCAGGACTGAAGGGAATCACTTCTGGAGCCCACAATGTGGTGGCTGATCCCCTGAACCCTATAATTAATAAAATGCACTGAGCCACTATCACTGTTTGAGATTTCAGCATAGGGTTTACAGGAAAATAGAGATTACAAGTAGCACTACAAATCTGGTCATGGTTCATGGTCAGAAATTTCAGAGCCACTGACCTGCATTTGGCATACCATTTTAAGATTTGTTATGTGCTGTAACAGACGAAGGTGTGATGACTTATTTGTAACAGAAAGGGAGAAAAATCAGAGAAACTCTTCCACAGTTCTAATTTCCTAGCAGTTTCTTTGCCAGGGAGATTCACAGAAGGGATAATTTCCTTGATCAAGTGACATTCTCAATTGCTTAAAACCCAGTGAATTCTTTACACCAGGTGAAGATCTGGTGTCTTGAGTGGTAGTGAATATCAAGAACCCGTCAGGAACAGATGCAACTCCTTTAGAATAAGACAGTTTTCAAAATCCCTCTGAAAACAGTGGGGCTGAAGAGGTTGCACATGTAGTTTAAACAGAGGAGAAACAAGTAATCCCATCTGGCAGGAGGCTGAGCACATAGTGTTCATCAGAACATTTTACCTACTCCAAGAGACTGAGTTTCACATTCTCAAGCTTCTCACATCTTAAGGTCAGAAGAAGACAAAGGTAATTTTTATTTTTCAGGGAGTTCTCTTGGTTTATGATCTAACCTTTCTTGTCCCCTGATCTGTTGCACTGTTACCAACCAGTTTCCTTCACTACAGTGAACCTGGATTTTACTTTCTTTCTTCCCTCCTGCTAACTGTTAGGACTATAGCAAGCCTCTCTTCACACAAATCTAATTTTCACACTAGCAGAACCTGAGAATGGCAAAAAAAGGCTGGGGAGAGGGGTGGGGTAATCTGGGTGGGGAGCAATTTCTGCAAGTCCTATCCCAAGGAAAGCTTGAGAAAGCAAGGTATAAATAATAATAATGTACCTTGTAATAAATGATCTGCATATGTTCAGTGCCCTGAATCCCACATTTTATTATTATTTTATTTCCATTATTAATTTTTTCTTATGTCAGTCCATGAGTTTTTCTCACTTTCATGTCTCTGATTCTCTCCCCATCCCATCAGGGAACAGTGAGCACGTGGCTGAGTTGCCAGCTTGGGTCAAACTATGGCGAGACACAAAACTCTAGAAATGATAGATGAATTGCCTTTAATTCCATGAGGAATTAAGTTTAGATTGAAAAAGAAGGGCAAAGTTTGCAAGATATTCAGCAGAGCTAGAGCAGGTGTATCCATGCCCTAATAATCAAGGCCAGCAGAATTCTGTGCGACTTTTCCACTCAAAGGCTTTTAAGAAAACAAGTGCTGAGAGTAAATACAAGTCAACAACTCCGAAACCTTTACCCACTGAAATGTGAAAGGAGAATAAAGGCAAGGAAGTTTTTTGGAGCTGAGTCTCTTGGAAAACATAATCCTCCTGTGTGGGTGGTGTTTTGCTCTAGGCCAGATAATTACACAAACTGTAGCTACAGCAGCTTCTTGGGCAACTGAGAGGCTGTAACACGGGGAAACAGTCAGTGGTGCCACTGCTGGGGAAAGCACTGCCAGATTTATTATACTGAACAATTTGACAGATATCTGAGTTCATAAGAGACAGATACATAGGAACCAGAGGACATTTTGTTTTCTCTTTATATTGTTTTTGCCACCTATCTTCAGAGCAGAAAGCCCAGGAGCTCCAAAACTCTGGTTTGTCCAAGATCAAGAGGCAGCCTTGCACAACCTCGTGTTGCAGAGCAGCTCAAAGGAATCTGCCTGTGAATTTCTCTTCACATAGATTACGGAGTGGATGTTTTGTTTTTATCTGCTTTTATGAGTCCCCTCCATTTCATCTGTGTCTTTCAGTGGTTTAAAATGCTGGAATCCAAAAATGGATGAAAATTAAGAGACTGTACTCCTACTGGTGTGATTTGCCTCACCCCCAAGAAACACTAAAAGATATGTTTGCTTTTATGTGAAACTCTTTTCTCTGCGTCTGAAATCATTACTTTGGGAAATGATAATGATAAAACCTTTATCTAAACTGCTTGGTGCCTCCTGTGTAATATGGAGAATTTGTCTGTGCTAGTAGATATATTTCTTGAGGATTGAAGGGTGTTTGCTGTACTGTGTGTTGTTTGATTGGTTGGTTTTTGTTTCTAAAATGGGACTGTTTCCTACTGTCCACTCTCCTACCACACTGCAACACCAACAGCAGTGTGACATTCCCAGGCTTAACGTGCTGCAGCTCTCAGTGTTACATTAATATAAACTTATAAAACTAAATATCTTAAAATTTCCTTTACCAGTAGCTTGTCACCTCCATTTTGGATGTCTTATATTTTTTGGAAGATGGACCTTTTCAGGGAGATACAGTCCTCAAAATACTGTGTGGTCCTAATTCCCAGAGATACAATTTATACCTGGAAAGTCAGCATGTCTCTGGATCCCCTCAGCTTATCAGGCAAGGTGAAGAAAGGGCAGGTCTCAGAAACTCCAGGCTGCTTTTATTTGTATTATATCACAAATATAGGCAGAGTCCCTTCAAAGGAAGAGTGGCTCCAGTTTTGTGAAGACAAGGCAATTTGAGTACAAAGAGATAAAAAGAGAACATTAGGCCGCTCCAAAGATAACGAGGTAATATACAATTTCATGCAAAATAGATATATGAATTTTCCAGCAGACAGAATTCAGTCTCTCCAAGGAGATGAAAAAATTATCCCCTAAAAAAAAAAAAGAAGTTATTTGCAGTGCCAGCTGTCCCAGCTTGCTTCTGTCTGGCTAAATTTCAAATCAAATGAAGTCACACAGCAACATACAGATGGATGACAATGTGGAAGATTGAATTTGTATCCGATAGCCTTGTTAACTTCTCTTCTGCAGCTGTTTCTTGTGTGAAGAAGTTGGCCAGGTGTCTGTATTAGCCACGGTGTGGAGATTGGTTCTGATGCACCTTTGAGCTACTTTGTTGTTCTATTCACTAACTGATGTCTGTTTTGTGCACACGCCCATCGTGTATCCCTGTCTCAGAAAGCTATTGTGTGTTTGTCTCCCTTTATATTAAGGGATACAAAGATATTCTTGCATGTAATTTATTCGAGCTGCCCAGGAAGTTAATACTGTGTGTCTGCAGGATGTGGGGCTGTGGCTGTAGTGACAATACTTTGATCTTTCTGCAGAAGGAAGGCTGATGTGGAGTCAATGTGCTCTTCAAATAACAGACCTAGATGGTTTCAGAAGAACAAAATGAAACATCTGCCTTTTATTTCCATGTTAGACTGGGATGGATTCTCAAGTGAAGGATTCAACCTGCACATTGAGACCAGTGTAGAGCAGAGATCAGTAAGTTCAGGCCACCGTGGCAGTGCTGGCCCCCAAAGCTGCTGTGCCCAGGAGTTAAATGCTGCCTTGTCTCTGTTCTTGTGGCCAGGCTGGCAGCACACCAGCAGCCACAAGCTGACTCTGCACATTTGCCCCTGATTTTTCTAGCATGGAACTGAGTATTATCGTGTTAGTGCTTTATAAATGCGCCTGTTTACACTGTGTGGGGCGCTGTAAAGGTGATCTCAGTGCTATTTAGCAGACAATTTTGGCTTCTCCTGGAAATGGTAAAACACTGAGGGGGAGAATATTTCCCTCTTCAGAAAGTGAAAACAATGCACTTCAACTTGTTTAGTGCTTTCAAGAAAAAACTTACAGGTTGCCATAAACTTTCCCTGGTCCTTGATTTTCACTGTAAGGAAACAAAACTATTTAATTTTTTGTTCATTTTTTGATGACTTTTCCCCCTGTAAGTGATAACAATAGTAAATCTCAATTTATCCTTCTACCCTAAGATGAAGGCAGCAGAAAAAACTTGCAAATAATTGGCTTTGAAAAACTTTAGATATCTGAACAGGTTGTACACATTTGCTGATATGAGGAATTTGGCATCTTATTCCTGGATTAGTCCTTCTCCCTTTGCTTGACTTGTAGAGCTTAAAACTGTGATGGAAATCTACTGTGGACAATTGTTCAGGAAGAATAATAATTCACATTTTAGAATACTTGATGTTTTCTTTTGTTTTTCGTGTATAGTCTGAAAAAAAAATTGCTTTCCTAATCTGAGAAAGATAAGCACCTTGATCTCAGTCTTCAGAGTATTGCACCTGCTGCTGCTCTTGGAAAGGGAATGGGCTGGCTGAACAAACATTTGCCATGCCTTTCACACAATCTTCTGGATATATAATGCTTTGAGGTTTTCTAACACAAGTCAAATCATTTAATCTGAAGGGGCCAGCTCTCTATTTCCTCAGAAATGAAAAAAAACCTGATTTTGACAGAATTGCCTGTGGTAGTTGTTTTCAGAAGCAGTGGAGAAAGTCATAAAGCTGATTGTATGATCCTTCCTTTCAAAAATTCTTACCATAAATAAAAAGAACATGCCATTTTATCAAGCCAGGGTCTTTCAAATCCCACTGGCTACACAGTTACATAGAGAAAAACCTCAGTCAAGAAAACCCAACTGTAAAAATCAATGGCATTTGATCTGGACTCTTTAATTGTTATTTTTTTATATGTAGCATTTCTGAAATACTAGACTTTTGTCTCACTTTTCGCAAGAAGATCTGACAAGGCTGTAGCATCCTCTTTTTTAACCTAAAGGGAAGACTATTTCTAGGTAAAAAAAATAATCTAAAAATGTGATTTCCATTTCATATTTCATTTACTCAGAGTATTTACAACATTAGCTTGTCAGTGTCATCCATCCATCTATAAAAGCAGATGGGATTGCTATTAGGCATTTGGTGTGTCTATTAACACATTTAATTTGATGGCATACCTCTGGGTAGAAAATCAAATTATGAAATCTTCAATTCAGATGATCATGAAAAGTCATAGTGTTGCCAGCCACCATCTGATGAGGAATAATTCCAGATTTTTGAGTTTTTCAAGGATATCAAAAGCTCTTACATTTGTCTGGAAGTTAGAAAAGTAATGGCTGCTCAGGTCTTAAAGGCCTCTAGACTTCTTTTTAATATCAGCTCAAGCCTCTGCATTCTGAACATAATCATGCCAAATGAAGTCTGTGCTCATTTTTTTTTTTTTTTTTTTTTTT
>VXBX01007701.1:527085-653144 GCA_013400415.1 Scytalopus superciliaris | reverse complement strand
TTTTTGTTTTTTTTTTTTTTGTTTTTGTTTTTGTTTTAGTTGGGAATTCAAAAATTAACATTATTCACATTTGTCTTCGTAAGAAAAATGTGTGGTAAATACTGCCCATACCTGCCTGCTGAAAATGACAGCAACAGGCTGTGTGGGCAAGCAAGTTTTATTTCTGGGTTAGGCTCACTGCAGGAGATGCAGATCTTCACTGGAGGAGGAATATCCTTTCAAGTTTTGCAGAGGGCTCAATGTATTAGATGTAGCACACCTGATATGTATTTTCTCTCCAACTTGCAATACTGAGGAGGAAGTGGAGCAAAAACCACATTCAAATTACTGAATGAAATGCAAAGGACCGATAATGAAGTTCTAAGAATCTTTTGCTGTATCACTTTTTTTTTTTTTTTTTGGCACTAGTGCACTAAGTTATTTGCAATAACCATATTCTGCTCCAAGCTCAGGAGTTCTGTACCTTCCCTGCCACAATGCAGTGAGTAGATGCACCAGCCCACACGTAAATGCTGCAGTGAGGCCCTGGGGTTTATTCTCCAGTCCTGTGCGTGCAGAGTTGTGTGGATCCAACCCAGACTTGTTTCACAAGATGTCTCACATGAGTGACCTTGCAAGCTGCTGGAGGTGTCTGTGTGCTGTGGTGTCTGTCACAGAGACCCAGATTGCCATGACATCTCAGCAAAGGCCCACAGGAAATGAGTTAAGTGTTTTGAAGTAAACCTGAAATCCTGTAACTGGAGGGAACCACCGTAACCTTCAGGTGGAAGGTTGTACCGGGATTGCTGTTGAACCTTGGAGTTTCCACGTGTTTCTCTGTTCCACTTCTGCTGTTGAGAAGCTGACAAGTGTCTGGGCATCCCCACCATGCCCACAGGCAGCCTGGGACAGCGCAAATGTGTGGTCTGAGAATGAGGAATTTGTCTACAAGTAGTGTCATCAAGAGAAGCATGGAGGGCGTGTTGCTGGGAAGGACAGTGGCAATAACTTCTCCTGGGGGGTGCTGGTCGGTGCTGCAGGCAAAGACCCACTGCTACACACACGGGCAATGCTGCAGGCACAGCAGCAGCCAGAGGAGCCTTCAGGTTGTTATTTAAAAGTTTCCTTCCAGCATTTGGGGATATAGAAGGCTAGTGGAAGCTCTTCACAATCCTCATAGGGTAATAGAGTTGAAACTGGAGAATGGGTGTATGTACTGACTATTTTATGGCTTCCTTTTCCATCTGAGCCAGTGTTTGAATGCAGCAGGTGATGGGCCACCTCTTCCCTCCCTTGCTCCTGGCTGCAGGGCAGTGGGAGGCACCAGGAGAACTTCCAGAATGGGGCAAGGAAGCCACCTCTCTTCTGCAATTCCAGCTTTCAAAAAGTGCTTGTTCCAAAACAGGGCTATAGGTATTTGCCAGAAAAAGGAGTTAATTTTTGGAATTCTTCCTGTGGCGTGGAAAGCAGAGCCAGGAAAGCTGGCTGAGTGTCAGCAAATGGTGCCCAGCAGTCGGTGGGATGCAGCAGAGATGCTGAGGTGACCACTGCTTTGCAGGTTGACTGCACTAATATGTTTTGAAAGAGGTCTGTGCAGTACAAAGTGAATTTGAACCTCAAATGAGCCCAAGTTTATAGAAGTGTCTGCAACTCTGTAAAGGAACAGTGCTAAAACTCAAGAAACATGGAGTATGTTTATACAAGTGCATAAACTGTGGAAAAACACAGAACAATAATTTTTATTTACTTGCACTATATAAAATTGCCCCCTCTGTACCTGGATTTTCTGTTTCTTACACATCCTCTGCTTCCAGTTTAAACATTGCTGTCCAGGTGATCCAGTGGCTCAGTTGTGTATCACGTATTTTGAGTATCACGGGACTTACAGTGCTCCATATATTGTTGCTGTAAAACTTTAAATGGTAAATCACTGTAATGATAAAGACTTTGTAAAAAGCCATATAATAAGTACAGCTTTCAATTATTTACCATACTACTAAAGAATCACTAAAATGTCACTGGAACCAGCTATAAAACTTTGTGGTACTAATTTAATGATGTGATAAAAACAGTAATATATATTTTGGGTTGTAGAGAGAGAACTGAACAGGGACAGATTTTGTGCAGGATATTTTTTAATGTCTGCTGGTTTTGGACTCATAAATCGTGTACTGCATTATGAAAATCAGGACTTCAGTACAGTGTTAACACTTAGACTTTTTTATTGTGACCAAGGCATTATAGTAGAGAGTGTGTCATCATGAATGCTCTGTATTCAAAATAAACCTGCTGTGTTGTAACTAGAAAAATATTACCTTGAAAGTTAGGACTCATTCCTGAGCTTTATGATCTCTACTTATGTTGGAGAGAGGTGGTTGCTATGGGGGTGAGGCAAAGCTTCTTTTTGTCTAAAGACATTGACTTTCATCCAATGACCCAGAACAGACTAAACATATCCTAGTGACTACAGACCGCCTCCTTCTGTCTTTCAGACCCCACAATGACATTCTGAAAGGTTGGCACTAGGTTCTATTTCCTGACAAGACAGCTACTGGTTGCAGCATCTCTTTCTACTAATGACCCCTTACCTGGGCATCTTGATCTCCTGGGTCCCCTTGGGAACCTGGGGCTTTGAGGGCACTACAAGGCGCACAGTGCTCAGAGACATTGTTGTGCTGCTTCTGTCCTGTACAGAGTAGGGGGGACTGAGCAGTTCCACACCAGCTCTGGCCACAGCCCTGCTCTGTGCTGGCTTTCCCAGCAGCTGCAGTCTGTCAGACCTGACTTGCAGGGCGACTGCAGTGCACGAGAGTCTGATTCCTCCCCACGTGTAGAATTTCATACTTATTTCATAATCACATAAAAACCCGTTCTGAGAGGTGTTTAGTAGTGTCCAAGGATTTGTGCCCTGACCACGTCCCAGGACAATGGAGTGAAGATCTATCTTTCAGGTTAGAAATTAGTATATGGCAAGATGATACAGGATTCCCTCATTCACATTTTGTCTCAGCTTGGATGATATCTTGTAGTATATAGTCATAACTCTGAAAATAACTCATGCTAGCTCTGGTTGTGCCTCAAGGTACCTTGTAAATTAAAGGATAATTAGGGCTAAAATTTCAGGAGAAGATAAATGCTGCACTAATGTCACCTTGTACTTGTAGAGCAGCTTTCATCTTGGAGGTATCCAGCTTGCTCAAAGAACTATGTTCACAAAGAAATGTGGCTGTTCTGCTGGGAACAGGCAGCCAGGCTTACAGGTGCAAAACTGCCTCTTCTCTCTGTAAATGGAACATTTAATAGTATGGCTGGGGACTAATCTCCACTTTCTCATGTAAATATTTTGTTTAATTAATTATGACACATATTTAAAGTAGACATAGTTATTAATCTTCATATTAAAATATCTATATATTTTCTTGGTGTCGCAATGATACTTATTTCCTGCTATTAAAAAAAAATTATAAATGAGTGACAGCATAGTCCATTGACTTCTGCTGAATCTTGTGCTCTCAGCCAGCTGGAAAAGGATTTGTCTCAGCTAATTTTCTCTAAGCAGGATTTCCTTTGTAACTGAGGAAGAAGTAGGCAGTTCTAGGTGCTATCCATTTCCTTAGGAAGGCATTTGACACAAATCAGGCAATGTTAGAAATGTGGCAGTTTTGCCCAACTGACCATGAAAAATAATCAGTAGAAAATTGGGTTAGAAAGTCTAAAATGAACCCCAGTAATATATAACTAGTTACTTCAATATTATCAAAAAACATACATTTTGAAGATGAATGCACTGCTACTGGGAGTAAAAATGCTATGAACGCTTTAAATACAGTAAACTTTACTCACATGAGCTGTTCTGCAGAAGTGAATATGCTTTCTTACCACCTTATTCACTTTTCTTTAGCACCTTGGAGGTTTGGTTGGGTCCAATGCCATGTTTCATGTGTCTCACAATAGAAGGCAGGAGCATTTCATAAAGTAGATAGTTGTTTATACTTGGCTGTATTTCTTATACCAGACTCTAAGGTATGTCAAAGTCAGCCCTTCAGAATACATAAAAATACTGTTATTTTTTCTCATCCAGTTGCCATATAGAAAATGAGAGGACCCCATAGTTGTACTTGACCATGTTATTGTGTCTTGTGAATGGTAGGAAATATACAGGCAAATCAGAGGGATCTGGAATTCTAGCCAGGCTCCAAACACTGCACCCAGGCTGAGAGCTAGGGCAGGATTTTTTTGCTGGCACAGAGAGGACTGTCCTCCCCAGCCTCTGCCCCTCACATCGTGTCTGCTCCTTGGAAATGTTCCTGCTCAGGCTTCTTCTGAGTGACTGAGGAGATGGACTGCAAAGTAGATTTTTATTTCAAGCATTTGAAGTGTTTATCCCAGGGTACATTTCAGAGCAGACAACAAGTGTAATGGAATTTCAGAGTGTGATGCCAATAAAACAGGCAGCAGGGCAGCAGATGAAAGCAAAGCTTTAGGCTGTAAATGGGTTTTGGGGTTGTTTTTTCCCAACAAGTGGCAGTAAGGGAGCCTTCCCTGCCCCTTGGCTTCCAGCCATTTCATTAGTGGTATTTAAAGGTCTGCTAAGCACTCTATCCTTATCTATGCAAGATACTGCTTTGAAGGCCCTGCTTCCTACATGATGAATTATACAATTAATTTCTAATATATTTATCAGTTAGTTTGCCTGTCTGTCCTGAAGAGGGAAAAATGCTGCTGAGAGTTCTCCTCTTTATCACTGGTGTGTGAACAGCTGCTTCTTGCTTAATTTCTTTGTGACAAGTTGGTCTTTTAAGGTGGTGGAACATTTAATATAGAAGATATTTATGAAAAAAATCCCACTTTTAAAAGTTTTTGTTTATAGATCTACAAATCAAGAAAAGAATGGATTTTCTAGGGCAAGTGATAGATACTAAAGGCTTCTGGACTCTGGAGGTTCCAGATAACATCATGGTTAACACTTATTTTTTCTGTTTCTATAGCCTTACCTGAGATGAGTTTGTGAGTATAGGTACACTGAAAGTAGTGAAAGCCTGTTGATTTGCACTAACCAGTCCAAGTCACTCCACCAAACAAGGTACCCTGATTCATTGTAGCCAAAATATGAAGTTATGTGCCTGCAATACTACTATTGAGGGTGGATATCCAAAGCATCTGATTCTTTTTAGAAGGGTTATTGCAGTACTGATAATGAGTCCTACTCTTTGTTCTGTTTAGAAGGAACCTTGATTTTTGCCTGATTTTTTCGACCAGTTTTTGCTTAGAAAAACCAAAATAAAACAATAAACACATTCCACTCAAATACTTCTTGGATGAGCTAAGCATTGACACGTGTAACCAGACTGTGCCAGAAAGAAAACATTGCAGTTGCCACTTTTACTGTAAAGCCATTTTGGAGAAAGATCTAAATGGGCTTGAAGGCAGCCTCTTCATTTTTCAATGCCTAGGACAGGGTGTTCTTCTGGGGACCACATTGCTTTTCTTTCTCTGGGTGGCCACTGGCAGGTTTTCCCTTTGGTTTGCTTTTATTTTTCCCCAGAGTAACTTTTCCTGATAGGGTTGATGTATACTATGAATGATGGACCATGCAAACAAATACGGGTGCATGTTAACCTGTCTCAGCATCCTGCATGCAAAACACAGATTGCAGTTCACACTGTCAAGGACTGGTGTGTGAGGCTTTATACACAGAAAGAACTGTAGCCTTCAGTTCAGCTCTTTGACAATATTAAGAGTTAGAGAATCAGTTTTATTATGCAGTAAACCCTAATTTAAGTTAGGCCTTTGCTTTACTGCTATGCGTTTCTGGAAGTCACAGAAAACCTCCACCAGAGGTGAAATAAGATTCTAGGGAAGCAACTGCCACAGAGGAGAAAAAGGCTTCCCCTGTGTGGCATCATGAAAATTTGAAGAGATTTTTGTGTTGGAAACTCTGCAGTTGTCATTTGCTGTAAATTATAATAACCTTCTTTATCCATCACAATCAAGAACGGATTTGCTCTTGGCCATAAGTCCTAGCTCAGGAAGTGACCTTCTTAATTTATTCAGCATGAAGTATGCAGAATACACACTATAGGAGATAAAATGGGCAAAATAAATCCTCCTCACCCCAAGAGAAATGTGTGTGCCTCCATATTGCAGAAAGAAAGTGCAGACACATTCCAGAACCAAGACATACACCGCCTTAGAGTCCAGGTGGCTTATATATTATTAAAAAGTGCTCAATTAACCCTTTTCCATTTAAATAAGTGCTAGAGAGGGCAACACCAACATTATAAATACTTCTCTCTTTCATTCCTCTGTTACCTAAACAGTGGATTAAATAGTGTAGCATTACAGATTAAAAAGTATAGCATTGCAGATAACAAAGGCTGAGGTTTCTAATGAAAATGCAGCAAGTGCCTTGTTATACAGTGGGGAACTACAGCAGCCCAGGCAGGCAGAAAAGAGCTCTGAAGGTGAAAATACAATGGAGTTGTTTTCACTTTTCATCCTTAACCTTGGCAGGAGGTGTTGGCTTTGGAATCTTTTGAAGCACTGTGGGACAGGCCTCATTAATTCTAGCCCCTTAATTTTCAGACTACCAGGGAAAGAGAATGAAAAAGTAAAATGAGCACAAAAGAAACTTAAAAGGGATTATAAACAGATTGCAGACCAATTTCATCTTCAGAAGAGCACCTCTAATGTGTCTAAAGTGGAAGCTGAATAGCTTGATTAATGAATGTAGAACCATTTCTTATGAAATCTGTGCCTAGATGAACATTTATTTTAAACACTCCGGGCTTAGTTCTTACTTATATAAAGCCAATTTAGGATGCTTTGGTCCTACTGCAGGTCATTTATGTCCAATTTAGGTCTTTAGACTAGAGCGAGCCCAAGAGAAAAGTCTTTCAATAGGGAATAAAAAGATCTATATTTTATATCATAAATGGCTGAATTTTTGATGTGCACTCCCTGTCAAAATGGAATTGCATGTGTGCTGGAAACTGAGTTGTGATTTGAAGGATGCTGGTAGGAAAAGAAAATTCAGAAAAATTTGTTCCTTCTGTCAGAAGTAAATGTTTGGGAATGATGTCCATTTGTGTGCTTTGTTTGTCCCTGTTCATACCTTGGTTTGAGCTCGATTTAGATGGTATTGTGGTTCAGAATTTAGGTTGGAATATGAGTAGAACTAACTTCATACTGGATGGCCTGTCATATATAACGTGGGGGAATTCTTCCAGCAGAAATGATATAAATGGGATGAGGACCATCCCTTCCCACAAGTGTGAGAGGAGGGCTGGAATCTCTCCAGCTAAGTCTTCAGTGCTGTTTTGAGTGGAGAGAGCAGGAGGAAACAAGGAGAAGGAGGGCCAAGGTATGGCTCTATCATAGGACAGAGTACTTGCAACACCACAGACTGTATCCAGGAGGGAGAAAGGTTAATGTTCCCTTAGCTCTATGTAGACTCTCAGTACCTGAAGCAAGACTTTTTCAGGCAGATCAAGGGTAAAGGATTGATACTCTTCAAGTGCAATTTCTTACTGGAGAAGTTTTGAATATACATATTCTAACTTTGACCTGACTATGTGTGGAATATGGCTATTCCTGTCCATGTGCTACCTTGTTCCTAAACAATCAAACAATCCCAATAAATATAACTACCTCACCCACTGGAGGAGTGCATGTTATATCATGCAAAGCTGCATATGACAGCTGGTACCATGTGGCCAGAGGCTACAGGCTTTCCTTTACTCTTAGGACAATTATAGACTACTGACATTCACTCTTCAAACTCTCTTGAAGGTCAAAGATGTGTAATCTGAGCACATGTGAAACTGGAGATGCTGTTGGTAGTAACGTTAAACATATTCTGAAGTAGGACATGTACTATCTATTTTTAGCTGTAATCTTGGCTGAGTGGCAGAGTTAATGCACTGGTTAGAATTTGAATAAAACATGAGACTTGTACTATGAGAACAATAATTTAGCTATAATCTGATGCATGAAGCAATGAGTGGTAATTTTCTCTGGGGATGCAGTAAGTCACTGTGTACCTTAGTAAACAAGTGTGAATGGCTTGGCAAGCACATGGTAATCATAATGGACTCATTTAGGCTCTTGTTGAAATCACAAAGAGGGATGGCAGGGCTACACTTGTCCCAGTGTCTTGTGGAAGATTTGCAGCTGGAAAGAGGGAGGAAGCATCCACCAGTAAATAAAATGTGCTTATTTGAGAAAAGTAATTGAGAATATTTATTTCTGTGTTTAGGAAAGAGTTGTTCTCCAGAGGAAAAACTATTGTGTTTGTAAGAGGTTCAGGTTTTACTAAAAATTGCATGATTGCACAAATTTTGTTTTCCTCAGCAAAAGTAGTGCCTTGGCCATATTCATTTCTTGTGGGTTGTCCTGGCAAAAGAAAATGTAAAGCCCAGCATAATTTTACAATGGCATACCTGCAGTCATGAACACCCCTGTTTAACTGGCTAAACTCTTATCTTGGGATAAGGAGAGAGGTTCCCCCTATAGCCACAACCTGCTTGGTTTCTGGGATGATGGCATCTGTGCAGTGTGAATACCCTAACACTTCTTATTAACACTTCTAATTTGTAAAGAAATTAGCAGACAGAATTTGGGGAAGCTGTACAATATATCCATAAATATCCATATAGTATCCTAAAGACAAATACTGCAGCTCACATGAGACTTGCATTATACACCTTAGTCATAAGCTTCTCTCTTAATCAGAATTTTAGAGACATTCAGCATGTATAAAGTGTAATTGGAACTCCTTTGAAACTCCAGTCTCAAGTTCTTCATTCCTGCCAAGTTCCCCACACATTTGGAGGTCTCACTTTCTGTTTTCTGCACTTCGAGTGTTGGTGTGCAAGGCAGTGGTGAAGTCTCCACCAGCTCTGAACTGGCCCAAAGAGACAGAGATAAAAGAGCCTGAAGATCTGTAGAGAAATTAATCTGTACAGTTAGGTCAATATCTGCAGTTGTTGCTAAACTCTGCCTGAGGTGGAAGCATTTAGCTCAGCTTTTTTCATGGCTCATTTAACGTTGCAATGATTGAGGAAAGGTGAAGCAAAAACATCCTTTGCTGGGAGTGGAGAAAACGAGATACCTCTTCACTTGTCTTAACTTTTGGGCAAGAGAGAAAAAGTCCTGATTTCTCCCCAACTGGTTCAGTCAGGTCTACTGCTTGTGTTGCTACACTGCTCTGACTTCATATTTGCCACCTCTTCTTTATGGCATATTGTCAAATATTTTTATTTTATGCACATCGTTGCTCTCAAACTTGTTATGATATAAATGTGGCAGTGTTTAAGCTGAGTTTGACTCAAATATACCTTCAAAATCTTTTGATCAAGTTAAATAAATAGAAGTAACATGACATTTTATTCAATCCCAGAAAAACATCTGTTTTGTTTTTGCTTCTAAATAGAATAGTATAGAAGAGGGACGGTTCTAAATTTATGATAGAACACAGTTACAGCAGAAGTTAGACATTGTACTGCTTTCAAGATCCTTCTAGTGATCGGCCTTTTGTCAGTGACAAAAGGATATGTGATAAAAAATAGCATTTAATTTGATTAAATGGCTTGGGTAACATGCCAGACCCTGTGGTCTGTGATGTATATGAAGCTGCAATTGTGACTTCTCTCACATGTTCCCTCATGTTTCCACCAAAATCAAAATGAAGGGGAAAAACCTGAGTAAAAGATTTTTGCTTGCTTCAAAGTGGGATGGAAAGGGCCAAGGGCTGCTTGGTAAAGAAGTAGAGTAGATTTTATTCAGGTGAAAAGGTGAAGCCAAAGTTTGGTACTTTCTGCTCTCTAAAGTTATGATGAGAAACCTCATTTTGAGACTTCATTTGAAGAGTTTGATTACTCCCAAAGCTTTGGCTCCTCTACAAATTCATTAACGATACTTGGGCAATTTGAAAAGTTCAGGAAAATGACTACTAATGAACAAATCTGTTGAATTATCCAGTCAGCTCTAGGGATGAGGTTTGTGCTCCCCATTTGCTGGAAGGAGCTCCTGGGGAGTGGGGGAAGCCCATGAAACCCATGAACAGCCATTTCCTGCCTGGCTTAAACCCTGAAATGAAATGTGTCCTCAGGAAAGCAAGCATGTCCAAATCTCAAACTGAGAATGAGTCATGAAAACAAAATAAAGCTCACTGCTGATTTGGTCTACACCCAGTTCCAAAGGCCCATTTTATTACTTTGGAGTTGCCTTTGTCTTCTTTTATTTTTTTCTAAAATGTTTTTTTAAGTGCTAAAGCTCAAGAATTGTTCCTCTGACCTCCCAGACATCTCATTTCCCAGAATGCAGCTTCTTATCTTTGACAACTACACCATGTTCAGCTCATAGAAGCAGCAGAACAAAATTCTATCAGCTTTAAAATATGTATGGAAAGAACAAAATCTGTGAGATTTCTTCTGTTTTTATTTGCAGTTTTAGCTCTTTGCTAAAGAGTTTACTTTCACATAGTGCCACAACCAAGCTGAAGTAAAGGAATTACAAGAGGAAAAATACCATGGATAAGTAAATATCAGAGCTCTGTCACAAGAGGAGCTGCTTCCACTGTGATGTTTTGCAGAGCTTAAAATTCCAAGGTACTGCTGAGTCAGAACATGCCTCTTGGCAAAGTTCAGCTGTGCTTGTCCCAGAACAGCTGGATGGAGGTGCCTCTTTGCAAGATTTGGCAGTAGCTGCAGGAAAAAAACCTGCTGCCAAAGGCCCTTGGAGATGAGCAAAGCCCTGCTCCTGGCTGAGAGGCAGATCAGTCCTGTCAGGTGCAGGACATCAGAGGGACAGCGAGAGCAGGGCAAGCTCTGAACCTGCACAGGGTGATGTGAAGCTCGAGTGCAAGAGGAAAAGATGTAAAGGAATACACAGGCAAAACATCTGGGAAGAGGGAGAGACAGCAAGAGGATGGCGAGGGAGAGAGAACAAAGTGTTTAGAAAACAAGGATGGTGTGTCAAGTAATAAGGAAATCCCAGAAACAGGGACCAGAGCAAGCACAATAATGAAGTGAGAATGCTTCAAGACCTGTTTGATGTCCAGAGCAGCACAGATCTGTGCTGAGCTGCTCAGTGGAAGCACAATGTGAAAGAACAGAGAATAACCAAGGGAAACCGTTTATGGCCTAACTTCATGGTAAATTACATAGAGATCATCTGTGAGTACAGCTCAGAGTGGGATAAGGCATGATGATTCTTTATACATCTCCATAACTAATTCTAAACAGCTCTATTAGGTGCCAGATAAACAGCTTTTAAAATAAGCTCTTCTATGTGTCAGATTCTCACTCATGGATGGATTTAGTCCAGGAGTAGATCAGTGCTGTGAAGTCCATACCTTGTATTACCAGGGTAGAATGATGCCTAGAAAAGGGCTTTGCAGTGCTGATATAGTTGTGTCTCAACTGTACTGCCTCTACCCTGTTTCTTTTTGCTACAAGACAGCAATGATGCATATTAGACCATTTTTGATCACTCCAGGGTTTTTTTGACCATGCAAAGGTGGTGAACTATAATTAATCCCTAGTGCAACTATGTGTGTTCACTGGAGTTACACAGAGGAGAAGCCAGTGTGCAATACTTATAATGGAAGCAATTAGGACGAAAGCACAACTGTTTAGAGCAAAATTCACTGCAGCTCATTTTAAACTGTTTTACAACTTAAATTGTACCAATTTAATTATATAGTGGAAATTAAGCCATACAAAAGTGACATTGTTATGATGCAGTTACTTGAGATTCTGGCTTTTATAATGTACAGAACCAGACATCATCCCTAGAGAGCTCCCATTGGCATTAGAGCTGAGAATGTTTAGCACCTTTTGGGAACATCTTGGCTTCTTATAGGTGTGCCCAGTTCTGGTTGTGGAAAGCAACACAATGATGATGTAGGGGTAAAACCTGATGTAAAATGTTTTTTGAATCTCTGTCTAGTTTTAAATAAGTTTCAAGTGAACAAGCTGGTGTGGTTTTTCACCCCCCTCCAACTGGACTATCTACGTACTGCAACCAAAACACAACCTTTTAGGACTTCCTATTAACCCACTGATATGTACTGTATCCAGCTGCTCTGTGAACCACTTGAGAACATGTAAATCTGACTGGAGGTCAAGAGTTGAGAGAGACTAAAGAATTAACCTGTTAAAGTAAGGAAAAAGCTATTTTTCTGGTAGAGTAGTTTCACTGGAAAAGATACCTTTGTTTTATAATATCCACATAATCAGTTCATAGAAAAAACAATGAAGGGCTAAAGAAACTTACATCTCTCTCTCTTGCTGATGCCCATTAACTGCAGGGCCATCTCAATGGCCAGTACAGCTTTCCTATGAGAGGGACTTGGAATGTTCCTCTCAGTTACACTTAATACAGCTACAGTTAATAGGTTGTATGCTAGATTTAATTAGTGTCCTGCTTAAGTGAGGAATATTACTGAGCAGACTTAGAAAAATTATTTTTATCAGTTTCCTACAACGGCATGGAGTGAGATTTCCTCTGGGACTGAGTAAATTAGCCATGTGCTATCAAAGCTTATGGAGCTGAGCCAAACTACTGCAGCTGAGCTTTCTGTGGACCATTCTCTCTGAATTTCTGATGTAAACAATGGTGTTACTCATAATGCCCCCTTGTCCTATCCAAAGGAAGAATACATCTACTGGTGTGTGTTTTGAGCCCTGTTTCCGTCTGCCTTGATGCTGAATGTGCAGCCCTGTTGGGATGGATGTCAGCACGGTGCTCTTGACCCCACAGCCCCTGCAGGGCCTTGGTGGGACCTGTTACAGCTCACACTGGGCTGGCAGCAGTGGCCTGGGCTCAGCAGCACGGAGCTTTCATGGGCACACCAGGGCAGCCAGCACAGCTGCAGCTGCATGCTGATGCTTGTTCCTGGAGCATTTCCTGAGGCAGGTGATCTTAGTGGGAGTCAGATGGAGCTGGCTGGGCACCGTTAATGCACAGTGAGGCATGGCCAGGGGAGGTTCCTTTCCCTCCTGGGGAGGGAGGCACACTCTGAAGGGAAGGACGTGCTTACAGCTCACGGCTTCTCTGGTGCTGCACATCAGGGGCATCGCTAGTGAAAGGTGAAGCTTTACTTGCCTTTCTCTTCCGTGGAAACAATGAATTAAGTCTAGAGACTACAGTTAAGAAGAACTTGTGCCCTGAATGCAAACAGCAACACCTGTCCCTTTTGTGTATGAAAACATGGAGACTCTCAAGAGGGTTCCAACAACTTATTTGTCTTATTTCTCTATATGGGAGAGAAGTTCTTATCTTTTTGCCTTTGTCCTTTCCAAGTCTATTGTCAGTGAGGTTTATTTAGCAAAATCATTGACAAATATGCATATCTATTAACTGCCACATCATGTTAAGTCTCAGCTGGTCTGTTTTCCTCTGTCAAAGTAAATTACAGTCCAGGAGACAATGTAACACGATACAAGTGACAAAAAATGACAGAACATGTCAAAACAAAATGTGGCAGCCTGGAATATCCAGAAGGCAGTTCCCACAGCAAAGAAGTGATCCCACTCATCCCAGCTCCTCTCTCAGCTTCCTCTCCTACACAGATGAATTCACAGTTCTCAGTTTGACTCGCAACATGTCTGAAAAATTAAATTGTTTTGTTTCCCAATTGCCTGTCAAATCAGAAGTCACATCCTGTGTATCATTTACTAAATGTCCTTTTTTTTGTGTTTATTATTGTTCTATAGGGCAATTCCTGCAGCCTTGTTTACATCTGGCCTTGTTTCTGACTCTTAGTTCCTGCCTAGCTTATAGTTCTATCAAACCATCTTCTGTCAGACACCACATCTGCTCTCCTTGCTTGTGATCAGCATTAATGAAATGCCCACCATTCCTTTGGGCTTTATTCTTCTTGTTCATCATGTAGTAAATATTTCAGAATCTGAAAACAAAATAATTTGCGTTGGTTTTGATTGATATTCTGCAAAAGCTACAGTCTTAAGCTCAAGGTTAGAGCCATGTCCTTACTAAGGAGTACAGTCAGAGTAGGTGTTGGGACTAGTATGAGAAATTCTCTGCTAAATATATTTGAGGGAGGGAAAGATTTTCTTTAGTCATGTTAATGGTGTCCTCACGATAAAGATATATGTGAAATGGGCAATTTCTCCAGTAGTGAATCTCTCTCTAAGAGAAATTTGACTTATTTTGAAATCTCACAATACTGAGTGAACATCAATTCAATTTCTTATACTGATCAGCCTCCACTGAAACTTGGATTTTGAGATGCTGTATTTTGGAATGCCTTCAGGAACTTGAATTTGTTTCACTAAGTGTCATGGATAGGTAAGAGCTGAAGAGTTGTAGTATGGAAGGGACATGACATGATGAGTGATCATACTTATGAATTAACTCTTTTTCCTGTTAATTGAAAACGTGATATTCCTTGGGCTAACTTCTGCAGCAGTAAAAGCTCTTACTGCATGATTATGTCATGTCTGACTATAAGATTTCTCATCTTGGTTGTTCTCAGCTATTGTGGTGGTTGTCTGTTTTCCTTTGACATTTGAATTTTCCACAGTGCTAAAAGAGGATTTCTTTTTAAATGCTCTTTTTTCTTTTTGGCCTTCAAGTGAACCAGACTGACCTTTCTTCTCATTGCAATCCATTAATTCCGTGTATTTTATGTTCTCACTGTCTTAAAAACTGCTTAAGACTTAACATTTTCTATGGCTATGTACTATTGACCCATTCTGGGTATATAATTTTTATATCTTTTTCTTTATATATCTTTTAATCTCACTCCCAGTGAGTGCAAGTCTTTATAGCATTGTCCATAGTCTCTTGTATATCTGGGGACAACCTTTTTCTTTCATTAATTCTATTTTCCTTCTCCCTCACACCTCACCAACAGTTGCTCAAACATCATTTTTTCTATGTGAAACTTCAAGAATTAATTTCTCTGTGTCTCTCCCAGAAGACTGAAGAAATCCATTAAGGTCTTGAAGTCAGTGTAAGTCACTTTTATTTTCTTCAGAATAGGGAGAAAGGCTATAAGGTGAAGGAAATAAACTAGTGCCTTCATATTGTTTTGCAGTGCATGAACACAGAGTGAATTTCAGCATAATCAAAAACTCATGAACTGTGTGTGCGAATCTTTGTTTTAGTACTTTGAAATCCTTCCTATGGTGTGTCTCTAATTCTAGTGTAAATCTAATTTTGAGTTTGGCCCTGTTTTAAGCTTGGGATTGGGCCAGAGGATCTCCAAAGGTCTCAGCCTAAAGTATTAAGTGATTCTGATGTGGGGGTTTGAATATTCTACAGAGTGCTACTGCAAAATACATTTTTGTGCCTGTCAAAGGCCTGCTGATCCCGGTGTTGCTGCTTTGGCAGTTGCTCAGCACAGGGATTTCAGAGCATCTTTTGGGTTATATCACTAGGCTTGACATCTGCATCACCTCAGGCTAATACAAATGAACAAACACTAAAAAAGCAATGGTTTACTTCCTCACCGAGAGCAACAGTTTGTGGAACTATCCAAAAGAGGGGCACAGTACATACATGAGAGAAAATGGTCTGTTGTGCATCTGCAATGGTTTCTCTGGAAACTTCAGTATTAATGCCTTGTTAGGAGCTCGTGTGGAGTACGAGCAAGGGAAGATTGGCTGTGCTCCTTTCCTGAAAGAATAGATAAGATTTCAGGGGCATGTGCAATGCAGTTGTGTGGAGCTGTGAGCATCCCAACACTGAGAGGTCAAAGCACCCTCTGCAGTCAGCTCAGCTACACCACTGAAATGGGGTTTGTCCGTCATTGATGTGTTCATCAGATTAACTGGCATTCTTTGTTCACTGCACTCTCCTTCCTTTTCTCTCCCCTTCTCATTTGTTCCAGAATATTTGGTCATATCTAGGAATTGTAAGAAGACAGTGAGAATGTGGATTCATACACCTAACTTTTAGAACTTCCTTGGAAAGGAATGAATTGTAATGTATAAATGAGTATTTTGATCAATTCTAGAGAATGAAAACTGTTACGGGATTCTGAGTAGTGAAATAATGATTATTTCTAAGCACTATTCTCTTCTTTTTCATTCTGCTGGTATCTGCTGGATTTTATCCCTAAGTACATCTTTGAGCAAGATGGTATGTACATGTCCCCTGTGTCTGAGATGGACAGTGCCCCAGACCCACCTCATGTGAAGCAACAGTCATAAACCCAAAAGTTTTTGGAGTTAACTTTCTTTTTCAGTCTACAAGGCAACTGATAAAGTACATTCACCATTTTCACTGATTTTTAATGCAAGATAATTACTAAGAAAATTTTCGGTAGCATTTCATTAGGAGAAGTAAAAAGTCAGTGTTTAATGCTTGTTCTTGACGGAGATAAAATTTAGCAACGTTATCCACCTGTTGGTGAGTTGGGACCAGACAGTCAAGTGATGCTGTCACATCAGGCAAAACTGAGATAGTCAACAGAAAATAAAGTAAGGAAATAAAGGACTGAGGATTTAAAAAAAAAGTCAAGGCTTTACAAGCTTAAGATGGAATCCACTCTAAGCATCCTTGTGCCTTGTCTTTGGTTTTCACTGTTTTATTGCATGAATGTTTTTGCCCTCCAAGGAATTCCTGCCTAATTTTCCAATGGTCTAGATTCTCCCCAGGCCTCTACTTCATCCACTTCATCCAGTGGCAAGGTCTTGTGCTTTGGTTTTGTTTGTTTGTTTATCTTTTTTTCTATAAAGTGATATTCTTTTCCCAGGCAACCTTGTTCTCACCTTGGAAGGCTGTGATCATACCCCTATTTTTTTTTTCCCATAATGACTTGATATTTTCTTTCTTGGTCTCTTTCCATTTCCTAAGGCTCTGTTTTTCCTCCAAAAATGTTCTTGTCTTCTCTTGTAAATCTGTGATTATCTGGCTTGTCATATTCTTGAAATAAACCATTAGCTTGTAGCCGAAGCAGAGAGATGATCCAGCAAATTGGGAAACCCTGAAGTACCACCTTGACAGTGACATGACCACGGGCCAGTTTGTGATGTGAAGAAAGAGCCTGTAATGACAATTATAAAACTCAGTTAAAAGACAAAGCCGTAATCCCATCAATGACTTTTCAGCGTGGAAAAGAATTAAATAAGTCTATTACCAAATTTATTTTTAATGCATCACCTATATGAATTAATAAGAAATACAGTGCTAGATTTTAATTGTTGAACTCTAGTAAGGACAAACAAACATAAAGTAGACAAAGTAAACATTGGAATTGTGTATTCATTTTATGTGCTTTGAAAAAAACATCTACTATGAATTTAAAGCTTCATTTGTCTTAGGGTAGGAAAAAAGAGAACTTTGAAGGACAGCTGTGACGTAAGTTTTGCACTGTGCCTTTCTATTAGTCCTCCATCAAATCTTAGAGTGAGATGTAATGATAGTTCTCTTTAGTGACAGAAAATAGTCTTCTTTTTCCGTGGGTTGTTGTCATGGTTGCCTCCATGATGTGAAACGTATAATTTATAAAGGGAATCAAAAGTACTTCAGGCATAGTTCCATAGTGTCAGTATTGATGCATCAACCTTTATGTAAAGAATACACTTTTGCTTAAATAGGATTTAGGGCTTGATGTAAAAATGACTAGATGAAATTTTAATAGCTTATCATAAAATGGGCCTGATTAAAGGATGATGGTGTTTGTACCCTTCAAACCTGGGGATATCCACAGCTGGTATAGTGTCTGATTAAAATGAAACCCCCTTGCAAAAAACAAACAAACAAACCTCTGAGGATGCCTCAGACATTTCTGTTCTGCAAGCTGTCAGTAACAAGCCTGAGAAAGTGTTCTTTGATTTGCATTCACTTTCTATGCACTGTGAGCCAGAACTGGGCATATAGACAATTTTGGAAATGGTGGTGGAAACAGAAAAGGAAGGGAAGGAAACCAAGCCAGACCTTTCAGAGGTGCAGGCTGCAAAACTTAGAAAATAGATATTGTCCTTCAGAAGTACACTTTGTCTTGGTTCTGTGTTTTCAGGTATTGCTCTCCTGATTTAGATTCCTTTTTTCTGTGAGTCATACCCATAGCTTCTTCCCCAAGAATATTTGCAGTCCCTGTGACTAAAAGGTCAATAACAGAGAAAACATCTCCTGTTTGTTTTGCTTTTACCATACCTTGGAGCCCCAAAGTCAGAGGAACACATCAGTATCTCTCCTCTAGTCTCTTTACCTTTGTGTGAGTCCCAGTTCCATCTCCACCTTGCTTACCACCTCTGTATCTGTTTCATGAGGTCTTGTTTGGTTTTGCTTGTTTTTAGTATGAAAAAGTTTCTCCAAACTCTTAATCTGAACTCACTTGTGTCTTTCCCTGCAGCCAGCTCAGTGCATCCTGTGATGTACTGACAGCACTAATGAACTGCTGGCTCATGNGAAGGAAAAGAAGCAAAAAAAGAGAGAGAACACCTCCTCCTTCGGATACACCTGATTACGTAAAGAGCTGGGATGGAATACTTCCTAGATCTTGACCCTGGTTACCAAGGAAGGCCTACAAGAAACAACCCATCGCAGTAGTGCTGTCACATCTCAGGCTGGTGATGTAGGTGTGACATTTCTGAATGAGCCTGTGGGGACCATTAGGATGGGGCATAGGTGTAAGTGGAGGAACAGAATGGGGCAAAGTCAATAGTTCCTCCTTGCAGTGCTGGAGGACAGCCCGTGTAACCTGGGTTTTGTTGGTTATGTGGACAATTTTCATCCTCACTGATGTGGGCCTTGAAGTCCAGATGCAGGTTTTCCAGGGAGCTGAAGTTGAGATGTTGAGAGAGAGCATTCCCCTGTATAATGAGGCAATATTAAAGAAGAGACACACAACCCACAGTACTTATAGGGCCTGCAGAAAACTGCACAGCATGTCAAGGACACCCTTAGAGCAAGGAAAATAGGAAGATTAGATAATAATAAAATGAGATGTAAGTAAGGTTAGTATAGTCTGTATAATTTGAAGTGCTCACAAGAAGCATGGCTTTGGGATCCATATGGGATATGGCAAACCTGTCAATTTTCTTTGGACAGAAAGAGCCTGAGAGGCAGTGAGAACTCAGGAACTGCAAACAGTGAAGATAACACTGTCCTCCACGTGTGACAATGTCCCCTCCTTCTCTAACACTGCCCTCCAGGCACTGTCTCTCGGCACTGCAGAGCAAAGGCCTCAGGTCTGTGCTTTCTCTGAACGATTCCAGTCTCAGGGTGAGATTAGAAACCTGTTCATTTAACTTGACTTGTTTTCCTGATTCCAGAGCAACAGCAGCAGCCCCCAAAATGCGGATATTTACTTAGGAATCTTTGCTCTTGTGTTGCATCAGAGAAATGCAGATAATTACAGGCTTGTTATCTTGTTTTTATAGGGAAAAAATTAATCTGGGATGTCTGATATGTGAACTTGGTTTGGCCACCAGGTCAGCTTGCTAATGCAGTGCTGTGCCACTCTGAGGGACAGCAGCTTGAATCATTGAAAGAACCAAATCACTCTCTATAGACATCTCAAACTACACTGTAAAAATGGCACTACTTGCTCTCCAGGTATTTCTCTAAGTCACTATCTATTTTGCTATTCTTCCCCACAGGGTCATTATCAGCTTTCTTGCAATACATAAAAGCCATTAAGAAAACACAGTGTTTGTAGGATTACCTCAAGGTCTTTAGATTCATAGACAATTTTATTCAGTATCCTTCAGAAAAGAATGAATTAAAATGCCTCCTTGTATAAGATCATCTGCATCAATTCCTGTGCTGCTGGGTGGTTTCCAAGGAGGTTCTCCCTGTTCAGATTGCAATACATTTAACCCACAACCCATGTTGTTACTTAAAGCTGTGCAAATGAATACACAAGTATAATGAAGGTTCAAAAGCTTTGTATAGGGAATTAAGGTCAATTATCAGGGTGGGCTTTCTGTCATGTAAGTATTCGAGAAATTTTTTGTCACAGACTACCTGTATTTCAGATTTGACAACACACAGCTCTGGGCAGGTTTTTTTCTCCTTCCCTCCACATTTTCTTTCATGGTGCAAGAATGTGCAGGGTGGGCTTTTCGCTGTGGGTTGGCAAAGCTTTTGATGGTCAGATGCTGTTCCAGTCCTTTAAATCATATTGTTAGAGGATTGAAGCAAAGAGACTGATTTCTCAGGTGGTGTTTAAACCTTCAGGCTACACAGCAGTCTTCCTTTCTCTGCTGTTAAAGATTTTATGCATTTCTCTTTTCCTACCCCTCTGTCCCTTCTGTTCAGATTGTTCTTTGCTTTCACAGCCTTCCTTGATTAAATCCCAGCTCTGTACTTGTTATAAGTCCATTTCTCAAAGTACCTCAGTCACAGTGGTCTGTGCTTTGTCCTCCTGTTACCTGTGCAAATGGTCTCTGCCAGAAGAGATGGGAGAGTCTCATCTGGGAAAAAGAAATGCTATTCTGGAATGAGTGTGGGAGACTGCATCTCTGTGGGTGTGCTCCATGCATCATTTTTACAGTATGTGTCCCCAATACCCAGCTGTCAGACAGTACTTCAACACTTAGTAAAACATCTGCAGGAAAATCTATGAAAAGTTATCAAAATTCTTATTGTTAGCTTGACAAGTAAATTAAAATGTGTGGGCTGACATGTACCCCCAAACTAATCCTTAAACTCTGTCAAACCTGAACAGTTCACATACTCTTCTAGTGCTTCTTGGCACTTTTCCTCAGTGAGGATACAATTAAGATACAAAAGATGAACATGTTAAGGTCTGATCAATTCAATAATATTTTAAGCTGCTGGAAACACAAGTAAACAACATAGAAATGACATGAAAGCTTAAAACTCTATTCCATGCACCTCCTACATGACATAAAGTTGTTCCTTTGTCTTCCAGCAGGATTGCTCAACATAAAGTGCTATATGTTACCCAGATGGTCACTGAACCCTAATAATCCCCTGTGCCCTGTGCTGTGACCACACTGTAACAGACAGGCCAGGCCCTCCCACATATGGGTGGGCTGCATAGGCAGAGGGACCCCGTGGTGTGGTGATTCCAATAGAGGCAAATTTATAGCATCATTCAGAATTTCTAAGCTTTGTGTGTTTAACTAAGATGCTGTTGCACTGGCTGCTGTTCTGGTTACTGTACTGTCTGTTTTCTACCTCAGAGCAGCCTCACAGCCCTGCAGTACACCACAAGCATTTCATGGCCAAATTCTTTGTCTAGGGCTTCTCAACACAGAAACATAATGTTCCTAAAGGCTTGGTCATAGTCATATGTTATCAGCCAGAGTTAGACAATACTATGTTAAATATTTCAAAAGAAATTAGAAGCTCATTCACTGGCACTGATCATCTTGTTTTGGTTTGTGATTAAAGAGTTGCTGTCCAAGTCAGTAGGTCAGACATTAAATTAGTTTGACAAGTGTCTCATTTCGTAGCTCTTTTCTTGAATATTCTGCTCCTACTTCCATGACTTCTAATTCAAAGCTAAGGCCAGTGACAACAGCTTTCTTCTTGGTTGGGTTTCAAACAGACCTTCCCAAAGATGCAAGATGCCTGATGGTGATGCATCAGGAAACAAGGTTCACAGGCAGTTGTTTGCCTCTTAATTTCCCTTGACTGTTATATAGACTGCTGCCACTTCTCCTCAGACAGAGGCTGATGGCAGCAGGGCCAGCCTGGTAATCTGTTTTCCCAGTCAGCTCACAGAGCCAGTCCCTTTGCAATGACATCTTCCCAGGTTCTGGCTCCTGTCTTGGCTGGCAGCAGTGACTCTTGTGGCAGAGATTGGCTCAGCATGCAGGGGCAGAGCAGGTGAAATGCAGTGAGTGGCACTAGGTGTAAATATTATTTCTGCTTTTTAGCTCCTCAGTGTCCCCACTTCATGAGGAAAGCGAGCAATTACATCACTGCTGGAAACAGTGTGATTCAGCCCAAGATTCATAGGAGAAATCACACTGCCCAGGAAAAGAAACTGGCCTGCTTATAATCAAAGCTACTGAAACTAGCTGGCCTTTTCCTACTGTCACTGAAAATACAGCCATCACAATCTGCAGTGGGAGGGGATGAGAAAGGGAAGGTGGCTGAAATAGAAAATGCTGAAAGGTCAAAATAAGGTGTTCACATGAAGGGTGTGTGACACATTCAGACCCCTAGAGCTCACAGTCATTGGGGGCAGAACATAAAAGCTGAGTGGTGTTTGTCATTCCCTCTCATGCTGGCAGTAATTGTGATGGGAATCATCAGTGACACTGAGCTAAACCTCTCCTCCTGCAGTCTCGTTGTGGGCTGTAATCTTGCTCTCTGCTTTGAATGCAGCAAGGAGTTCAGGCCCACATGGGAGAAGGGCAAGGAGGAAATCCTTACTCTGAGAAGGAAACTTGGAGAACTAAAGCCAGCACTGTTAGTGCAGACTTCATTTTCTTGCTTGCAAATACAGCAAAGCTTAGCTTGGGGCTTCTCATGGTAACCTGTCTGAATGACATGTGTGTTATAAAAGCAAATAAAAGTTGGGGTAATCATACAAACTTATGGATAGGTATCCCGGGCTCCATCTTCTCCCAGAAACAGACACTAACAGCAGTTCAAGCATGGCCATGCCTGTACTTTTCTCCCCTTTGTGCACTGTTGATTATACAGCCTTTGGCTTCCTACTATTTTTCATACTGGCAGTGATTACTACATAGGCATCCAGCACCATTTTCCCACTAAGTTTAAAGCTATTTTTCCCCCCAAGATGATAAGCTCAAGAAGTGCCCTATAAAGAAAACTAACACTTAGTTAACTGTGCAATTGCTGTGCACAGCTCAGTCGGCATTTTCAGTGTCAAGCTAATGCTGGATGTTATTAAATGGAGATGGAGAGAGTGAGAACTTCTCTTCTGGACTCCTGCTGAACGTTCTGCCTCTCCTGTCCTGTGTGTACAACAAAAACATTAAATCCAGTAAGCGTTAAGACAATGACTCTTGCAGTGGTTTGTTTGCCTGTAAAAAGTACTTAGCTTTTTGTGTCCCAGTCCTGGAAACAGGCCATGGCAGAGCTGTGGGGCAGGGGGCTGTGAGCTCTGCCTTTGTACTGGGCATACATAGTGAGACACTGGCAGTGGGGCTGGGGGGGCTTTGTGAGAGGGTCCTGGGGCTCTCCACCCCAGGCACAGCTGAGCCCCAGATGGGCTGGTTCTCCTCAGGGAGAACTGTTCCAGAGTGGATGAAATACCACACAGCTGGGAGGAAAGACAGTGAGGCCCAGCCCAGGAGAACAGGAAGAAGGATAAAAGGGGCTGCAAGGCAAGGCAGAATCCCCTGCAGCCCCTGGAGAGATCACAGCAGAGCAGGGGAAGGACTGACCACAGCCCCCCTCACCTGCACCACTTGGGCTGGTAACGAAGGACTGAGCTTGAGGGAGGGAAAGGATTTGCTTTAAAGTCTTTTTGTTTCTCACTACTTGAATCTATTTTAATTGGCAATAAATGAAGTTAATTTTCCCCAAGTAAAGTTTGTTTCATCTGTGACAGTAGCTGGTAAGTGATCTTCCTGTCTTTATCTCCAGCCACAGAGTTTCTGATTCCATTTCCTCCCGCTGTCCCCCTGGCTGTGGGAGTCAGGCTGAGCTGACTGCTTCACATCCCTATCTCACTGCCATTTCAAAGCCATGTCAAACATTCAGTCAAAGTAGCCTGAAAATGTCAAGAGTTACAGATCAACTGGAGCAAGAAGTTTTAAATAATTGCACCCTAGACTGGAAAGCAATATTAGTATGGGCTGTGTGAAGAGGGGAACATGTGAACAGGGAAAAAAATGAAACCAGGAGAAAATGGTTGGGGTTTATTTGTTGTGACTTCTACTTCTCACGTGTATTACTGTGATGAAATGGGAACAAGCTGTTGCTGAAATACCATGATTTGCATTCAATGGTTTTCAAAACCAGCAACGCCTTTTGCCTGTGTCTTTGCAAAATTATGTACATCCTGAGACAGATAAAATCAGTCAAGATTAATGATGACTGAAATACCTTCAGTGAAGAGTCACTTTCTAGACTGGACATTACGCTACTATTGTGCTTACCTCAGTGAGTTCCCACCAGAAGCCGCTGTTGGGAGAACAGAGGGCTATGCTCTTGTCTCGTGTCCTCCAAATCCCTCATGCCAGCATAGTTACTGTACTTCGTGGGAAAACTTTGAAGGGAAAAACTTTGGTGTTCTATTTTTCACTTCTTTGTTGCTACCACTGCAGTTTTACCTCTCTTATAAATTATGTGCTGTTTGCCCTCTTGAAATCGTCTGGTTTCTGAGTTTTATGCTTTCCAAATGTTTTTCCCTTCTGCACTGCTTTAGGTGACTTTGTATGGTACGTGACTCTGAGTGCTATTTATGGGGATTTGATTTATTGCCTTACTCCCTCAAATCTAGCCAATCTATTTATGTATTTTGTTTTGCTCAGAACCACGTTTTCCCCATAAGCCAGTCTGACTTGGTGTTGAAAGTCCTCTCTGAAAAAGATCTACCTCATGTACAGTCTTTAGTACTTTTTCAACAGGGGAAAAGCAATTCAGCCAAAGTGATTTTTCCTACATAATTTTTCTCCTTTCTCTATTACAAATAATATTAAAACACTGCACCATTCTGGTTGCAAGATTTATTTCCCTGAGTTCTAAAAGGTATGTTGTACAGCAATAGATGTGCTCAATTTCTGTACAACAGATGGCCAAATGCTTAGATGGGAAAGATAAGTGGTCAAGAAATGTGGGATTTAGCTGCCTACACGAAGCTGTCTAATGAGGCTGGTTATTACAACATAGGACTTGTTACAAACTTGGTTACCCCAGGTTCTCTGAAATGGTGTTGGACCCTTATGTCTAAGCAGCAGAATATCCCAACTGACACCCAGTTGAATTGTGTAAGGCTTGTTCAGAATGAAATTCAGTAGGTAGAGTTGCAAATGTGACTGGCCAAGGAGAAAGGGACCCCAATACACCCCTTCTCTGTATTTCCATCCAGCAGCATTGGTTGTGTTGCCTGCAACTGTTTTGCTTCATGGAGCCCATGTCCACCACTAGTGGAGACTGTGACAGCAACTTAGAGAGCCTTCAGGAAGCTCGGAAATGGAAGAAGCAAAGGTAAAACAGAATAATTTTTGTTGCTACTCTTTGTTCCTGACACAACTGCACTTGAAAGCTGAGCTTTGAGCACATCACCCATGCCTTAAGTGGATGCAATTCCATTGATTTCAACTGAGTTGTTTTCATGCAAAAGACTTGAATTTATTCCAGAAATAGCGCAACCCTTTGAAAGTAAAAGTAGTGGCTGTTTTAAAAACATTTTAAAAATACCCACTACACACTTTCATGTCTGCTTTAGAATCAACACTGAGGAGCTGCTTTTAGAGTCCAAGATTAAAGTGGAAGGAGTTATGAGCACTGTGTAAGATAATGAACCTCTGTATAAACTACCTGCCTGAGAGAATATGTGTCTACATGTTAATAAGGCCAATATGCAGGAACAAACCATCTTGAGTACCTTGTTTCATTTTTTCTATGCTTTTTTTGGGCTCTGAGAATGCTCTGATGAGATCTTACCTACATCCTGGCTGCGTAGGAGTCAATTCTTCCTCCAAATTGTCAGTTGTTATCCTAGCAGGAGGTTTGCCCAGTAGGCTGGAGTAAATTAATGATTAGACAAGGTTTGCATATAATTTTTGCTTTGGATCACAACTACATGGTTTCACCGTTCTTTGAGATTAGCTTTGTACCAGCATTACGACATCAAATTTAGAGAAGTTCTTGATTTATGGAGAAAAGAAGATAAGAAACAAGACATTTGTAAGTCCTTTGTTGTTTAAATGAGCCGGAGAAACGTGGCATTTCCATTGTCATGCAAATTCCTCCAGACCTACAGTAAGCACCGTGCCTGCCCTGCCTGCCTCGGTGTTAATGACAGGGAGCAGCAGGATGCTGCAGGAAGGGCAGGGGACAAGGCACTCGGAGTGCTGCTGCTGAGGGCAATTTACTCCATCTCTCTGCCTCTGTTTCTCCTCTCGTCCTGTGTTCAGGTGATAAACTTCGAGACAGAATTACCTCTTGCTCTGTAAAGGCAAAGTGTGCAGCTTAGAGGGAGCCTTGACAAAGTTTGAGACTGTGGTTGTGCTGTAGTACAAAATAGTCATGGTACAAACCCTGCTGGTTTTAGTGTTCTGGCACTGCTCAGTTACAGGGCTGCCATCTCCGAGGAGCACAGAGGAGGAGTGTGTATGAACCGGGGTTGCTACCTCAGGGTGTGGGTTATTCTGGGTACCACTGACTTCTGTGCCTGGCAAAAATATATAAATCTTAGTGCCGTGTTGTTCTTTGGGCAGATGTTCATGTAGCAGTTTCATTATCCACAGCAGAAGTAGCCTATTGAGCATAGAATTTGTTTCCAAGGAAATTGCTTCCTGGCCTCTAATCAAGTGGATGGTTTTTAATGCTATAACATCAAATTATTCGGTGTTGTTATACGGGTACTCTGCAGTGTTTTTCTATTGTTATAACATCAACATTTCATTAAGCTGAATGTTATTATGCAGTTTCAATTGTGTGAGCCTTGTTTCTGCAGACATTTCTAACGACTGCATGTTAAAGCTAAATGTTTAATTTATATATTTATCTGGTTATATGGGAGAGGGGAAAGCTCCTAGTTCTAGCCCAGCAGTGGAGAGCTGCCCCCCCCCAAAAAAAAAAAAAAAAAACAGGAAGGGCACCCTAAAATTTGCATAAAAAAGAAAAAAGGAAAAAAAAAAAAAAAAAAAAAAAAAAAAAAAAAGAAAGAAAAAAAATAGATAATTAGCAGTTCTGCTAAGGGTTTTTCTAATTTACCACGCCTTTGTATTTGTGGATACGTTTGGAAGTTCAGGTAAAGCTAATAGTAAACAGGGCAACTTGAAAGAGTAGTATAGCCTGATGACTCACAGGATACCTCTTGGCAAAACAACCTGCTTAAGACACAGAATAAAGACTGAATAGGTTTTTTAATGATCTAAAAATTACCGGCTGGAGTTTAGACCAGGTGAATTCTTATTGGTATTCAACACAACTACCACAGTCAGACGCTGCAGCAGTTGGGAGGGGGAAGCAGGCAGCACAGACCATCCACTGCCATGTAGTTTTTAGCATACATGCTTCAGTCTGGTTTCGTTGAGACTGCCTGTGTTTTAAGGTACAGTGCACCTAAATGCTGGATCAGGATAGGGATCAAGAAAGGAACATATGGATTTGTTACATAACTTACCACCCTCTCCCAGTGAGAAGATGGGAGCACAGCAAGTGGAGAGAGTGGATAACGCTGCTGACTGGTGCTGGCAGCGACCTCCTGCAGGAAGGGGGTTTGGGAAGGAATTTGTGGTGCACGTCAGTGGGGAGGCTGCCGGAGACCTGGCTGTGTGGGCTGAGCACCAGGCAGCTCGCTAGCTCAGCTCAGCACTGCCTTCCCTGCCACGGCAGCATTTGTGCCCTCCGGATGGGCAACTTGGTCTCACTTATGCCAAGATAAAACCAAGAATGGTGCCTGAGGAGGAGGGAGAAACAGTCTGATAGCTATGGCAAGTCAGAGAGGGGCTTTATTCCTGTCCTGGCACCACCATCGGTGTTTCCAACACCTAGAAGAGCATTCTTATGAAAAGTTCAAACTAATTTTATAACTTAAAGCAAGCATAAGAGATGGGCTAACTCTGAATTTCCCTTCATCAGTTAATAACCAATTCAGCCTTCTCCTGTTTCTTGTGCTCAGACACGTATTTCTGGGTGCAGTGTGAATCTCTTTCCAAATCTCACTCAGATATAGCCTTTGCCTCCTGTCCAGTGATGTCTGTAAGTCTTGCTTCAACTGTCTGTGCTGAATGAATGTTTCTGAGAGATGGGCCTTGATTTTCATAGTCATTTCTGATTGGGTAGTGTGGGGCATTGTGCTGGGTACCAGGAGATGAACCTCTTTAGACCTTCAGAATATTTTGCAAAATATCCTGTCAATTTATACTTTGAAATAATGCATGTAGCTTAAGTATTAAATAATTATTTTGAACTCTGATAAAATTTCAGGTTATTTACTTAATGTGCAAGCAGATCCATATACATGAAGGCAGGGACTTCAGTGGTGCTCAGAGGATTTAGGCACATTGGTTCCATATTTTTTAACTGGATTAATGATTCAAACTGCTTAGCTGGCACTGAAATAAACAAACACTGATTGTATATATTATATCAAATGGTATGATTTTCACAGTGCTTCAGTATAGTAAAGACTTTGTGGCTATACTTTGCCTCAGCTCCTATGTATCCATGTGACTTCAACCCTGCTTTCAACTGCCATAACATTGTGATTTATGTAGGTTTTTATTCTGAAACTACTAAGTTAAACTTTCACAATAAAGAAGTTAAATCTCAAACAGGTCCTGACAGCTCTATTAATCATATAAAAGCCATGATTTTTGTTATGCATCTTCACAGAGAATTTTATGCATAAAGAATTGCCTGGTTTAATCTGAATAGTTTGCACAGAGGAAAAACAGCTCTGTGAGAATAACAGCCTTGAGACTGCAGTGGAGCTGTGCTCATGGACCAGAGCAGCCAGGCCACTGGCAATCAAGGAAAAGAGCAACAGGTGATAAGAATAGTCCCAGGTAATCTACTACAGCACAGACATCGAAATGGGTTCTTCAGCGGAAATGAGATGAGCTGCTAAACAGGCAAACCACTTAAAATTCAAAATTGGTTCTGAACTCAAGTAGATATCGTCATGTAATTATAAATCTGCTTCTTATCCCTGTACAGATTTCAAAAGACAAAAGGAAGGAAAGGGAAAGTAAAGAATGTGGTGCAAAGTTTATTTGTTCTATGTCTTAAAGGGAGAACTGACACCAGGTCTGCTGACAAGAAGTTTGCATAAGTGAAGTGCAGCTGTTGTGTTACCTGCTGTCACCTCATGATCCTCCTTCATTTCTCCCTAGAAAAATATATCCTGTACATCAGACAGTGCACAACCTGCAGGCACAGTCCATGGTATTATGACCAAAGTGACCACTCAGATGTTTGCTGAGTTAGGTGTTAAGGGAATACCATGGGTGTTGGCTCAAGCTGCATTAAAATTGTTGATGTTGTTGAGAACATGTGTATATTGAAAATCCTATCTGTTTGTCAGTGTCTCAGGAACTGTAGTTAGTAGCAGCCAAGAATAGTTAATGCTGTGACCAATTTCGAGGTTTTCCTAAAGTATACTATAAATGAAAGAGCTCCCCTCTGTTCTGGTGACTCATTTGTCCAACCTATGAACTTTCTTTATTGTAGTCTCTGGAAGCTTAGAATGCCTTCCACATAAACGGCTCTAGAAAAAGAGTGTGCCTGTAGCCCTCTGATTTTCACAGCAGGGCAGGATGTCAGTGAACTCAATATCTGAGAATTTTTTTTCTTTCCATAAAGAAATCCAGTATATTCTACAGAAAAAACCTCAAGCATCCCCTTCGTTAGAATGCTTATGTACTAAATATATGTAACTATGCCATGGCTTATCTTACGTCATGTTACTAAAAAATCTTGTCAGAGAGTCTTCCAGGCATGTTATAGCAGCACTGCAGCAATGTTCTGTTAGGCAGAGTGTAACACAAAGCAAAAGAAGCAAAGTAAGATGAGAGAGGATACAGGGAACATGCTCACACTGTATCTTGGGTCAAAGACAGAATTCTAGAGTTGTCTTTGGTCTACACCGTGTTATCTCCCTAATCAAAGACTACTTCCCATTAACTCTGCTTATTGCTCTTCCCTTCTCTTCTTGGGTTTTCCTCCTTGGATGTACACTACAGAAATTCTGCTCAATGTTTGTGCTGGATTTTGGGTGACTTGTCTTCCAGGATATGCTATAGATGCTATTATACAGGATTCAGGAGAAAAAGAAGAATTGGGGGTTTTCCTGGCATCAACCTAAAAATGTTTAGAAGAAATTTTGACTTTTCTATTTATAGCTTTGTGTAGGTAAAGCATTTTGTTTGGCTCATTGGTTGGAAAGAGTCTCCATTCTTGGTAACTCAGCTACTTTTAATGTTTAAGTATAACTCACAATCTAGTGGGAAATGAAACACTATTGTTTGTATGTTATAGTTCCTTGTCTTTGAGTATAATTGCAATTATGTTCTGTAGTTATAACAAACACTGAATATATTGCAAGAAGGCAGGAGGGAAGGAAAAACCTGCTGCATTGCAGTCCAGAGCCTGTTCCCAATTCCTAATATAATTTACTGACAATGAATTCTGCAAATTATTCATAAAACAGCAGTGGGCCTCATTTAACAACATGACAGGGCTGCATGTAATTAGAACTACTTGAAAGTGTGTTTTTTCCCCTATAGATCAATTGTCCCTGCTATAAATGTTGCTAGAACAACACATACAGTTTTTCACTGTAAAGTGCAGTGCAGCCATATGGCTCTTAATCTGGGTGTACCTGGTGGATGCTCCAGGTGATCCAGTCTCTAGTGGCCTGCTCTGAATGCCTGTTCTCAAGATTTAGCAAATGCACACAGCCTTGCAGAGACACACCTGCAGCCATTCTGTACCCACATTTAATCTAAAGCCTGGGTAGGACCATTGTAGGTCACCTGTTTCATCCAAATGACAGTCAACAATTCCAAACTTTTATTTACTCCTCCCAGCATGACAGGAATAGTAGTTTCACCAAATCAGCCCGTTTCTCTACATGTCAAAGTAGAAAGTGTGCCTTTCTGCTATGGGCCTAGAAAAGTTTCTCAGCTATCAAAGATTACAACACTTTGGGTTTTACATGAAATCTTAGTTCTGTGACAGCTTTCCAAGGACTTGTCACCCAATTCCACTGAGGTGGAAGTCACGTACAGTCAGATATGTCTGAAATAACTGGTAAATATCAGTGGCCTTTCTAAAGCCAACTACTTCAGTAGTTAAGAGGCAGATGAGCTCCTGCTTCGTGGCCTTTCTAGCCCAGTTTGAGTGAAAAATGCTAAAGAGAAGTATAAACACATAAATCTCACAAAATACTCCTTTTTCTAATGTTTAAAATATTAATTCAGAACTCGCTGAAGTAGAGGGGGATCTTTCTGTTAACTTCAGTGGAGTTTAAATCAAGCTGTGAATGTTTGACTAATGGCTGTTATGTTCCATTTAGATAATCACCTCTTTATTTCTTCCCTTCTCAGATTGCTCAAGTTTGCTTTGCCCACAGCATTATTTTGCATGTCATTTGCTTCTGTCTGCTGCTTCTATGTCAGTGGCCTAACTATAAATGGGACTTACATTAGATACATAATTATGTTTTCTGAGTATGTGTTGAACATTTATTCATGTTTACAGATTAAAAAACAGGCATATTTGTATTTGAGTCAGATAATACTATACAGACTTAGTAGGTCGGTCTTGTTTAGGAGAAATTATAGGTTAAACAGATGTCACCTTGACAGTCTTTTATGCCCAGTTCAACATTTCCCTGCTCAATCCCCACCTTGTCAAACCTTTGTGAAAGTTAACTACTCAGTCAAGTTATTTTTCAAGATATGGGGAATAAGACTAGTGTATGAGATGGAACTATCTGAAACACAGTAGATTTAAATTAGACATTAGGGAAAAGTTCTTTCCCTTGAGGGTGGTGAGGCTCTGGGTGGCTGCCCCATCCCTGGAAGTGTCCAAGGCCAGGTTGAATGGGGCTTGGAGCAACCTGGTCTAGTGAAAGGTGTCCCCACCCATGGCAGGGTGGTAGGAACTAGATGATCTTTAAGGTCCCCTCTAACCCAAACCGTTCTGTGATCTCACTGTAAGCGCAGTAGATGCTGAGAGCCAAATTATCAGGCAAGTTTAAACCAAGAGCAGAGCTTTAACTTCTGCAGGCTGTGGTGATTTATCTCCTCTGGTGACCAGACCCAGGCAGTCTCCAAAATAGAAAGGACAGTTTCAAAAAGGGATGAGACTGCCAAAGGTCCCTCCTGAGTTTTTTTCATAATTTGTACAAAATTGTGCTGCTCCATTGTACATTTAAAACAATGCCTGGACCATACAAGACTCAATTTCCGTACTGGAGATAGTGGAAAGCATAAACCACATTGTTAAAAATTCAAAAGTTCTGTTCTCACACAGTTTTCTCATAAATTAATCATATTTGGTGAAAGTGGAAGGAAAAACCAGCAACCCTCATTAGTAACGCAAGTTTTCAGTTCATTAATTCCTTAGAGTAATGCCCGGAGGTTGAAGAAGTCCCTGGTGTTTCTTTGGGATCTCAACAGGTGCTTCCAAAACCCATTTGTTCCTGGGGACTAAGAAATTAGTACAGAGAGACATTTATGGGGTTTGGATTCTTTCCTGCACCTCAGCCCAGCACTCCATCCTCCTGGTCATAGCACTTAAGCACAAGCTTTACTAAGCTATGGCTTGTGCATACATTGAAGTGATTCCATGAAATGGTGCAGATGGGAGGGGAGTGGAAGACAGAAAACCACAGTACAGGCAGAAAGAGGGAAGCAAACAGATACATGATTGTTTGTAGAAAGAAGCAATAAGAGACAAGCAGTGGTCTTTAAGAGAGGTTTGTTAATTGGAAAACATGTCACAAAATTTCCAGAGAGAAACAGGTTTTAAACAGGAAGTTTTTTCCAGAATAATGGAATGTTTATGACAGGGGCAGGGAGCTCCTGTGAAGTCCTTTATGTGAAATGTTAATGGCTACTTGAATAAGAAATCTTACTTTCTCTCAAGCTGAAATGTCTAATTTTAGGAGTGACAAAAATTTTATGAGAACTTTTCATGAAGATAGTGTTCTGTAAAAAAAAAAAAGGATTTGAAAGCAATTTTTCCATCTATGAAAATTAAATTTGTGCAAATCTTCCAGAAATGGTAACAATGAAAGCAAACCCCCAGAAAACAGCCACCAGTCGGCAGCTCTTCCTTGGCTCCCACAGAGATCCTTGACTTGGGTTTTAAACACTAATGACAGATGGGTACCCAGAACATCAGGCAGAGAGTGACCACAGTTTCTGGCCTAGGGAGTGCTTAAAACAGGACACCTTCACAAGAGAAACTGAAGGTTTAGGTCAGGCAAGGGCAGTTGTATGGGAATTCTGCTTATTTTTGAGTAGGTATGTCTTGTCTCTTTTCCCCTTACTGGGATAAAAAAAAATCTACTCTGAACCATAAGTGATGCTTGCACAAAAATAAAACAGCATTTATCTCTCCTTTTGCAGGGAACCCCCTTGTATAGGGAGGAAAGCAAAGGCATCAAACCAAACTCACAAGTGAATTTGCCCATTTATATTCATAGCTAGTTCCTCACAGAGCAGTCCATCAACAAACATGCAGAAGCACAAAGGCTTGGTAAGGAAACTCATTAAAAAAGAATCCACATTTGCTTTTCTTTACAGCCAGGGCATTTGGTTATGTGCAGCATTCAGCTGTTGTCTTTCTCAATAGAAGCTCTTTCAAGCTGTTGAAAGGGAAATTGTGAGACAGTAAATGCTAACAAAGAACTATCCAACAATTTCCCATATTGGTAAGGAAATTCAGCTGATTTCTGTAAATAAATCCTTTTCTTTCTAGAAGTCTTCCAGCATCAGGGCTTTGGCACTATGTGTAGTAGATGTTGCTGCAGGAATCCAACTAGCCATTAAAAGAGAGATTTTAACCCATAAATTCATCTCACCTGTGATGATGCATGAGTGTGGACGGGCAAAGAGGCAAGATGTGCATTCCCCTCCTGTGCTGTTCAGGCTGCTCCAGCTGGCATATTAGCTGAGCAGAACCAGGGTTCCCATCCTATGTGTTTGTGCAACCAGTTCCAGTCCAGAGAGATCCCACCCTTCTGCAGGCTGGGCAATGTGACCCTTTGAGGGATGTTCTGCCTTATTTGCAGTGAAATGCATGGACACACATGCTGGTAATGCTGATTTATGGTTGTCTTGTGGAAGAAGGCTGTTGAGTTTAAAGCAAGCAGACACACAGGTCTGTCTTTGCTTTGCTTGGAGGTGTTGAAGAGATCAGTGACAGGAAAGTCTCTGCCATTACACTTGCAATGATGGCTGAGGTTCTTTTCATACCACATATTTCCCAGAGACATAATATATTACACAGAGTTTTTAGGTCAAAACCATGGCCCACAAAGAGAAAGGAAGTTTAATTTTCCTTTGAAGTAGGCTTCTGTTTTGGCAAGTTTCTTTTTAATTTCTTTTCTCTAACTGCTTTCTTTGAACTCAAAACTCTTTCCTCTCTGGGGCTATAGTAAGATATTTAACACCATACCCACACAGTATTTCTGCAGTTTAATATGGCCAGGCTAAAAAATCCCTGGCAGGCCAGAATCTTCTGGGCTCAATTACTGTGAAGTGTAGAACTTAAGAGTTGAGATAGATGCTCGAATGGAAAGCTGCTGATGATCTCAAGGTACTCTTTTGAGCAGTTCTGGTTCCTCAGCATCAATCACAGGTGCTCTCTTTTCTTTCAGTTTTTCCTTGATTTTCCTGAGGAAGGAAGTAGTATTCCTCTGAGATGAGCATGGTATTTGTTCTAAAAACTAAGCTGAGTCCCTTGATGTTCATTTTTCAATGCCAGAGTGTTACCCACTGGTGCAACTCATAACCTGCTGTAGTGTTAATAAAGTATTCAGTGCAGTAGGTTGTTCTTACCTGCCTGGAGAAGAGTAGGAGAGAGACAAAATAGTAAAAAAATCGTGTCTGGTATGCCCACTTCAAGCCTTCTTGTGATGGACCCCAGTTTCCAGTGCTGGGCAACTGCAGAACCTCTTAAGACCTGAACAGGAGCCACAGTGGTGTAACGAAACAGCGTGAGAACCCAGGACTGTGACAGGCGTGTTTCCTTCAGTTAGTTGCTGCTGTGCCCTCTCTGTTCTGCACTCACAGGTAACAAATCACTTAAAGTAAGGGAAAGACAGAATTGTGGCTCCCTTTCTTCTCTGCGTTCACCTGGAGAATTTATTTGGCACTGAAAGGCATTTTGGCTGTGGTGCTTGAGAGGTGACATTAGAAATGACATTTCCATGAGCATGCCCAGGGATTAGATCTCTCCTCAGGCTATGGCTGAGGGATAACCAGGAGGTGGTGGAGCCAGTAATTGTGTCCAAACTGCTGCACTGGGGGGGTCATAGCTGCTTCTTTCTCAGCTGTATTTCGGTGCAGCACAGACTGTAAACTGGGGGAGACATACGTAAGGCTGGTGGCCACAGTGCTCACAGACAGATAGGGCAGTGTAATCAATCTTTAAAAGCTGTTTTTCTTTCTCCAAGTTCTGGCAATTTTCTAGATTAATTTACCCTGTTAAGTTCTCTGGGAATTTTTGTTTATTTTGCATTTGTTTCTCAAAAAGAACTGTGTAGCTGCTGTAGTTTTCCATGCTGCCAGTGCAATCCTGCATTAAAAAATAAACAAAGTAAAGCATTTCAGGTTTTATCTTAAAGCTTTTACTTTTCAATTCCAAATCAACCTATGGCAATAGGGATTCATGACCAATGTACTCTTGTAAATGGCCTCAGTCCAGCAAAGCACTTAAGCACATGCTTAATTTTAATTTTGAACTAAATGGGGCAGTGAATCACATGCTCTAAATGAGGTTAAAATTAAAATTAACCATGTGTCTCTTCTTTGCTGGATGAAGGCTGTGTGCACTATTTCCACTCCTTGCCAGCATTTCCATTACTGAGAAATACTCATTCTTCCCACTTTTTACCTTCTAGTTCTTCACTGCTCTTGAATAGTTTTTTTTGCCTCTTCATCAGATGAATCTTATTTCTGTGAAAACCTATGTTATTAATCCAGCATATATAAACTGATAGCAAGATAGAATCCCAAGGCAAGTACCCAGTGGAATTTTTTTCTCTTTTGTCTTTTTGAGCTTCCTTTAGCTTACTCATAGATATGTGAGAATCAAAAGGCAATTTGAAACAGCTATTGCTGCCCCATCTGATCAAAGAATTTTAAAGTCATATTTGCCATATCAAAAATACCCTAGAGACTAGAATGGTTTGTGGTGATTTGCAGTCATCTGATTGGAAGCAAAAAAATCAGAAATTAGTCAGTAATTCAGTCAGTAATACACTCAGCATCTTTTGAAAGATGGAGATAGGGTGATCTCTTTCCCCTATCTTATGTTGTAAATCATTCAGCTGGAGTATATCAAAGTGACCTCTCATTCCTTTTATTATGACACAGACTCCTGAGTATCTATTAGAATAATAGGGCAATGTGTAGAAAGAAGTGCAGGGAATGAGAGTCTAGTTGTTTGTTTTTGTTTTGTTTTATTTTAAAATGTTATTCTGTGCAGGAAAGGCCCCGTTCACCTTCTTGAAATTAGTCTAAAGCTTTGGGTTTGTTGATATCTGAGGGAATGAATGCACATGGATTGTGTCAGTACTTAGAATGAGGCTAAATGAGGTGTAAGAAGAAATAAGCACTTCTGTTGGTAGATGTTCTTCAGCTGTTGGTTTCCATTTCTTCCTCCCTTTGCCTGTGTGTTATGAACTCAGTGAAGAGCTTTTTTCCCCTTATCTTAATCTCTGCATTTCCTTTTGTGCTTTGATCCTAACTCTCAGTGGAGCTGCATTCCCAGTTCTTTTACCACACATAAGGGGAGGGGAAAAAACAAATTTCCTGTTAATGTCAGGATCATGTTTTGTAGTACACTTATCGTGAAATTGGCTTTCCATTTGAATTATCTGTGCCTCATTCTTACCTGATAATGCTCCCAACAAGGGAGCTAGCTAGTCCTAGTCCTCTGTGTAAACAGGAAATATTTATGTTCCAGGAGCTAATTCAGAACTTGCTGGAGCTGTTGGACGTGTTGATATATAATGTTCCTTGGAGCTTTTCATACTCCCCTTTTATCTCTCTAATGGAGGGATTTTCCTATAAATATGGGAAATATATGTTAATTCCTTGAGTCAACTCACAGAAACATTAAATTTCATTTTATATTCACTGGAGTAATTTCTTATGTTTACTTAGTGGTAACATTTTAAAAATGCTAACACTGAATTTGCTCTAATAGTCTTGACTAATGATTCATTTTGTATCCATTCAATTGTTGTATATTTCCATTGGTATTTAAATCTTCCACTCCAACTGAATTGACATTACTCAAGCATTAGGTAAGGGCTGCTTACAAGAAAGTTTAATTTATGGAAAATTCTAAAAGTGCCATCAGTAATATCTGAACTCAAGGTGGGAGTTCCTCTCTCTTTATGTTATCAAGTGTACACAGTTGTTTTTTGTGTCTCCCTTACATGCACAATATTTTGGACAAAGACTCACTGCCTTGATGAAGTTTATGCTCAGTAACTGTGCAAAGAGAGGGGAAATCTCTCAGTGCTCATAAAAGTTTAGGGAACTTCAGTTAGTTTAGAAATCCAAGGGAACTGAGAACTGCAAACAAGTGCATCCAAACCCATCCCTGGTTTTCTCTATGCAGAGAAGTATCATTGGCACTGGCCTGGTCAAACAAAGAAATTAGCTCAGTTTAGAATTAGGGGTAATTTCTGTGCTTCTCCAGCCAGCAGGGATAGAAAGAGGAGAGAGATTCATTTCGACTTGGTGCTCTTATCCATAGTATTGAGGGACTGGCTTGGTAGGCAATGGAAGGAAGACAGCTGAGACAACTTAGTTAATAGAATTTCTTAATATGAAACATTCAATTATTTTGCTTGTGTAAAGCTTATCTAAATTAATAAAACTAATACCAGGAAATGTTTCTGTGAGTGTAGGCCCCAGCAGTACAGTAGGTTTCCCCTCACAGGTGAGCAGCACCCTATAAGCCCATGTGCATCCATAACATGTTACCCAGCAGGACAAGAAAGGCAATTTGGAACCTACTTGAAAGGATCTCCTTGAGAAGAGTTTAATTACATAGACAAAGCTGCTATGTGTGGTTTTTCTTTCTTATTTGCTAAGAATTAAGAAAATGAAGTCTGGGATGTTTTTAAGGCTGAAGACCGAGACAAGTAGAAAGTGGACTTTAATGCTCCAGCCAGCAGCTGTGGTCAGAGCTGAACAACAGCAGATGTTTCAAGTACCTTCAGACTCCTAAAGAAATGTCTAAGGGCTTAAACTTGTAATATATATTTATCTGCAGTACTGCACATAGGTAGGCCTTTCCCCCACCGTGCTCTCCCACTCTTTATTTTGTCTTAGATTTAAACAGAGATGAAAGTTGGTGTGGCCAAATGAATCCCTTCTAATTCTAGCCGGTACTTGCTGGAGGCTATTTCTACATGCACAATGACACCTCTGAGTTCCTGATGGATGCATGCTATGTACTTTGTTTTTGTTACCAAAATAACCCAAAGGAAACTTCTGAGTGCATACCAGAAACATCACAGCATGGATTAAACTGTTGGTCCTATTCAATCAGTCACACAGCCTAAGAGTTTAAGCTTGTGAGTTCAATGCAACAAAACTCTCTCTATCATGTCAAACATGATATGTGCCAAAACTTTGCCTTAGTGTAAAGATCTCACAAAGAATCTTTATTATCCAAAAATTTCTTACTTATTGGTTTTCCACTTCTCTTTGTTCCAGTTATGTATGAAAAGAATAAGGAGATGTTTTCTCTTCTTACCTATTCCTCCTCTTCTTTGTAGTGTATTGATTGCTTTACACTTCCTTAGAAAGATCAATATTCCATTAGGAGAACTACAGAAGGAAAAAAGCCTGGCTGTTGCCAAAATTGAAAGCTCAGTGTTGAAAGACAAAAGGTGTTTTGTTTTTGTTTTTTTTTTTTTTCACAAGGGGAATGAAAATCTTTTGGGTAACTGAGCAAATGACTGTCTATTCCTACAGACCTGCCGACAGGGTGTAGCTGTTATTGTCAGGAGAAATCAGTTTGCCCATCTCCACCAAACCTTCACTGAGCCAAGAAAGTACCTGATAAACGTGCTAAAGGAAACAATTTAGCAAGGTGGTACGCAGAGGAGCAGCAGAGGATAGAAAGGTGTCCTGTTTAACTTCACTGCCACACCTAGTGACTGTTTTGTCCTGGAGCTCGTGTTTCTCTGCTGTGAGATTGCTCATCCAGGTAAAGGCAGCACGGCCAGGCCTTCTCAGAAGCTCTTTTCCAGATTTTTGAAAAGTATATGTGACGTTATTCTTCTTTCATTTTCTTAATTGCATTTTCAGAATGAGTAGGAACCTGTGTAATCATATAATGAGGCATTGCAATTGTGGTAGGTACAGAGATAATTAAAAATCTTTACAATATATCATGAGTAAATGCAGTTTTTCTACAATGAAGACATTTTTAAAGATTAGCAGGGGAGTTATTTGTGTTTGCAGCTTTGGAGTTTAATGATTTAGTAGATAATGGGAGGTACATATTGATTTCCAGTACTTCACATATTTAGCAAAAAAATTTGGCTTGACATCCCTGGAAATATTCCTTAATATTTCCAAGCCTCAACAGAGCCCAAAGTCCTCCTTCTACAGTTCCTGTACAACAGATGTGGGGAGTCTGTAAGAAATTTTATTATCAAGACCCAGTTTCCCTGATGTCCATAAAAAGGATCACCAACAAAATTCAGGACTGGCCCCACTGTGTTCTCTGAGGAGTGACCTGGTGATAGGTTTGACTCTTGATGCACAAAAGGTTTCTACACTTGTTTAAATACTTGAATGGAACCAGAAGGGACTGAATTCCTGTAAGTCACATATATGAGGTACAGCTTTTAACCTTAGGGCACAGCGGCATCTTTGGTATAACATCAGAATTCTTCCAGATTATTATTTTTAAAAAGTAATTGTAAATATAGATAGAATTTTAGTTATGGGCTCATTTTTGCTTCATTTTTTTTTCTGGGTGAGAATAAATTTCTTTAGAAATAATATTGATGTTTGATGTGATGTAATTAAAAAAAAAAACCAACCAAAACCAAACACTCATATTAGAAACAAAGTGCATTATACTCACATGCAGATTCCCTTTATCCTATGTAGAGAATGTTCTGGATAAAAAGACCTCTTGCTCAGTGAATTATAAGTGTCAGGAAAAAAAAGTGACTGTAATGTGGGCTGGGTTTTGACTGCAATTTTTTACTTTTCAAATGGTATCAATGGGAATGATATAGCTAAATCTCTGCACACTTTATGCCATGAGACCCTTTATTGTGCTTGAGGGAAAAATAGGAAAGTAGAAAATTGTTACTCAAGGACATAACATTTGAAATGGCCATAAGCCAATAGAGTAGAAGACGTAGGAAAGCCTGGAGAGTGGTGATTAAAAGTGAGCGCAGTGATGTTGAGCAGAGTTGTCATTTTCAGTGACACTGGACAATTTCAGCTGAAGGTGAATAGACATTCTTTGCCAGAATAACTTTTCTTCTGATATTTCTAGAAAAAAACCCCCAGCTGACAGATAATGATGCGAGTTGTTTAGTTCTCTGATTATTTCCAGGTTTGGTTTTGATTTTTTTCCAGCGTGGGAAGGTATTTTGATCTACGTTTCAAATAAGCTTTGCTAAATTTTAAGATGAAGTCAATAGGAATTGCAAATTTAGAGGAGGAATTTCTCATACTTTCATGATTCCTCCTCTTATGTGATTTCATTGTGATTAAAATGTTACCCTTCTCTGGCAAAAAGGAATTTTGAGCACTCGAGTTACCATTTGGAGGGACACTGACCAACCCAGGGTGGTGATGAGGTAAACACTGAATATAAGGAGGATGGCATTAGTACTTCATGCAGGATTCATGGAAGTAATGGATTCATTGGCTAGTGCTGTTTGGGGAGGAAATAGGTCTAGCCTTGGTTGTTTTTCAGTAAGTAAATAGCTAACAAACAATAAATGGATGCAATGATAGGACATAGAAAACTAGACAATTTGGGGAGATGGAAGAAGGGAAGAAGAGCATTTCAGCAATTTGGTGAAGGAAATACAAACCTCTCCCAGGCTGCTGTCCTCTCTGCAGAAGACAGGCAGGACCAGAGAGGCAGAAGTAGCATTTCAATCAGCCCTGACTCACTGAAGCTGTTTTAATATGATGGCAGGATTTTGCAAAGCCATGAGATAGGATTTTCTCTAGCACAAAGATTTTCTCAACAAATTGTTGAGGACAAAATTTCCTCTCTGTTCTGTCCTTCAGAAAAAAAAAGGGATTGGTTTATATTTTTTTTTTGCCAGGCTCATCATTGAATGCTCCAACTTTTTTTTTCCAAAGCAATGGAGCTCCAACTGCAAAGTTCATCAAGTGTTGAGTTTTTTCACTCTTGCCTTGTGATAGAGAAGGAAATGCATTCAGTAAGCTAAAACAAGTGGCATACATGATGAATTTTAAAAAGTATTTTAAGAGTCTCACTTGTTTTAAGTCAAAGCATCAAGCATACACCTTTCTCTTGCATCTGTCTACTCACTTTGTTAAAGGTCAAAAAAGAAACATGTCCACTCATTCAAGCACCACCTGCTAGTTTACAAATCTTCCTTTTCCCTCCATTTTTTTCTTTTCCCTCTAGAATGCAGGATTCCTGCCCTGATGTGAAAAGTGGGGTTACACTAATTGCTCCATTCAGTGACTCCAGGCTTGTGTTTGCACCATGGAGAGCAAAGCTTGGCTTCTGCTTGTATGTAGTTTCTCTCCTGGCCTGGGGGCTCAGCTCAGCTTCCCAGCACGGTGTGTGTTGGTTCACAGGCAAACTTTTCACAGCCATGAGAGTAAGCAAAGAGTAGTCTGTTTTCAGTAGCACTAAAACCTGTAGCACTTTTCTGTGTTTATCAATAAATGTGTTTGTCCCTGTGGCAGAGTCACCATCCAGGGCACTTTCTGTGGGAATCTTCTAGGCCTTTTGTCTCTAATTAATCACAGAACGTGCATGTTAAATTATTTATAGAAATAAACTTATGCCCTTTGAAGGCTTAAATTATTTAAAAGGTGTTTAATACCTTAATCTTGCATCTGTCTCCTAAATAACTCTTGTGGAGACCTCTTATCTTCCTCAGTGTTAAAGGGTCTAACTTGCATCATGTTTTATGTCCCTTGGAGTTGGGATCTGCATGACAGGAAGTGTATCCCTCTATTTTCTACACAGTGTGAGCTGCCAGGGAAATCAGAGTGTAACTATGTGGAGAGTGGAGACAATAGACGTAGATTTTCAAAATGGGAGATGGGATTTGGAACTGGATCGAGTCAGTGTAAAGCAACACACACAAACATGAAACCCTCTGCCCGTATTTCTGAGGGACTGGATGAGGCAGAGCTGGCCTTATCTGGCTGGTTGTGACCCTGTGCCAAGGCCTCACTCCCTGTGCCTGGGAATGCCCAGATAAAGCACCTTCCTTTATTAAGGACAGGGAAAAGTGCCAGTGACTGGCTCCTTTGGTGCAAATTACTTTGTTTAAATTCACATTGTGTGCTAGAGAGGAAAGTGGTGAAACCTGGATAGAAAGAGAGGGCCTGATCCTGTCTGGTGAGTGTGACACTTCCATGGGAAAATGACATCATTGGGTAATATGGATGTGTGTGATTCCAACACTCACACACAAGGGATTAATCCACAAGTATAAACATCCAAAGTTACCTGAAAACAAACTCACAGCAGGAATTTTTTATTTTTCCCTCTAACGGTAATATTTCCGTGTAAAAGTCACACAACTAAATTCCAGATATAAGGAATCCATGGGCATTATTTTCCATGCATCTGGCAAAGTATTTCCAGAAGGGGTTGTAATTAACAATGTTTGAATTCTGCCAAGGAACATTTTTCTGCCTACATTCCCATTAAAGTAATTTTTCTCAGGGCTCTGCTTCTCAGGCAAAAACAAACAGTTGAGAAAGGACTAGCCATCGGTGCAGAAAAACAGCAAAGTCCAATTAGAAGTACTCCAATGGGCTATAAATCAGTAGAAACCAATTCTCTTGCATTATTTGAAAGCCAGTGGTTTTCCCCATTAACAAAGTGACCAGAACACTCACTCTTTAATGCTGCTGAGCAGTGGTTTGGATTCCACTGGAGCAAAATTCCTCCTGAAAGAAACTTGAAACCAGAGGCTTTGAACCCGTCCCACTCAGCCTGCAAGTGACAAATAGCATTTATTATATTCATACCTTGCCAAGGCACTACATTTTCTTCTACTTTGTTTAAACACATCACAAAAATCCACCCACACAAGCAGAAATTGTACACAAAGCTGTCCTTAATTTCACAAACTTTTAGTCCTAAAAACAGGTTTTCTGTGGCTGATGTATGTCAGGATTTCCTTAGCATTTGGAAAATATGACATTTTACATAATTTATTCTTTCTTGAAGAAGTAAAATAATTTTGATTTAAATGCAAAAATACATTAGTAGGAGACAGAACTTGCATAACCACAAGGTAGAAGGCAGTTTCTACAAGAGTTAGGAGGTTCTAGATAAAAATAGTTCTTAATGTACATACTGCAAAAAGGTAAGTTTAAATATTATGCCTCTTAAAGGGAAAAGAATTAATGCAATCTGTTTAGTGCTCCTTAGCTTTCTTTGCAGAGGAGATGATAGAGAAGCTTTTAACCCCTTTTCTAGAGTAACTTTCACCTGAGAGAAAAACACACTGGGAACTCTTTATTCTTTCTAAAAAACCTATTGAAAACACCCATGTCGACTCAGCTGTACGTCTGTGACACTCTGGTATCTACCTGTGCCAATGCAGTTTGGTTTGTGAAATGCTCCTTTCCCAGCAAGAAAAAGAGAATATTAGGAATTTCTGGCAGAAACTCCTATTGCTGAGTCTTTATCATGGATATTACTGCTTATAAATGTGTTTATTGTACCTAATTTTGCTTGCAAAGTCTCTGGGACTGAGGCTGTCTTTGGTACAGTGCTTACACAGCATTAACCACTTTTATGGGCTAATGGGCTAGGTGGGAATTTGGACGTGATGAGAGGAATATATTCTGGTTCAGGAAGCTGCAAAGCTCCGTTAAAAGTAATGATTGTGGTATCTTTGGCCTAGAAACAGCTATGAATGAAAAANAAAAAAAAAAAGAAGAAAAAAAACGCTTTTAATTAAGAATTTTCTTCTTTTATTCTGTGCCAGAAAGGAACAGGGGAAAAATACNCAGATTTTTTTTTTTTTTACCTTGCATTGTCATTTAATATTAAAATATTAATATTAAAATTTGGGATTACTCCAGTTGGAGGAAGTAGATTTTTATTTTTACTCTTCAGTAGCTTGAAAGTTTAGCTTTTCAAAATTATAGTGTCAGAAGAAAAAGAAAAAAAAATAAAAGGGAAAAAAAAAAAAAGAAGAAAAAAAACGCTTTTAATTAAGAATTTTCTTCTTTTATTCTGTGCCAGAAAGGAACAGGGGAAAAATACAGGAACAAAAAGACAAAAAAAAAATAAATGGTCTTTACTGAAATAGTGTGGAAGCAATGAACACTGCTAAAAAGTTTTCAGCTTTAAAAAAGGTCCAATCTTCACAAATATAAATGTTCACCAGCTCTTCTAAAGAAAGGCTGAACTAGGTCAGACCAAATTGCTGTGTTACAATCATTGACTAACAATTGGATCTAATAAAACACGAAAAATTACATTTTTTTGCTTCCTTTGTGCATGGTTGAAGCTCTGACAATGCCAGCAGTAGTGGATATTTATGAGAAGGAGCATAAAAAGATAAAACAAATATTGCTTGTCCTTTGCTTGTTATACTCTCCCTTGTTTCTACCTGTCAGCAATTTAAGGAGTAGCCGAGCCAGAGATTGCATCTGCTCTGTTGGCTTTATTGAGTATCAGTGTACAACCTCACCTCATTGCTTTCAGGGGTCTCCTTTTGAACACTCTTAATTTTACTCTCTGCAATATGCTGTGGCATTTTCTATGGCAAGAAACAAGTGAGCAAAGCACATCTTTAATTTTTAATAGCTGATTTATGTACTTATTTCAAAATGACTGTTGCACATTATACCATCTAGGCTGATAGATCCTCTCTGCAGTATCACATCCTCTTGCTCCTTCTGCATCTACTGTCAGCACTATGATGCTTTCTATTAAGATAGGTTTTCTGTTCTCCACTATCTATTAATTTCAAGTAATCCTTGTGTGCACAGTCCTTGGACAATCCATTTCTACACTTGGGAGGGAGAGAGCAGGAGGAGCAGAAAGCTGATACAGGTCACTAGAGTGGGTTATATCTGGTCAGGAGGTGCTGTTTTGGATAATCAAACCTGTGCATCATCATCTCTGCCAAGGCTCTTGGGTTGGAAGTGACAGTCACACAAACATCTCCCACTCGTGCTTTCCTGGCAGATTGATAATTCTCTTGTTCATAGTTCTGTGCCTTATCCCTTTTCCCCTGTGCATTGAGCTCACAGGTTCACCCATTACACAGCTGAGAGTGACTCTGTGTCCCAGCCAGGAGGCATCTTCCTCTTGGCTTCTTGCAGCCTTGCTCTGTCATCCCACCTCTCCTTTTGACTTTGCCTGCCTCCTCTGCTGTAATGGTTTGAAAGATCTGCAGTCCATCTGCAAATTCCCCACACCTTACGAGACCTGAGGTGGTTCACCTTGCACTTTTAGCACTGATTTACTTTGTGAATCAGCTATGAGAGGGGGTAAACCAGCTGTTCTGGGGTAGGCACTGCTGCCTTCTGCAGCTCTGCAGGGTTGTCTCAGCATGGAACAAGGTGGTGCCAATGGACAAAATTCGCTGCTATACAAAATGCCTTTGCAATAGTTCAAATCCTACTGAAATTCTTGGATCGGGATTTTCAGGTTATGTTTTGTCCTGGTCCTCTGCAAATGAAGAACACTCACCTCCAAGTTTCTGAGTCAGATGCTCCAGAATTAAATGCTTGCAGACAGGTCTCTAAAATGGATGCAGTTTGCATTATGTAATGACTTCAGATGGTACTAAATTGCTTTCCAAGAAGATGAGGAGAGAGAGTATCAGGGAAAAAAAAAGAGCTGGGTGGAATACAGTGCTCACAAGTCTTATCCCCCTTTGAACCATTCAAATCTTGCTCAGATTTCACTGTGCATTTTTTTTTCCCATTGAGTTTGATAGTTACTTGTAATTACAGAGGTATATCAGCATCTGAAATGGGGAACTGGGGAAGAAGCTGAATTAGATTAACTGCTGTTCTTTACTTTGATGTGTTAGCTTCTGTGTTCCTGTGATAGAAACCTTTTGTCTTATCCAGCATAAAATCAATCCTAGTTCTAAATCCCTGCTTCAGAGGACTTGGCAAATACATAACGGAATTGCTATCATTTCTTTCATAATCCAAAGCAAAGTGAATTTTCACATTACTCCTGCATAATCTTTCCACCGTTATTAAAACAAGAAGCTCACTCTGCCATAGGAATTTTCCTATTTTCTTTGGGTTTTTTTTAATAAAAGATTATAGGTTATAGAATAGTTTTTCTTATCTGTTTGCTTTGTGTCTTAAGCACTGTTTCTTTTTAATCGCCTTGGAGATAGGCAAATAGAATACCTCATGAGAGTCTCCTACCAGTGATTAACTGAGAAATTAAAATTTGTCTACTGTTCACATATATGCCTAGATGACCCTTCTCTAAAGCTTTGAAACTGAACCTGAGAGCTTCCCTTCCTAAGCTTATAAGAGTTTGATGAAGTAAAAATCATCTTTTTTTTTCCTTCTTAAGAAAAAAGGGTGTCTGTTGGAAATTAATTGGCCCTTGTTAAGAAGAAAAATTGTATGATGCTGAGCAGACCATGGCATGACACAGGGAGGGATCTCATGCCCAACCCACAGTACTCCTGCTGTTCTCACTTTGTGAGAGGGGTTGTCAGTGCTGAACTACAGGGTGAGTTTGTGCTGCTTGTAAACATCCCCAGGGGACAGAGCCACTGCTTCTACTTCTGTGCTCTCAAGTTAGTTCCCCAAAGATGAAAAACTTTAACCCACTCAGCAGTCATCCTTGGTGGGAAATTTGCACAAACATCCCATTGAATCTCTCCTCTGTCAGATCATTATTTTAATTTTATTAAGCACTGTTTAATGCTGAATCTCCATCCGGGTAGAAGGATGGCTTGCTCAGGAGAAGGATGCATGTGGTCTATGGACCAAATAAACAGGTCCTTCTCTTTTTGACCTCCTTCCAGAACCATCCCTCTTATGTGGATGTAAATTTGACCACTGTGTGAAGAAAAAGTCTTTTCCTTCCACAGCAGCTTTTCACTGGCCCTGCCAAGCTGTGCTTGACAGTCACAGCAAACCTCTCTGACAAGAGATGGGCCATTGGATTGCTCTACATGTGTTTGATATTCACCTTGGCTCTTTAATGCCATTGCTCCAGCATAGAAGACTTGAGTTGAATCATATTTGACCCATAATCATTCTGGTTTTGGGGACAGATATGCAATATTGTGTCTACTGGCTCCAGTTGTGTTACAATGTTTTGCATAGGACGTATATAATTAGCCTATATGAACTGTATTTAAAATGAATTTATTTAACTCTACAAGTTTAAGAGCTCTTGACATTTTCTGCAATGAAAACTCTATAGAGAGAATCAGTAAGGCATCTTTGTGGTTTCCTGTACTGAGACAGGCCCTCCCATTAATTTCCATCCTTCTCTCACTCCTTACTGAACACCCTTTGCTAGAAGAGACAAAGAGATGCTCTGATAGAGATTGATAGAATTTAGAAATAGCTCAAGTGAAAATATTTAAGTGACACTAACTTCTGTGCCTCAAATAGTCAGCAAGAGTGTGAGGACTTTGATAACATTGAGGTGACAGGGTGTCATAAAGGAGTTGTGTTGGATGGGAAAACTGAATTTAGTAAGTGAAACTTCTTGTTAAAATTCTTGAATTATGTTAATTTTCTTAATTTATTTTATTTTTAGCCTGGTAGATAAGAGCCACAAAAGACACAAAATAAGATTTCCAAATTAAATTTGGACTTTATAGGGTGTATGGAAGGAACAAATTAAGGAGCTTACTGGCTTCTGCTTTCCTTCCAGACTGTGACAGATTCCTCACTTGATGTGAACAGAACATCTGCTCCCTGTCCAGTACCCCTCTGCTTTTAATTTGATTGTGATTCATGTTTTGCAGAGGACTCAAAAGCTTTTGCAATAATAGCATCTTCCTGAGCCTGCTGAACTCTGTTTTGGCAGGTATTGTGGGGAGGCAAAATAGAAATATGTTCCATGGCTCAAAGAGCAGCTGTATATCATAGCATATGATATAACTACCAGGGCTGGGAGGTAAACTCAGATAAAGTGATGGGCTGGAGGAAGGAGAGATAACGTTGCTTAAATGAGACTAACACTGTGAAAAAGCAGAGTGTAGAGAGGTGTTTGGGGAAGGGTAAAAGGTGGATGGAGGGAAGTCTGACAGCTTGGGAATTCTGTGGTGGTTACTGCTTCTTCAACCACCACAGTGGCTGCACTGGGGACTGTTTATGTGCACAGCAAGAGAAGAACCATTTCTGTTTGAAGTATCTTCTGGATTTTCCCCATTTTCTTATTACTCATGATCTGACATAGCCTAAAGCCTCTCCCTATCATTTCTTTTTTAATACCAAGTTCTCTTACATTTTGTGAGCATCAGTTCTTTCCAGCTGGCCTCGGTGCTCCCGGGGATACCTTACATTTGTCTTGTCCATCATATTGCAGTTGTAAATGCTCATGTATTGTTATTTCCCTAGATGTTAAACTGAAAGAGATGGAGTGGTTTCATTTCCTGTTTGCTTTCACCTTGACTTCCCTCTGAATGCTCTTGGTAGATGTATTCATTAAGGATGCACTCATGAGCAAATATAAATAAATGATATGGAAAGAAATATCCCTCTTCTGCTTTTAGAGATCATCATGTTACATGTTTTGGAGCTGACCTGGCAAGATATTGAAATAAATCAATTTTTTTCCCCTAGTTGTATTCAAATGAGTATTGGAACCCAGAAAATCTGATTTGTTAGTAGTGTTGTGAAATCAATTAAATAATTTTTTTAACATTGATATTTTAATGTGCTCTCTTTCTGAAATATTCATGGAGCCATTAAAACCTTCCCCCTCTTTTGGCTATTCAACAGTATCTTCACTGAAGCTCTTTCAAAGCAGTGAGAAAAGGCAAAGAAAAGCATTGAGGTTCTTCGTAGAAAAAAAGAAAATCTTTCGTTCTTTGTGTCACAAACACACAAATTCACTAAAACAAAATTCATACTGAAAACACACTATGAAGAAGCCCACACAAAATTCTAGCCCAGGTGTCCTGTATTGCCTTTTAAGGACAGCCTTAGGGTCATAATTAGTGTTATTCTAATTAGTGTGATGAAGACAATATAAATGCCTAGATAAAAGAACTAGAGAACATTTTTATACAACATAAACCACTGGAACAGCTTTTTTTGAGCTCCAGAGCAACATTCCTTTGTTCTACTGTGAAAATCATACAATGTGAACCTGAATATACAAATAGTAGCAGATTTCTGATTTCAGCAGATTTGCCCTGATACCAACTGTTTCATTAGTTTTCAGCTTTTGGAAACTCTTTGCTCCTTGATTGTGAACCTCATCTTGCATAAATCACACAACCAAAAGCTCCTGTGGCACAACAGGGATTTATGTGTGGTAGGGAGAAAGGGACCACAGTTAAAGTGTATCAGCTTTTATTACTATTAATTGCTATTAATATAATGTATTGACCTACTCCAATCCCTGTTCTGCTGCTTATTGATATTATTCAGCATTCTAGAATACCAAAAAATCTGTAATATCTTCAAACAGCTGCTGCTGTTATAAATGGGTCTTTTTCTTTATTGAAAGAGACAGATAGCAAGATCATTCAGAGCTATTTCACACATTCTTTTTTGCACTATGTGCACGATGCTTGATTAAAATAGAAACCTAGTCCATTTATTAAAGTTCTATTCAGCAGAAATATAATTTATAATATAGGCATTCTGCTCCTTTTGACTTGTTTAGCAGAAATGCAGCTGAATAGTGCAGATCAGGGCAAGGATGCACAGAAAGCACCGCACAATTTAATAATCTTAACTTGCTGAGGCGCTTCTCAACACAGTCTGTGGTGTGTAAATCCAGCTAATGCAAAACCTGACTGTTTCTATAAATTTAAGGATAAAAGCTGCATGGATCTAGTGGAATCAGACTGGATCTCTGAGTTGTTATAAACTGAAAATTACATAGCAAATCCCAGCCCCCCTACATGCCAATTTTTTTTTTTTTTTTAATCAATAGAGTTAAGCTGAAATTGAATACTGTGAACATTATTTTAAAAATAATATTAGAAAACTTTCCGTTGCAAAGACTGTGCTCTATTATTTTCCTATGCAGAGCTGAAAAAAATACATATGAATCTAAAATTGATTTTTATTCTCAGTTAAAGTTGAAAGATACTTACCAGCATCTCTGGAAAATTGTGTGAAAATGATGCCCTTCACATAAAATGCAATTATTTGAATATACAATTCAAACCCAAGGGATACAACCAGCACCCCATTGTCATAGGGTTGTATGTGCTTTTCTCACTTTTGTTTTATAGTATCAAGCATGAATGAAATTTCACATATTTCAAGTTTAAACTGCACCTTCTCCATAATGTGGAGATAAATAGAAACACTTGACTGAAAGCAGGTAGCTGTGCCTGCCCTGTTACTGGAAAGCCATGAGAGTCACTGGAGGTGTCTTCTACCACCAGTTAATTGATAAAACTTGCCCATGCATTTCCCTTCACATTTCTTTATCAACTTATCAGTGATAAAAAATGCTCCTCTGTAATCTGGTTTAAGGGTGGAAGTTGAAGTGACATATCAGTCCCCTATTTCCATGAGTGCTTTATTTCCAATTGTCTTGCCTGTGGAAGTTCTCAGATCCCGAGGCAGATGGAGAGGAAGCTGCAAGCTGACACTAAAAGCACACACGGGGAGCTCGGTGCCTCTCACCACATTTTCAATTAGTGTCTGTAGGTGTTAACAGTGTGTATGTGGTGTCCCAGGCACAGCCTTATCTTACATCATTCACGGGAATTTAAGCAGGGGAAAATCTGATGAGAGCAGATGGCATGGGCAGTAATGTCTCTTCTGGTCTTCTGACTTCTCAGCATCTGCTTTGAGTTTTGGACCATCACTGTGTTCCCAGAAACACAGTCATTAGGGGTAAACACAGTCCGTTTTCATTAGTGTGGAAACCAAGAGCTGAAAACTGCTTTCTTCTGCTTACAGTATAACAGAACTAATGGAACAACTCTAAAAGACAAAGGATGTTTTTTCTCATTGCTGTTGGAGAAACATTTTGCTCTCAAATTGCGTTCCACAACTTTTTTCTTACTTGCGTAACCTCAATAAAAGTCATGACCAGATGAAGCTCTTGTGACGATCCTTCTGTGTTCAACATGCCTAAATAAATGAGGCTGTGGAGGTGGAATCTCTGGAAGGGTGGGATCCCCTCAGCCCTGTAGCCAAAAGCAGGCCCTTAATGTGCTCTTGTAACACCAGATCTCTCTCTTACACGATGTCTACTGTCCAAACCCATCCCAGTATTTGGAGGGGAGACTGAGCTGGTGTCTTGTCTCAGAAGACGATAGTTTTGAGAATCTGTGAGGGGTTTGAAGTCCCACCAAATCTAAATATGTTCTTCCAGTTGATAAAAAATGAGGTGCATTCTCAAGGTCATGTTGATGTTTAATTGTTCCTTTAAAGTTCTGTAATTGCTGGTGTAAAAGATACCCTGATCCAAAAAGATGTAAAAAACCTCAAATGTTTTGCTGGGGTCCAGAGGGCACTTTACACAGAACGTGGGCAAGGTACAGGACATGTAGCTAAGTGCTAGGAGAGGATTGACTAAAGGAAAATGTAGTGTGCAACTTTGTGTTGCAGCAACAAATCCAGGAAATATAAATTTTTATCTCTGAATTCTGAAGCAGTTGTCACTAGAAGTTTTTTCTTTTTAGCTGAGTGAGATATAAATTTGTGAAAATCAAGCAAACCAGAGTATTACCTTGTTAATTCTACTTCTGAATTTTCTTTACTCTTTTTCCCAATAATAAAAATAAGTTTACACTAGTCTCTGTACATTATAGCTCATTTCTCTCCTGTAGATACCTTGTGGGAAGCTCAAAATAGAACAATGGAGAAGTAATGAAGGTAAAACATCAGTTTGCTCACCTACTGAAAATATGATCAGTGCAATTTGTCAGACTCCTGTGCCCATCACTAGGATAAGCATTGATAAAGATTCATCCTTACAAGTATGAGTCCTTAGGTGAATGCTTAGTGTTTCTTTCCTTCCAAAATTCTTAGCTAACAAATATAATTTCCGTGCTACTCATTGCACTGCAATTTGTGATCCTTTGTAACCACACTGTAAATAAGTCTGCGTCCTGACACTTCCTGTATTTCTAGAATTGTTCTTAGATATTCCTAAATATTGTGGAAGTTGGTAGCCACACTTCAGAGAGCAGCAGGTCCTCCAACCAGCACAATCTTAGAACTTTGGGGGGCTGAATTAGATGTGCTTCATGTAAGTCATGTCCACACAGAATTTGCTGTGAAACTTGGACTGTATACCAACAGACATAAACATGGTACACTTGAATGTGACCTTTAGACTGCCTCTGCAGGTTTCTACACGCTGCAGAGCTGAGTAAACAAAGGATAATATTTACACTCAGCAACTTTTTGAAGATACTTCTATTTGTCTCAAATCCCAATGACACGCATCTTTTTTAGATGAATTAATTTCTGCAACTTTTATTGTCTGGCCTATTCCTGGCTACAGAATGAAAGTATTGACCTTGACTCAAGAAATCCATAAAGATAGAAGGAATCAATTTAAAAAATAAAGTGCTTGTGAAGGAGATAAGTTGGCTCTAACACTTTGAACTATGTGGGCTTGCAGATCATTACTGCAATGCTTTCGAACTCTGTTAGCACCTCTGCCTTGTTGACATTTTCATGTTGACCTAAATATGTAAAAACCCAGTCATGTTTCTTGTTATTGTGTATTACAAGTTGGTGCAATGTGGCTATACAGTGAAAAGTCATTAGGCCTGCAGATAAACTGACTTTTCCTTGGCTGATGAAGCAACACACAAATCAGTCACAACTTAACTTCCCCATCCCCTCTTTTCCATGTGTTTTCATCCTTCTTCAGACTACTTTCTGTGCTTCATTATCAATTTCACTTTAAAAGAATGAATTAGAAAGGGAAAACTTCAAAGATATGAGTTTAAAAATGTAGCTGTTTCTCTTCTTAATTGTAAACTTTATCTTGGAAAATCCCTTCTGCCATGAAATCATGTGCCCCAAAAGCTTAATAAAAGAAATGAAAATAATTACTTTTTTGCTATGGGATTTTAGTAGATAAATCTTACCAAAGCACTCTTGAGACTTCCACAAGATTAAAATGCATGTGTTTTTACAGGAATGATGTTAGCAGACCACTGTCCTAGTGCTGCATCCAAGGGCTGCTGATACAGTACTCTGAATTATTTAAAATATAAGTGTGTAAAGATGCTTTTTCAGACTCCTCACAGACTCAAATTTGATGCTACTGTTGCTGTTCCTATTTTGTGTGGGTTTTTTTCCAATAGATTATTTCAAAGTAAATTTATATTAACTGCATAAATCTCACTGTGCTTCCATGAGCTGTATGTTATGGTCGCATTATATTTGCAGGGGATAAGATTGGAGCACACAGAGGTCACTGGTGTGACCCTCTGAAGTAACTTGCACTGAGGTTAAGTTGGCATCACATCCTGAAGGGAGGCTGCAGCACTGGGTAAGGGCAAAGCCACAAATGATTCATATCCCTAAGGCACTAGTTTGTAGCCCAGCACCCACTTAGGATGCTCCTTGGAGCCTTTTCACAGTTAAAAGCAAGTCACTGTGCTGTCGCTCACTTGTGTAGCAACTCCTTCAGGTGACTTCAGTGGGACCACTATGACAGACAAGCAGTACCTTAGGATTGCACTGTGGCCCTCACAATCCTCCACAATCTGTATCCAGGCACGGTCATTTGTAGTGGTACCACAATTTACCCCTGTGAAATGACGAATTTCAGAGATAAAAGGAAAAGCTGTGTACAGCAAATGCTGTTCTGGTGGCTCCTGTTGGCTCCTTGTTTGGGAGTTCTCAAAAGAAGAGAAACAGGAACCTTATGCTTTTCCCCTTCAGGAAGAGCTCCTTCTGTCCATGTTTTTAATTCTGCCTCTAAAACTACAGGGCAGAGAGGCAAATGCACATGAATGCCTTACACCGTAGGAGCTCACACTGAGCTGAAGCAGCCCTCCAGTGGCTCCTCCACTGAATCCCTCACTCTTGTTATGGACTAATGTGAGTAGGTGAAACTCGGGAAGCACTTCAAGTGTTGGCAGGCAGACTAACAATAGCCCTTAAGGGATACTTCTGTAATGATGCCTAAACTGGAGTGCTGGGTAACTGACAGATTTGGCTTCCCTGAGCATGGATGTGATTTTAGAATGAGATTCAGATGGGCTGTTATTTCAGGATCCACTTGAGGAAAACTTGCAACTGCTAAAGTGATCTTAATGCAAATGAGTCACATTCCCACCTATATTGTAATGGCACAGGATGCCCTTCCCATTTCTGACAACCGTGTGCATACAAATAAGGGTTGTTGCCATCATAAAGAGCTCCCAGCCCAATAACTGATCCACAAGCAGGTTATGACAGAAGAGAGGACCCCCAAACACCCTTGTGTGTGACATCATGCCATACCTACGATCGTCTGTGCCAGGGAACCCTTCTTCACTCCCTTGGCTCAATCTGTTCTGTGATTAACCAAGCAACATCTCATCACTATGGGAATAGTCACAAACACTGTGAAGGGATGAAAGCCATTGTGCTGGTGTCAAACTGACGGCAAGAAATGTTGGAGGGGTTGCCAGCATTGTAATCATTTCAGAAGAGCTTAAAGGAGTTGTTAAAAAGGAAGTGCCTCATCATCCTGGGAAATAGAGGCATTCTTGGCCTTCAATCAGGTATTCCTCAGAGCTAGTGACACATTTATGTGATTATAACGGCAAATGACTCTTCTGTCCCACTCTGTTTGTATAATAGATGGAGAATGAACATGCTTTTTAGGATGGAAGGAATAGGGGAGGATGGAATATTTACATTTCAAATATGGGAAATTGTTAAAATTTCTTTATTAATAAAGAAAAAACCAAACTCACCAAAAGCCAGAAAACCAAATTAGGATTTTAACTTCAAAGGTGTAAGTCTCAGGCAGGAGCTTGCATCAAACTTGGGCAAATGTAGCTGTTCTATTTCTTGGCCAACCTGGGGCTTATCAATTCCCATTGGAGCTGTTGTGTGCCTGTTTTCTGCTGATTTTTGTCAGCCCACTCAAAGGACAGGTAAAGCTTTTCTGAAGCCAGCTGATACAGGTCCAAAATCTGCCATAAGCTAAAATGGTGCAAATCATATTTGATCAGATATAAAGAAACTGAAAGCAGAATTTGGCCCGTTGCATTTCACAAGTGCAGCACAATATTACACATACAGATCTCTTGATGCTTGTGCTGACTCTGCTGACAGTGCTAACGAAATTTTCAGTTAAAATCACTATTGAAATTAGTCATCTGGATATGTTTGCTTTGCTGTATCTATTTCACAGAAGAGTTTTATATCTTTGAGGTGAAGAGACCAGTCCAAGTAAGTGTTTAATAGCTCCAACTGCCCTCCAAAACTTGTTCACAGAGTCTAGTAGGAAAGAAAAAAAAAAAAAAAAAGCTGAAATTAAAGGATTCTGCAATATATAATTTTAAATTTTGATTTATGCACTTGGCAGTCAGTCTTTACCAATTAAAGACATGCGTAGGGTTTTTTCATCTTCTCCAAATGACAACTGTGTTATTACTTAGCTGGTCTGTTTTGTCAGAGTGTGCCAAGCCCTGGCTCTGCCACAGCCAGGGAACTTGCTTTGCATCTCTCAAGGCCCACTCTGGGAAGTGGTGAATGATAAAGAGCCAAAGTGACAGTCCAAAATTGTTCAGGGAAACCTTTAAGTGCTTGGAGAGACTTTTCTTTCATGTTTTAACTACACAATTTCAATTGCAAAAGCCTTGTTCCCTACACCAAACAACTTTCAGCAACAACATTAAAGGAATTCTAAGTTTTCAGTAAGCCCTGACATTCAAGGGCTGAGGTTCCTCAGAGAAAGGCATATTGAAGGGTTATATCACTGGGAGATTTTCCTTTGGATTCATATTGTAAGAGATGGATTAATCTTTCGAAGTTCAAATGATCTGAAAATGACAGATGTCATAATTGGATTTCTATTTCTTTTTAATGAATGTGCCAGCATGGATGTGGCCCTGGGTAACCTGTTTTAGCTGCCCCTGCTTGAGTGGAGGGACACTCAATCCCAGAGGAACTGGCCAGCCTCAACTCCTGTGGGATTCTGTGCATCCAACAAGATTTACACCTCATTTATACTTGGCCAGTGGACTGAATAAAATGAATACTCCAGCATAACTCAATCCTTAAACTATGTATTACAGGTTTATGAGTTAATATAAATAAATGCAACAGAAAGAATGATTCATCTTCACCCCCTGAGAAACTGTAATAGCTTACACTAGATAGACTGTCAGTATAGAATAAACTATTTGCCATACTGGTACATAGTTCTTAACACTTATCTATATTAATTCCCTTTGCAGCAAAGAAAAATCCTGAAATTTTAAAATGACACTTTGCTTAGTATCAGAATGAAGCTTCTGCGCCTTTAGGTGGAAATAATTGGTATAATTTTACGATACTCAAAACCGAACAAGAATGGAATCTTTTTGCTCTCGGGAAATTTATCTTGTTTTTATCATCAGAACAGTGAATATGGAGAATGAATAATCTCTATTGTCAAAAATATTTCTATATACATAAGTTAAGAATGTAGTGCTAATTAACACTGGTAAAATTAGATTAATTTCATAGTCCTAATGTGCTAGTCATTTTGGTAGTATCCAGACAATACTTCAGGATACATGCTGAGAAAGAATATGTTCTTAAATGCTGCCTATTAAATGAGCCAAATAAATGAAACCATTGTTATATTGAAAAAAATCACCCATGTCAAGGGCATGGAGAGACAATATAATAAAAGGACAAGAAGAGCTGACTGCATTTTTGGATGCCAAAGTAACTTTTATATGTGAAGTTACAAACTCAAATGGGACTTGCTGCACAACCCCTGTAGTCTCAGTTCTGCCAAAGGATTGACAGCAAAACCTTTTCCAACGTAACTTAAAATGGTGATTTTTCCATCTTCTTGACAATAGGATACAATCATGCACAGTTTGTGGCTAACACTCCTTGTTGAATGGATTTTTTCATACCGATACAGAACAATCATTTAAAAGGAACTGTTTTCAGTAGACTATGGTGAAGTCCTGTTAAACACTACAGGAAAGCCTTACTTTTTCTCTGAGTCTCCATTTTAATTCTGGTTTGTGTCTTTTGCTATCGGTATAAGTATTAAAAAAAAGTATTAATTTTATTCAGGCAGTACTAATGAAAACCCCAGGCAATATTATTTCTCATATGGCAAAGCTAACCTTTATTATATTTGTATAAAACATCAATTATGTGTAAAATACATTTGTATAAAATATTCCCCCTATTAATTTATCTTCCACTTCCAGCAGAACTAAGGATATTGAATGTCTGGTTCCCAGTCTTTGTCTTGCAGCTAAATAAAGAAGTGGTATGGAAAGCTACATGCAAATGGAGAAAGTCAAGGCCTTTTACTTGTTTAATTTTAGTTACTTTTATAACTCTTTAGGTTGGAAGTTGTTCTTGAGTTTATCATCTAAGTTTTCAATATAAATACCCCTCTCTGTTATATGCTGTTACATTGCTCCTCTTGAATAGCCTCTCTTTTGTCTGTCCAGAAAGATATTTCATTTATAATTATATTTTTTTTGTTGCTTTTTGAATTATTCTTTTGATATATTCTCTTGATAATAGGCCCAGTCCATATGCAGAAGATGTGCAAAAAGGCTGCAAACCCGCTCCACTGCTTTTTATCAATAAAGCAGTAAATATTTGAGTACAATAATAGTGATGTCTATTTTTCTGTGGACTATGGGATGGTGGCAATCTGTGATGGATCCAATGTCCTGGAATAATCTCTTATCTTCCAGATGAACGGTGTTGGAAGTGGAAAGAAAGAACTGAGAGTCCTGCAGGAGAATACATCAAGGTAAAGAGCAGCTTCTGCTGGAGTGAAGCAGATGTGACGTGATATAATGTTGTTTTCCAGGTTGACAGAATCCTACCTAGAGAGTTTCCTGAACATAAGGTAAGGTAACTTTCAAATGTGATTGGAGTCACTAATTAATTGTCTTGTGTTCTGTGGATATTCCACCTTTATCTGCAGAGGCATGTCTAGGAATCCAGAGGCTTTCAGAGTAAAATGGAGCTGGCTTAACACTCAGCATAATTAAAAAAACCCAAACAAAGTGCTGTATACTTTCCTCTTGGGTATGCACACACTTTCCTGTCTTCAGTCCAGAAAAATTGGGCTTTGCTGTTAATGACATAAAGAAAATCCATAGGATTTTACTGGACGGTCTTTCTTATGTTTATATTAGGTTTGAAACATTCATATTCAGTTTTTTGTGGTTACTTATTAGATGGTCAAAGGATGTATTTGTGAGCTTTATTTCAGACTCAGCAGGAATGCTGTGAGAAGAATTATTCCTCTGAAATTTTAACTAAAAAATGCTAGAATTGTGTCAGAGACTAATCTCTTGCAAATTCCAATGTCATGTGTTAGACTTTTGAGCTTTTTCACATTATTGATTCTGAATCCAAATTTGAGCTTTGGCTAATTTTTATTCTGATAGACATAGAGCAAATTAATGAATTAACAGAAGGGTTGTTACATATCTGAGATAAGCATAATAACATTTCTGTAATTTTAGATTTGTCTCAAAAAATGTTTTGTACATGTAGGAGTTGAAAATATTAAGGAATCATGAAACTCTTAATTAGGCATCAGTATTCTTCTCACTCACCACAGTCAGTACCAGAGGAGGGTGTTCTCTGAGAAAAGAGAGAAGTTTGCCTGTGAGAATGGGATTTCATAGTAGGACAGCAGTGACCACTCAAGTGGGGTTCAGAATGCTTTGTAGGTCCATGTCATGAGAATACTTTGGGAGGAGTCTCAGTATCACAGTAGAATTGGATTTTTTGGGGTTTTTTATTGTTTTGTTTTGTTTTGTTTTTTTCTTGAGCAGAAACGGGCCTGTAGTCTTCACATCTGTAATATGACCACAGCAGACATGACCTATGTAAATGGTAGATAGTCCAGACTTATATTAAAAAGGTACCTTTAGAAAATGCATAAGGGATGGAGTAAAAAGAACTGTGTAAACCTTGTGAATCTGTTAGATTTTCCCTTCAGTGTGAAGCTCTTGCTTTGACCATTTGTCAGTTGTAACTCAGCAGAGTTTACACAATGCCTGCTGCAGTATGTCCCACCTAATGGTTAGACCTTCAGCAATTCTGTAATAAATATAAGTAATAATGCAGATAAATTGTGGCACAGAATTGTGTGACAGAGGATTTGCAGAGTGCAAATTCCTTGAAGTGTAGAGCATGTTCTGAAACGGCCTGTGTGGCACAGCAAGTTTGTTGTGTCAGTCCTGCTAACAAAGGGATTTTTGTGGAGAGGAGTCTCACTGAGAAGGAAACAGGTTTTTTGTAGGTTTTACTAATCAGCACATATTGCTAAGCTTAATGTTTCTATTGCCTCCTACAATTAATTACAGTGTTTATGTAACTCCATAATTAATTCTGGAGCATCTGATTTGTCTTTTGACACCTAACATTGATTTTTGTGGGGCTAAGCCACTTGAAACTGTACATATGTGATCATAAATTATATGGTGAAGGCCAGAGAGAGAAGTTTATGCCTCTGTGATCTAATTATTTTCATGTAATCCATGATGCATTTTTTTCTCTCTTCCCTGTCAATACCCAAATCCACCATAAAAGAGATTTGGATTCTCCACTTCTGCTGGTTCTAACAGGAAAAGTATGTCCAGCAGGTAATAAATGTTTCATGTTTGCAACACTTGCATTCCACCTTTTTCCTAGAACAAGGGGCCATATAATCCATTCTTGCTAAAGGCAGTTCTGAATGCAAAATATAAAATACATAGAGTTGTATACTGAAGAACCATTCAACTCTATTTGAAGTGATGAGAAACTTTATAGAACCTGGACAAATTTGTGTTTAGTCTGACTCAGACTCCTTCCTCTAAGAAGGTTGTGTCCAACCTGTAGAAAGCAGAATTCTTGACAAATGGGAACATGTCTGAATGCAGCTTTCTGAACACCTTTTATTCATAAATCTCTAGACATATCTAAGGGCTCCACTACTTTTTATCGTTATTTTCACAACAGAATATTTTTACTATATTGTTGCACTCAAACTTCATTTTATTTCACTACAAAGACACATAGTTCAAGATAAGAAACAGCAGGTTGCCAACTTCTCAGAGTGTTTTTTCTTTTTTAATATTATTTTTATCTACAGAGCTTAAAATTACTCCTATGGTAATTTTCAAATACAGTTAAGAAATAGCTTGTCAAAAATTATTTATTCATCTAATGATAGATGTGAATATCTTCTGGGATTTTAGAAAGTGCCTGAGCAAGTTGGAACTAATGAAGTTTAAGCATCTAATATGTTTAGCTTATCTTAAAAATCCTGTGAGATGCTAATATAAAACGTTTTAGACCCAACCACATTTTCAAAAGTGCCTTAGAGACACTTAATTGATTAAATTAGAAATAAACCACCCACCCTAGTAGTTAAAACCCTGAATATAAATATGCAGGAAGTATTGTTGCATTTGAGAAGATTTAAGGTTGGAAAAGGAACAAGGCTTGTAGGGAGAAGTGGCTGATACCACTGAAAACCAGCACACTCTTCCAATCCTTCCCTTCCATCTCTGTGGTGTGCCTGACAGCCTGTTTGCCTTTTCCAATGCCATCAACTAATATTAAAATGTATTGCTGCCCTGAGAAAACCTTGCACTTCAACATGAATATCAACCTGTTACTTATTAAACCAGGAGAGGTTAAAAAATGTCCCCTATTTTGTACTTAAAGAAAAAACCCTAAAGCCTGAGAAAACATAACAGGAGGTCACCTTGGGATTGTGTGTAGTGACAGTACCAATGCACACCTCTTTAAGAAGTGCTACATCTTCCAAGAACCATCTTTCCTGTTTGAAATAGAGATCAGAAGAGCCTCCAAGCAGCAGAGTAGCAAAACCAAGCCTCAATTATTATTCTATAGAGAGAGAAACTGCAGCTCTTCACTATTCATGACAACGGCAGCCAAAGCCCTTTGGGTTTTAAGGGAATGCTATTAGATATCCTCAAGCAACCCTGTGTCTAGAGACCCTTTATCAATGCAAGCAGCACTATGTGCTGCACTTAGCTGCTGGGCTTAGGCTCCTGGGTGTTCAGGCCAAACTGGCACTGGTATTACATAATACTTTGGAATTCCAGATCAATGTTCTCCTAAGAGTGGTTGAGCAGACCAAGGCCAGGAGAGTACAAACTGAGTGCAGCTCCACCTTATTCTCATCAAAGCCTCAGTGATGGATGTGACGCTCTGCACTCATAGACCATACCAGCATTTTGATTTCCTGCTGTGCAATTTTGCTAAGCCAAATGTGAGTGAGTGTCTGCTATGACTTTGCAGAAAAATCTGTGCGATTGCCTCTGCATAAGGCAGTGAGATGCCTTGGTGCTGTAAATCACCTCTTGAGACCCCTGTATTTCTACTTTAATGCAGAGGGAACAGAGAGGGGACTAAGTTCCTGACTAAGCTTGATTACCAAAAGTTAGGCTGAAGTTACTCAGGTTTACTTTCAACTTGAATGGAAATGCAAGAGGCTCATTTGGTGAAGGAAAGGCAAGACATGTCCTGAGCTGGCTCTGTAAGAGTATTTTAGGTCTTCTTACAGGAGCTAATGACTTGTATCTTTTATTTTCATTTGTCTCTTCAGGTTCTGCTCACTCTCACTGAAAATGGTCTATTTATACCTGGTCCATTTGTACCAGGTTTTGGATATTTTGTCTAATTGTCCTGAAGGAGAGTTTTTCAGTTATGCCATTTCAATAAATTGCACATTCTTTGCTATATTTTTACCTTCTGTTCCTTTGCTTTTGAAGGCTTAGCTGGAGAGTGAGAGCTGCCAAAATTGCAACTGTGCAGTATTTCCTGGCCTGGCAAGTTTCACATTTCTTCCTCACTGACAATGCCATGAATTACTGAAAGATAATGAGGTTGTTGCCTTTTAAGCCTTTCCCATACCTGTCTTTGTTCATCTGTAGAGATTTCATATTCTCTCTTAAATGACTAAAATTGAAGTGTTTCCAAAATAGTAGAAGGGAAACATGTCCACAAAAACTCCTTTCCCTGATACTGGTAAGGTACAGGACAATTAAAAGCAGCTTTTATTGGAATTGATCAAAGCCCTTTACACGGGGGAGAAGAAACATAATATGTATATGCGGTGCAGAGCTCAGATTAGGCCTGAGTGAGCCTAAAAGCTCCTGTAAGCTCAAAATCCGGTGATTTAGGTGTCATCCCTTCTCTCCCACAGGGAAGACTCTTTCAGAAACATACACTTCAATCATACAGTTGAAGCACTGGAGCTCTGTGACATGTATCTGTCTCCTAAGGATATACAGATACACTCATAAATATTCTGCCAGACATGAATATGTTTTCCACCTTAGGAACTTGGTGAGAAAGAACATTGTGGCTTGTCACTTGAATGCCAAAGTTTCAAGTTGATTTACTATAGACAGTCATAAATTGAGGAGGAGTTGAGGCCACATCTCTTCTCTGTTGTTCCATTGCTGCACTGGGTGACTAGAAGAAACCACTGATAACAGCAACATACATCTATAGGTCTCCAGAGTGCCTTTTGAGGCAGCAAGTGCCTGCTGCAGAGAGCTCTGCACCTCAAAATATATGGTAGTAATTAGATTACTGCTAATTAAGTTTAGTAATCCAAAGGCTCAAGCACTAATGAGCTAAAACGGGAAATATGAAAAAAACAGAAATACCTTTCGTATAACTTTTTATGTTTTCCATTTCATAATTGCCTAACCTGCACAGAGATTTGCTGTCACATGTCCCATCTCATTTGAATTTGTTATTCTTGGATTTCTTTTCCTTTGGGGCAATCTTGTTTGTAGTTGCTGTTTGCTTACAGGATTGGAAATAGAAAAAAAATCACTGCCTGTCATAAAACAATTTACCTGAGAGAAAACAATAACACCACTGAGGCAACTGTACAGTTACACTTCTTGGTAAATATGTGCTTTTTACTGATTGCCTTTATTTTCACAATTCCTCTCTCACAGCCTTTGACAGCTTCTGATTCCCAAGGATAAATTCCCTCTTGCTCCAAAGCAGGTTACATCAGTTAGACTGATAAAAGTGGTTGTATTAGCAGTGGGTGATATCACAGAATGGAGACAAATCAACAATCAATACTGGTAATAATCTGTCATTAAAAAAAAAATAAATTAAAATGGCAGCAAAATTGATATCTTCAATTTTTTCCTCCATGTTTTCAAACCATGAATCAAGATTTTGAAAAGCAACCAACTGAATTTAGTTTGTATGGAGCACATTTTAATGACATCTGGGAAGGTAATGTTAGTTTTGTTTCTTTGCATATTTTCAAAAGCTTCTTTTGGTCTTAACTGTGTTGGATAGCAATTTTATTCTTCTGGTCTCAATTTTCTACAAGTTTTACCTCTTGATTTATAATGTGTTATTGTCCATGGCCCTATTTTTGTAATTTAATAAGTATTCTTTTCTTATTACTTCATGGATTTTTTCATCTCTACAGTGAAAGTTTAAAAATGAGTAGCTTTCCTTGATTATTATTTTGTAGCATTTGGAAAAATAATGGCATTGTAACTTGCTCTCACTCGTGCCATTCTGTTAAACTCACATCAACAATCAATGTGTTTTGTAATTGTTTCTGGCTTCCTGGAATTGGTTATTTAAAAGCTCTGGGGTTTAGACTTTATTCTGCTTGCACGTAAGAAATGCAGTAGGATGATTGGTTTTACCTCAACTATCCCTTTTTTTGCTCTAGGAGGAATTAGTCTTTATCTCTCAAGGTAAAGTGTAATATAGATTTCCTAGCACACTGGATGGAACCCTTTTGATTTAGGAAATTATCTTCTGGACTAGCACCAGTCTTTTAAGATACACATTTCATATTGTAGCCTGTGTGTTAATGCAACATTTTTCTCTAGATAGAAACTATAAATTGATATTAGGCTCCCAAGCATCCTTTACTTTTTCTGGTTTTATGGTCTGTAAAAAGTGTCATTTATATCCCATCTCATGCTTTATCTGTTATCATACTGAGCATTCAAGATCACTTTCATATTATCTTTCAATGAATCAAAGAAAGGTAATTCCACCTTTTTTCACAGTTTTTTTCTCAAATGCAAGGAACATATTTGGGAAGTCTCAAGTTTCTGCCCATGAAACAGATACAGGTTCTATCCTTTCAGTTGCTCTGTAATGCAATATCTTTCTCAGACATTTTTCTGTAATGGCTTTTGTACGTGGGGATGAGAAACAGTAGCTTATATCTAATAAATGTCAGACAGAAGATGTGCCAAATTTTCAGTGGGAAACTGCAGTGAAGCACACAGCCTAAAAGCTGAAATATATTGTTTGGAGTCACAGGCTAGTAAGGATTGTTTGATATGTCCTGATCCTTTGCTGCTAATATTTTTGGTGGAAATTAAACTCTTTAGGTTAAACCAGGTACTCAGCTTGCTCTCTCATCAACAGCTTCCTCAGGTTTTTGTTTTATTTACAACACCCTTGGAATCAGGAAATTTAAACTCGCAGAGCTCTCCCATTATACCCTGCTGAAACAAAACCAGTACAGACAATAAATACTAGTCAGTTATTTATGGAGAAAATAAGAATTCACGTCCTCCTCAAAAAATCACTTTCCTTTGCAGCCAAGAAATGGTACCATCTTCCAACATTGTAGAAATATTTGAAGCTCAGGAATACGTATTTTTCTTATTAACCTCTCTCCATAGCAGAACAGCATGGGTTACATATGGGAACACAGTTGGTGCTGCACTCCACTGGCCAGTAAAGAGTAGAGGGGATGGATTTCAGGGTTGCCAGAAGGATATCTGAGGCCTTTTCCAGTATCTGCCTGAATAGCACTGCTCCAAGGGTAGCCTCCTTTTTCCCTCTGCACAAATGCATCCTGGTCTGAAAATAACAGATTTTGGTTTTGCAAATTTGGATAAGGATTTTCTTTTTCTCAGTCAGTATGGTATTATCACATGCCTACTGCTTTTATTCTTCGCAGCAGACATTTTAAAAATGCAACTTAAAAATAAAATCTGACTGCAGCAAGGGAGGGATTATCACACATTAATTTGATATGCTCGCTCTGAGTGGTTTTATTGCTTTTCACAACAATTTAAAATTTCAGTATTCATAACCCATTTTAGAAATTATCATCAGAGGACATTCATCTTACCCATGAAGGACAGATGATACACATTTTTACAGCTTATTAGGCTCCTAGATTTACCCTGAACACACACACACCAGGTCTGCTTGAAATATTGGCCTCCTACACAGCTACATGTAAATTACTGGGTAGACGGTCCCACTGGGGTTCCTGTTTTGTACCCTGCAAGTATCAAGATTCAGTGTGCCAGTGAGGATCCTAATGATAGCTAAGAGTGCCGAAACTTTTGGTTTTCATGGCAACCACACAATCTGTTGTACAATAACTACTGCTTTGTCACTTGTTTCAAGTTGAGATTTGAAAACAGTTGGCAGTAGAAAAGCATCTCTCTATGCCTTCTCTCTACTGGGTCTGATATTCTTGCCTGATGTGTTTTGTTAGCACACAAGATACATCTCTCTTCATGGAGCTAATTAGCAGGGGGCTTTCAGAGATGTTAATGGCTGTGTGATCAGCTTGCTGTTCGTGCCACTGCGATGATAATGAGAGTTTCCTCCAGGGGAACACTGATCTGATCCTCAGCGGTATCAGCTGCAGCTCATGAAGGTTATAGTCAGAAGTGTCAAGGAAAGGTGTAATGTCAGCAAGAAAATACCTATTTGCTGCAGAAATCCAATTAGATATCAGCTAGGTAGGGCTGAACACGGTGAGTTGTGGGGGGATATTACAGAGAGAAAAGGCCTTTCACTCCCCTAAAAGTCTGTTGTCTTTCCCAATGACTCTGAACTACAGTCCCAGAATAGTGTCAGGACAGATCTTGTTATTGATGGTCTGATATCCCAAAAATAGTGTTAATTTATACAGATCTGTGTAAAATAGCTAAATTCCATCTGCTATTCCAAATGGTAATAAGATGTTGCCTGTTGAAAGCCATGAAAATGACCCAATAACTTTTAATAGGCCCAGGATATTAATTTCTGTGACAGTCTTTAGGACATGAATCCAAAAAAGCAGACAAATGCCTGCCTAACTCTAACAGGAATGTTTTCAGAAGGGTGATCTACTTTAGGATAGACCTCAGTATAGTTAAAACTTTTCTTGAGAAGTGTGATGACAAGGGAATTAGATCTATTTCCTTTTTCTTTTTTCGCGTGCACAATTGTAACAAATTTATCCAACAGGTACATTTCTATGTCTTCATGGTACCATAAGAATCTCTAATTGACTAAGAAGAAGCAGTCAGTATAACCAGTTTGATCTGGTTGAGTTGATCAAAGAGTTTAAGACCCAGGGAAAGCAGTTAGGTCATCTAATCTGACCTTCTGGGTACCACTTGTACGTTGCATTGTGTGAGACCCAAATATTGAAATGCTCTTATTGCACTTTGAGGGTCCTGGACAGTGTGTCACACACAGGAAGGAGATGCACTAACCTTGCAACTGTTTCTGGTAATCAGGTGAAATTTGCTGTGGTAGTCATGAAACATGTTCCTCTGTCCTCTGCTTTTGAAGTCATATATTGTTAAAAAACCCCCATCCCACCAGCAAAGAAAAACCCTGGTGATCAATATAGCCCTGAGCTGGTCAATAAAACAGTCATCAAGCCAGTGACTTTGCCATACTCCCTGGTAGCAGCTGTTCATCCCACCGGGTGTCTCAGCTCCAGCTGTGGCCAAACACTGACTATCAGAAAAAAAATAAGGGAAGATTGAAAATCCCGGAGTAACAGCTCTCTCATGTAGTGCCTCCGTGTCAGAATAGGCTTGGCTCCTGCAGAGTGCAGATATACCTGATTCAGTGCCACCAATCCGGGCTGCTCTAGTGGTACCTCACCCCGGGTAGCTGCCTTTGAATATCTGCCCTTTTGCTCCCTGCATGTGATCTGCCCTACACGTTCCCTTTTGTTTTGCTAAAATAGGTGGTCTAAAGCTTTCAGCAGAATGAAGTGACCTGTTCAGAGACAAGCTGCGATGTTTAAGTGCATTTGCCTTTTAGCAAACATAATATGCATCAAATAATTTATCTCGGTGAAGGCTAAATAACACTTCACTGTGCTAACCAGAGAGCTGCAAACTTCTATTGCCTCAAATAGCATTTTGTTGCTTTGAGAATGGTTTTCTTCATAAAAGAAAACAGCGCTGATTAAGGGTTGTTTGGAATTAAAATATTGAGTATTTGGGTTGTCAAATACAATCACGAAACGAACAATTGGAACATGAAAAGCAATTTTCATTTTCAATGTCTAAATTGATTAATTAAGAAAGGATTAGACTGGCATGGACAAGAAATGTCAATAGGCAACAAGTGTCAACGTGGTAATTTGGCCTAGTCTTTAAGTATATGTGTTTGCTCTCTGCCTAGGTCCTTCATCCATAATTTACAAATCATTGATGGGCTAAAGATACACAGACAGGCATTATAAAAATATGAGGATTCCTCCAGTCCCAAGATTTGGGGTTTTCATGATGAAATAGTCAGAGTATCTGTGTGATTCAGGAAGCCAGGCCCCATTCCCCAGTGGAATACACAAACACAGCTGCTGTTCTGGAAAATACACAGCCAACATTAATGTGACAGAAAAGGGAGGGAGGGAGCCAAGGGGTGTGTGGAGGTTAAAAGGAGCTCTGATCAGAGCCAGAAATAGATGAAGTTCCTATACAGTGCTGGCTTTCTGGCCATATGTTGCAAGGTGGGCTAAGTATAGGTCTGGATGCACATAATCTGGAGTTTTAGGCCTGCCACTGGCCCAAGTATTGCCCCACATTTATTCTCCCCATGATTGTGGTGTGAAATAGCAGGAGAGGCAATCACTGTCTCCGGAAGTCCTGGGCTGTTTATGCTTTTGCTTTTTCTTTACAAGATATTTTGAATAGCTGCTCTGGGAAGAGGCTTTCATGTGTGGAATTTCCCCTAACACTCTCACTTGAGAGTTTGAAGTGCTGCTACAGACATTTTGACAAAACCTGTCAAAAGGGGCTTTCATTGCCATTTAGTTCCTCTTGCTGTCTCATCTAAGTCTAAAAGAGCCACAGATAGAGCTGTTGAACTGCATTTGTGAGCCTCAGTCCTGGGATTGTGGCTAACCAGGGAGAAGATTTTCCCATTCACAGTCACTTTCCCAGTAAGTTCCCAGATATTTACTAGGAGTTGTGTTTTCTTTGGAAGTTTCCCGTGCTCTCCCTGTGGATTGCATCTCTTGCTGTGATCTGAGAGATTTCTATTCAGTTTTCTCAAAGCATTGACACAAATCCTGGTGGCACTTCCAGAAGCTCTGGCTAGGGAACAGTTAGACTTCCTTTCTTCTGCTTCCCTTGCCTTCCTTATCCGCTGTCTCAGGAGAATAGGAACCCTGTCCCCCGAGACTGGATTTCCCAGAAGGGGCTGTCTCCTGCATATCCATGTCAGTGATTATTGTGTGTTTTGTTTTGCATTTGCATTTGTCTTTCTGGTATACAGTGGTTACCATCAGCATTGACTTTAAATCAATTCCCTGACGTTGACAATGGCTGTAATTGATTTTCACAAGGTAATTATCTTTGTTGTGGAAAAAGTCCAGATATAATTCATGTTAAACTGTACTGAAACCCGTGAGCCAAACCATTGTAAGTCTGAGTGGTTTTGCAAGATCAGCCCTCCAGTTCTAAGTGTGTATCACTGCAAGATGAAAGGCACTTTCACAGGGCTGTCAGGTAGAAAATGAAGGTACAGCAATTAATGTTAGGAGTTTGATGTGTTGTGTATACATAGATAAATTCACATGTGATTAGATACTTCCATGTACAGCAAAATGTCACCCCCTTAGTGAACTGAACATCATGTGGACACTTTAAGAAGGGCAGGTGAATTTTGAATCCATTAATTTTTCCTCCACTCTGCATTTGCTGGCAGGTTTTGTGACAGAAATAACAACGTGCACAAAGTGCTGATACCTGGTGTTACAGAAATCATAAATTTTTACACTCTTCTGAGTCCTGAATGTTTCTGTTCCCTATTAAAGATAAGCTGGTTTGGATTCTCTATCTTTCCTGAATTGTCAATTGAATGAAAACATCAGCTCTTGAAAGTGATACTGTTTCCTAATACTGAGTCTTTAAATAGGATAACACAACACTGAGGACACAGCCGAGTATTTGAGTGACTATTGCCATGTGAGGTGCTTATAAAACTGGGGCTGTGTTTACTTCAGCTCTCATAACAGACCCGTGAGTTTCATCAGGAGTTCAGCCCAGGAGCACAGAACTCACGATCAGATGTGTTTGAAATAAGTATACAGTCAATACATATCTCAGTCTCTCCTTACCACACATGTGAAGGGCTTATAGACATATTTTTTTTCCAGAAAGTCTCAGAGTTGGCAAGTGTGTCTGGGGAAACTCAGCACAGTTTCCTCACTGTCACCTGGCTTCCTTGAAAAGATCCCAGCCTTCATTCCCTTTTCATTCAAGCCATAATTGTACCACACTCATCTTTTCAAATGTGTTCTGGTGTTATGATCAGCTTCAAACACTGTGAAAAGCCTTGGAACTCAATAGCTTTATTTGAGACTTTCATTCTGTTTCAACAAAATATCATATCCAGTCATGCCCAGACATTTTCAGTTAGAAATACATTAATTTTAAAGATGGTTGTGTCTGAGTAACCTTCAGAATAAGGCATTCTTTCTAAATGTATGTTTTTGTCCAGAAGTAAACTTTAGAATGAATCTCAGTGAAAATAGAAACTAATTGTGGAAGAACTTGTATATAAAGGTCTGAAACTTAGAACTTCCCTTAGCTCTCCTCTGAGTACAGCATCCAGAGCAGTTACAAAATAAAACTGTGCATTGTCCCCTTCCTCCTTTGGAACAAAAGTTTAAGCTTAATTGCCAGCAGAATTAACAGGATTGTCTCAAAGTCTATGCAAGGAAGCAAAGAAAACAAATCTATAGAATGTTTGCGTTATAACTCATGATTTTTTATTTTTGTAACTAAAAATTAGGTACCTGTATCGCTCTAGAGCTTCTGGAGAGCTTCTGATCAAGGAAGGTCCATTTATTTTAGGATGTCAAGAGCAGTTTAACCTCAAGATGGTGCTAGATGGTTAAGTTGGCTGTCACAACAGCTATTGTTTATCATTTATGTTTTTTCAGAATGAAAATGCATCGGTAACATGTAATTGGCTAATAACCAGCAAGAAAGGATAAGGAATTCATATTAAAGTGCATCAGTTTTATAGATTAATATGTTTATCAACCCCAGCAAGACATGAATTGATTTGAAAAGATATTAATTACATTGATGTGTCAGAATAAAATAGTACTTAGGAAGAAACAGAGCATATACAAAAGCCATTGGAATCGGAATGATAGGAGATATACAATATGTAATTTGACAGCATACCTAGTTATTAGAACCAGACAGTCTGGGAGCAGTGGGAGTGTCATTCTGGCAAGTTAAAGTAATCGAAACCTGCCAGATAAAGAGTCAAGAATTAAAGTTCTTGAAGAACTTAAGGAACTTTACTTCTTCTTTCACAACAAATAATATGTAGAAGTTCTTTAATTATTTCAAATCAAGCCATTTTTGTGCTAGAAGGTGGTTATCCAGGGCATGGCTTCGTATTTAAACTGCAGCCCATTCTTGCATCAGCAGGGAAATGAGCTGTACCCTGACAACTCTCTCAGCACCAGGAGTTGTACAGGTGATGTAGCTGCAGAATGGAAGACACAGACAGTTCCTGAGGCTTTTCCCCTGCAGTTAGAGCACCACTGATTTTCTAGTCCAGCCGAACAGTGACCAGATGACCAGGGATTCATCTTCCAGCTTCCTTCCTTGTCAAACACTTAAGGGAAAGATTTTTCAAAGAGCTTGTGACAACGTTGTTACTGTTTATGGTAAAAAAAATAGTGCCAGGCTTGTATGAACTGCCTGTGACTCGATGTGGTGGCCTCTAGAACGGACCTGCTCACTTTGGAAATATCTTTGCCCCAAATGAGATGTGGGTCTGCTTGAAGATCCTGGTGCTGAGGCACATGTCCCGTGGCCAGTGGGGTAGGGAAGCTCTCTTCCCCACATAGACATTTCTGTTGTTCTTTTTCTTTTCTTTTCTTTTGTCTCTTTCAATGCTTTTTCTTTCTTTTATATTTCTTTTTTTTGACAGCAAGATTTAGTCTTTTAGAAAAGCTGCAAAATGGGAAAAAATTATGTGTCAAGTTAATTTATTTTGCATTAGAAAGGCCATTCAAAAAGATGGCTGTTTAATATATAATCTTATAAATGAATCAGCAAAATATTATGGGGACTTGGGGATGTGCAGTGACAGAAGGCTTTTTATTAATTTTATCATTTTATTTTGAATTTTGAATTTTTTATTTGCTCAGACATTTGTCTTTATATTTTCCAAAGTTTTTGTAATTGTTTAATGCAAGCAATTGCTTATGAGGTGGCTGAATCACCCAAGATAATGTTACAGAAACGTCAAAAATCTCTGGCATTGAAAAGGGCTTCCTGATCTCCTGAAATAATTGGAAATTTACCATCATGCATTTGCAGACTGAAGAAAAGAAGGTTTTACAGCCATTCCTATTTGTAAATCTGAAATTCTATAAATTAACACACTGCTGCCTATGTTGCTCAAATATTAGTTTCTGTATTGCTTATATAATGCATTTCTTGGAGAAAAAGAATTGGCTAAATGTAATTGTTTGCCTTTATAAACCAGGGAAATAGAAACTAGATTGTGTGTCCTACCCACAGATTTTTATCAGATAAAAGTATAAATAGCTTAGGAGACAGTGTCCTCTTACATGATGATCCTAGGGTTAGTGGGGCTTTTTGAGAAGATTTTTCATGTCTAGACAGTTATAAAGTAGCTGAAAGTTGATTTAAGGTTTTATTATAAGGAATATAATTCTACGTTGCTCATATTCAGTATGTATGGAAGCAGGAAGGTATTTCATGTGTAATTTTAGAAAGCAATTCGTAAGAAAATATCGTTCTGGTCATTGCAGCTACCTGAAAATCTATTAAAAATTATTTCGAATGAAAAATAGATGTATTTTAGAACAGTGGGGAAATCAGCATACTATATGTTGGGGTTTTTTTTCCCATTGAATTAAATTTCAAAGTGACATTCCAGCTGACAGACGGAGACAGTAATAAACTTCATGCTTATATAGTTCAGGCTTAATCAAGGGGAGAGTTAGGGTAAGAGTGTTTAGCTAAAAGTCATTTTAAGTCACAAGTACATAAGAATAGATGATTAATTATGTTGTCCACTTGGGGCAATGACTGTGCAGGACAAATTGCATTTGAACTTGGCTACAATAGATTTTAAAAACCGAAAGCACTGAATGGAAATAAAAAAGCTAAATTTGCTTCCTCTCAAAGCCTTGTGTATTGACACAGGAAAATGATTCGTAGAGGGATTGAGGAGAAAATTATCTATAGATATTGATTCTGACACAGGATCTTTCCAGTAACAGTCTCAGAGGTGCAGCTTGCTGAGATCTAGAGGCTGAGTGTTTGCAGTGACCTCTGCCACACGAAGATCATAGTCAGCATCTGGATCTCCATATGGAGGATAAAACTTTTTGTATTACAAAAAAGCGTTCCAACAACCATTTTGGCAGGGACAATCATAAAAAGAGTATTTGAGCATCTTATTACACTGTTAATATATTCCCATCAGGAAGTTAAACTAATTAACTCCTCTCTTATGCATACCTTCGTGATATTTTTACATTTCCCAGGGCACATAACCAGTCACAAGCAAGGGAAAATGTCACCTTCCAACAGTCACTCCATAGCAGGCACTGGAGGACATTGTCAAAGCAGAATGTTTTGTGTGCTGTTCAGTTCCTTGACGAGGTGGAGCAAAAGACAACGGTCTCACCTGACCACTTTGCTTCAACTTGGTGTGTTTGTCTATTTTTTGATATCTTTGTGCTCTTGATATCACAGTCACCTATTCTGCTCGTGTTCCCTGATTACCTGGGGGAAAAAGAAAAAAAAAAAAAAAGAAACAGAAGAGAAATAGTTATTTCAGCCATGGGAGACACAGAACTACTGCAGAGTCCAGCAAAGGACCTCTGAGGTGATTTAGGGACTGGAGCAGCTCACATAGGTGGAAAGTCTGAGAGAGCTGGGACTGCCCAGCCTGAGAAGAGAAGGCTCAGAATGATCTCATCATGTACAGGTATCTGAAGGGAGGAGGTAAAGATAAAGCAGTCAGAGTCTTGAACTATACCTACTAACCCACTTGCCTTCTCTTTTGTTAGAGTTCAGTTGTTTCAAACTATCTGTGAAAACAAGGCCTAAAAAAGCATCTTTTGAAAGAAAAGAGATTTCAGCATTGAACATTGGTCTAGTAAACCAGGGCAGAGTTTAGGTGAGTCATGAAGGACAAAACAAGGTACCACTGTCTGTATACAAACAGCCTCTGAAGGCAACCTCTGACATTTATAGTTTTCTTCCTATTGTGAGGAAGTACATTTTTAAAAAAAGTATCATCAGTGTATTGTGGAAACCAACAGTAACACAGAAGGACAAAGACCATGGTCTGCACCTGCCTAGTGCTTCTAAATAAGATATTTTTAGAGAACTGGAATCTAAAATGGCTTGTGTGTCAGTCAAGGTCATTTTTTTTTAAAGTTTGTCTGATGCACATAGTGAAGCTACTGTATTAAATACAATTCAGCATAATATCCCTAATTTAAGATGTAGACAATTATGACGGATTAACCAGAGAGAATGGCTGTGAACCAGATTCTTTATTCTCAGGCTCAGCGAAGTTGGGAGAATAAATGGAAGGTATAAATGAAATAATCTGTTGCTGGGCAGTTGAAGAACACTCTAAATCACCTGACTAACCAAGAATGAAGATTATGTTTTTGAACTGACAGAAAAAATCATGGTTAAGGTCACTGTGGATTTATTACCCCAAGGAACACCATAACAAACTGGTTTGTCGTTATATTAACTAAAAGAAGTCTCAATCTTCAGCCAATTCTCTGTTGAAGGCACATATATTTGTACTAGAATTAATTGGATGACAGTGTTATCTGATCAAATTGATGGAAATCTATTGAACTGCATGAACTATATGTTTTCAAAAGAGGCAGTGAAGATTTTGGCAGCACTTCCTTGTTTGGCTTTAAGGAAATTCCACAGCTGGAAAACTTTGTGTTCCAAAGCAAGGATAAGCACAGAGCCTGAGTCTGGTTTGGGGATCTTAGTATTTTTTTTAATTTTTCAAGCAGATTTTTTGAGAGGAAGGAAATTATGAATGTTTTAAATGTAATGTTTCACCTTCTATTTTAAAATGTCTAGGTTATTCAATGGATATAAAATGCAAGGAAGTATAACATTTCACAAGAAAAATGAAACGTTCTAAAAATATTTAAAACTTATTCAAATACATATACTTTAAAAACTCATTTTCATGAAAATCCATATTTAAGTGAAATTTCAACTCCTGTGAAGACCCCGTTGTTACTAGAAAAATCAGGTGAAAACACACTGTAAGTCCTACTCGAGACTATATGTCCCCCCCAACATTATCTTCCTGTGGGTCCCAGCCACTTTGGAAAAGCTAGCTCAGATTTATCCCCTGTGACTTTTAAAAGCTTCCCTGATGGGGATGGAATCTCTTTGCTGGTATGGCCAGTGCAGAAAGAAAAGCAACTCCAGGGATGCCACATCCCACATGGAAATGCCTTTTCTCTCCATTGTAAGAGTGCTAAGGCAGTTGGGCCTCGAGTGCTTAGAAAGCACATAAACCCTTGGCAATCAGGTAACTGAGTGAAGGGGCTGCAGTTCATTCCTGCTGGCAACCCTGACACAGGCTATTACAAGTCCTGGCCATTATAAACAGAACTGTTTTTGTGAAGCATAAAAGGATCTTCTCCCAGCCAGGTAACAGGCTGTGCTCTGACTCAGGAGGCTACTTCCAGTGTAATTCAAGCCAGTCACTTAATTTACACCATAAAATTGTGCCTTAAAAATTAAATTGAAAGCTGCTGTTTCAGCCTCTCTGGACAGCCATAGAAACAATACAGAAGAAAAGGATTTCATACCAAAATTCTTATTTTCTCTCAGCAAACGCATTCAGAATTACAGTTGAATAACTCCAGACAGATTGAAGAGCTCCATGGATGTTTTGAACTTATATATATTGCCCACAGATTTTGAACTCAGTGAATTCAAGTGTGTAATAGTCTGTGATGAAGTGTGCAGGCCTGTCCTGGAGAGGACTCTGAAGCCATTCTATATTCTGTACTGAGCAGGATCTATTAAAAGGACTTCCTGCTAAGTCAAGTTCCCAGGAGTTAAATTCCCAGTCAGGATCTGAAGCTATTCAGGGTGTTACTAATAACAGAAACATCATTATCTGCAGCCAAACTCATTTACATTCTATATTTTGAAAGAAGAGAATTGGGATTAGTTAGGAGAGGACTGTTCTATCTCCCAGCCAAAGGAGTGAGCACTGGAGTAACAAGGTGTTACCCAAGAGACTTCTTGATTTCTTGTTCTCGTGTTTATTGATTGTCAACCTATATGGATGACATGCAGTTACTTTGAACTTGAAAAAAACCCTCTTCTTGAGTGTTTTGACAGCCTTATATGTCTCTTGTTTAGATTTTAATAATTTACTAGCAATAGTTGTAAAATCAGAATACTGAAATTTGTGTATTTTACTACTGGACCCTGAAGTGGTAGTGTGGTCTCACTGCTTTTGATGCAGTCCAGGACATGGCTGGTTTTTGGGCTGGCAGTGCACATTGCTGGGTCACGTTGAGCATCTCATCAGCCAACACCCCAAAGTTATTTTCCTCATGGCTGTTCTCAATCCATTGTGTGCTCACCCTGCACTTGTGCTTTTGGATTTCTCTGACCCAGGTACAGCACCTTGCATTTAGCCTTGTTGAACTTCATGAGGTTCCCACAGCCCCACCTCTCCAGCCTGTCCAGGTCCCTCTGGATGGCATCCCTTCCCTCCAGTGTGTGACTGCACCACACAGCTCAGTGTCACTGGCAAACTTGTCGAGTGTGTGCTCCATCCCACAGTCCATGTCAGTGACAAAGGTGTTAAACAGTGCCAGTCCCAGTGACTACTCTTTTCACTTGGACGTTGAGCTGTTGGCCATGACTCCTTGAGTGCAACCATCCAGCAGCTCCTTAGCCAATGAGTTTCCATCCATGTTTGTCCAGTTTAGAGACAAGTATTTCAGATATCATCCACAGTGAGCTAATATTGCTGAAGAGATTGCCTTGCTACTCACACCTGAGTAGTTTAAAATATCAGCACTACAGTCACCTCGTAAATTAGGAGCATGTTACATCGTTTTGTTACAGGTGTGGCAATGTCATCCAAGGAAGTTAATGACTCAGGCACCAGGAAATGGTCTTCCAGGTAGCAAATGTTCAGCAGATCACAGTGTTCCATTTATAGCACAAAAGATGATCTAAAATGTCACCATTGCCCTGGAGAAAACAAAGAACTGCATCCATATATAGCTGGAGGCTATGTCAGTGAGAAGAGTTTCCCTTGCTAGCTCAGGTAGTTAAAATTCCTGCTTGTCTATTAAAATACACATTGTCTTTAGCAACTCTGTGGCTTTGTGTAGTAATATATGGTAATTTGCTCATGATGGGTATTGGTAGTCAGGACTAGAATAGTGGTGGCTTTTTGAACATTTCAAGGCACACTACAAGTCTCAGTAATTCTTGCTGCCTCTCTGTGATGATGGTCCTGTTTAACTGCCTCAGGACACATGCCTTGAGATAGAGACAGGGATAAGAGTTTGTCCAAGGTTCCCTCCATGGCAAGCAGACTGGAGTAGAGTACCTCCTTATTACAAGGTGAAAAGCTGTTTCTGAGAAAATGGGATTTTGCATATCTTCCTATGGGATATCTGTGATCCTTATAGCATGCTCAGGTGACACTCTTTTATGTTAAACTTTATATCAAAGTTTCTTACATAAATGTGATATTCCTGTGGTGTGCACCTGGAGTGTGGGGACTGTTTCACATGGAAGACTGGATTGCTTCATTTTCCCAAAATGTTTGCAAAATATCAGAGTATTGTCCAGCCTGACTTCTCACTTGCTCAGATATTTTTTAACAGTCTTCACCTCACATTGTTTTCAGCACCCAGGAACATTCAGAGCTTCAAAACCTGTATGGACAGACTTCAAAAAAAAAAAAAAAAAAAAAAAAAAAAAAAAAAGAGGAGAAGAGGGGAATGCATTAGTCAGAGTTTAACAGTTGCTTTCCAGGAAAATGTCATGTTTTTGCAAGCTTGAAAGTTTTCCCTGGATACTGAGTCATTTCTGCACAGCGTTATTCTGGGCCGTCAGTCCATGGTACAGAGTTGTATTCCTCACATGGTTGCATAACAGAAATAAGTTATGACGAGTTCATTCAGCATCTTGTGGATGATTTGAGAATATATGTGACAATAGCCACAGGTCAGGATAGTTGAGAGTCAGGTTACATTTTTGCAACTTGCCAGAAACCAGACCAGAGAGCAACAGTCAGCCCATTCTGGAGACCTTTTCATCACAGTTTCCTGTACCTTACGTATCTTCTATTCTCACCTTTATGGAACATGGAATGGAAATTGTTCTAGACAAGTTAAAATCAAAGAGTTGAACTGTAAATAATCCTTTTGTTGGTAACAGATTCAGAAGAATGGTTTAGTTATGTTGATACTATTGCACCTGGAGGGGCAAAGGAGCCTGATATCCTCCAATGAATGTAAATCTGACTGGGGTTCTGTATTTTTGTGCGAGGGTCAGAGAGGGAGAATCTTTTGTATAATTTATATGAAGTCACCTTGTAAGGAAAAAAAAGAAAATTCTAAGAGTCCCCAGGTTTGCGTGAGAATAGAAATGAAGCCCCTGCCAAACCCTTTTTCTTTCACACATCATGAACCCACCTTGGCTCTCACAGATTCCCCCATCTCTGAAGGAAGCCTCTGGATTTCTGAGACTAGAGGTTGTCTTTGAAACATGCCTTTCTTTTTGTCTCCTCACTGTCACTATGTGTTGTCCAGCCTTCAGTCAAGAGAACTTGTTTTAGTCCACTCTTACCATCTGATTCATGCTACAGTTAGCCTGGTTTCTTCACTCTTTTCTGTTTGCTGAGCATCTCAGGGGCTCCTAAAGTTGTGTTGCCATTCAATCCCTCAGCTTTTGACACAGAGATCTTTTGCGTTCAACCCCAAAACAGAAAAGAACTTGTTGTGTGGAAGATGTTCATCATGTGGACTTGTGAATACTCCACACAGAACACAGAAAAAGTGAGAATGATTGGAAAACTTGTTTTACTATTGTATTTATTGTACTGTAATTTTCAAATCAATTGCTTAGTGAAATATTCCACCCTTTTCACACACATGCTGGACAGCAAAATATTGAAGTAGGTTTCTCAATGAGGACCTGTGAAGAGAAATTGGATGAGATTGATCACATGTTGAATATTAGTGAAATCTTGCTTAAAACATGGTTTCTGCTGCTTACATACTTTATATCACCCCCTTTCTTAGAATGCAGATGATGATTAAACTGTGTGAGTCCTGTGTACACAGTAATGCAGAAATTTTAGTCTTCTATGTAGGTCTTGATACCATCTTAGTGGTCTTGACTAAATTACAGAGCTCACTTGACAATACAGCGTTCCCTGGTCAAAAGTGGATTAGAAATTACTTTCTCACTGTTTGTGAGAGCTTTTTGCAGACTCATTGCATGTGACTGCATGGCAAACAGCACCCCAAGATCATCCAAATCCGGTGTCTGACTGGCTGCACTCTGTGTTATTCCACATAAATGTACCTTAAGGAACAGAGTGGTGTCCTTCCTGCTGCCTTTGGAAAACAACATTTACAGAGTGATGGTTTGGTACCAATTCCTTGTGTCTTTTGCTCTGGACAGTTTCTGTACTAGGAGTGGTCCACTTTTCCATGGGAAAGTAACCCATCCAGGGGGATTTATGAGGAGGCTGAAAGGGAAGGTAACTCTGCCCTTCAGTATGTGATGTATTCATCTTGGGTCTTGTGATAAGAAAGCAGCTGTGCTCACATGCATTATGTAATAAAACTGTTCTGGCATCTGTAGTCAGATGATTTCAATCACGTCCAAATTTTCCCTTTGTACTGCAGTTAGAATGGGGCTGGTATTTTGCTTTACAAAGATTTAAACCAGCCAGGGAGGCCTCTTGACACCCATTGAGTCTATTTGACATCATAGAAATGTTATATAAGATCATTTATGTGGTGGAGTATCTAACCCTCCTATATAAGTGTAGGAAACCAGCTAAAATACAGTAATTAAATATTTTAAAAATAACAATAAAGAGAAAAATAACTGGGGAAAGATTACTTGGCTTTCAGAATCCCTGAAGTATTAATATAAGCTGCACTTGTTTCTATCCATCATGATCTCAAAATCTTCTGAAACATTCTCTTTGAAAAGAATGGCTAAGTTTGTAGAAATCAACTAGTATACAGTGAAATACCTCTGAAATCCTGTCTGCAGAGCAATATCTTACAGCTTAGTTTGTTGTTTCAAGTTGTTTTCACATAAACTAGAACAGCCTCTAGTTATTGTGATTCTTGTTTTATAAAGTGTTTGGTATAATATGATTTTTTAACTGTTGAATGTAGACTGGGCCTGGAAAAGTCATGCCAAGGGGATCACATCAGGGCACCAACATTACTGCCTAAACACTTTTCTACTCTGAGCCACCTGTGGTGATGGGATGAGGGGAAACCATACGAGGAGAAGTTGAGGTTGCTTGATCTGTGCAGCCTGGAGAAGAGGAGACTGAGAGGAGACCTCCTCAGGGTCTGCAGCTTCCCTGTGAGGGAAGAGGAGGGGCAGGCACTGATCTCTTCCCTTTGGTGGCCAGTGAGAGGACCCAAAGCTGGAGCTTGTGACAGGGAAGGTTTAGGCTGGATAAAAGGTTTTTCCCCCAGAGGGTGGTGGGGCACTGAATAGGCTCCCCAGGGCAGTGGCCACAGCACCAAGGCTGACAGAGCTCAAGAAGTGTTTGGACAATGCTCTCAAGGACATGATGGGATTCTTGAGGCATCCTACACAAGGCCAGGAGTTGGACTTAATGATCCTTGTGGGTCCCTTCCAGCTCAGGATATCCTGTGCTTCTGTGACTCTGAGCTGAGATTGAAACAGTCTGTGCAGTGTCCTGGACTGCATTTGCACTTGCCATTTCTACATCATCGCTAGATGGTCATGACAAGCTTTCAGGTACTTAGAGAAAAAAGAGTTTTATTCAGCCAGAGAGTGGAAGAGTGATTTATGGGGAAGTGATAAAAGAATAAGAGAAGTGTGATGTGAAGGCAGAGAGAGTATTTTTCATTAGAGGAATGAAAATTGGGAAATGTGGAAAAGCATCTGACAGTCCCATTATCAGCTTTCTGAATTCCCCAGCTGTTTTAACTGCTGTGCTATAAAATATGATGCCTCTCTACAATCTTGCTTTCATAAGTTGAAGCTTATGCCATGGCTGTAACAGCAGTGTTACTACTACAGCAAGAGTGAAATACAGCTGTGGCATGAGCTGAACAGCTCGAAGAGCAAACAGATCAATCTGCAAATGTGGGAATGCTAATGGAACAACACAGAGCTGTGGCTTTGTCACCGGGGCTCTGCAAGCACCAGTGCTCTCTTTGGCTGTGAATGGAGCAAACCTAGTAGGAAAGAGAGTATTTCATTACCTGATGGAAAATGTCCTGTGTTTAATTGGTGGAAAGGGTTTTATTCTGAAGGAGCATTGGTGTTAGGTAGTATTTGACCTCTTGCAACATTGCCAGATCCAAAGGTGTGGTGAAATCATCTTCCCTGCCAGTTTCCCTCAGAAAATGTCTGTCCTTGAGGCAGGCAGAGGGCCAGGATGTTTAAGGATAAAGAGATGCCTTTTCCAGGCCTTTCCTTTCAGCCCTGCTACCTTTTCACCTCATTTTCCTTGCAGATTTGAAGGAACACGCTCTTGTTCACTTTACCTGTGCACTCTAATGGGAAAGTACACATTTCCTGTGCCTTTATTTGCAAACTTTATTAAAAGCTTGTAGTTTCCCCGTCTCTCCATTTGTGAGATAGCCTTTCACATGTGATGTATTGATTGCAATATTTTAACAAGTGAAGCATTGTTGTTAAATATCCATTTTCCTTAAGGTCAAAATACTTCAATTCTGAGGCAAGGCATCTGCCAATGATTGGCTCACTGATTTGCCCCACATATATTGTGCTTTTCCCTGACTAATTTACCTATTCGGTGAATTGAAAATAATTAATGGAAGTCCTATGCCAAGTTTTCAGTCAAATGCACTTGGTTGCAAATATTTTGGCAGCATGTACAGGAGGGAGCATTGCAATATCTGTAAAAAATTATATCAAATGTCAGTTTCCTTCTGTGAAGCTTCACATAAAATAGATGCTCTTCACAGCAACAGCTAAAAGCCCATGGTCCTGTGCAGTGGACCATTGCAACTATAAATAGTCCAGCCAGCAGTTTTGTGCATGGGAAACTTCCTTTTCTAGAGCTTGGGAGTGCCCAATAGCTCACTTTTCAGCCTTCTCTAGTGTTAGGAGCAGGACATTGGGAAAATCCTTTCACAAGATGAGAACAGGAAAGCTGCTGAGAGCTCAGAGAGGGTCCTGAATGAATTTAATTGCATTGCAGCTCTCTTGGTCATCCTTGTGAAGGCAAGGTGAGCTTTCTGCCTGGGGTAGGGAACTGTCTCTGACTGCCAGAAATGTTGCTGTTTTTGAACAGGTAGTACCTGTGTCTCTGAATTTATGTCTAAGCATCTGTTCCCACAAACTGGCTGCTCCGTTACTCAGCACAATTAGGAAATGGCAAAAATGTCCTCAGTGGGATGTATTTCATCACAGCAAACCCAAGAAATGTTGATCTCCCATATTGGGCAACAGAACTAGGGTAAAGTCTAAAAATCTTGCCTTATGAGAAGCAGCTGAGGAAGCTGAGGTAGTTTAGCCTGGAGAAAAGGAGGCCAGGAGGCCATCATGGCTCTGTACAACTCCCTGGGCTGGTGGTTGGACTAGATGATTTTGAAGGTCTCTTCCAACCTTGATAATTCCATCATGTATCCAGAGAAAAAAAACCCATAACTTTTCTCCAATACCTCTTTAGCCTTCTGTTTTGTTTACAGCTGAGTGTGATTTAGAGCTGAATTAATAGGGGATAATAGTATTTCTCAAAGAGTTTAGGCATAAACCCATAAAATTTAACAAATAAATAGTTCACTGAAGATATTTGTGACTTATTTAGCCAGCTCTACATTCTGAATGTATAAAGCCTGATGCAAAACTCAGGAGTGTCAGTACCTCGCAAATGACTTCAGCATATTTTGGATCAGGCATTTCAAGGAAAAGGAAAATTGTCAAATGATTTATCTGAAAGCAATTCCATAAAATCTTGACAAGTTGTTCTCATTTTGTGGTGTGTATACATTGTATTTAACCAGTGCCAAACACGTTTTGTAAAGTGTATTGACTATTCAAAGGCAGTTTGTAAACAGAAAATTTTAGCCTTTCCACCCACTTGTTGTGTGGGTGTAACTTTCGGGCAAATCACATTTTGGAGAAAGCCAACATTTTAAAGGGGCAAGACATTAAAACTAATGTATCATATTAAATGTGATTAAAATTAATTTTTAACAAGAAACAGGAGCTTAAAAAGCTTGAAATTCTTTTTGAACTTTGAGAGACCGATTTATTGAGGTTTATAATTAATAGCAATAAAATACACCTTTTGGAAATAATTTCTTTTTTTCTCTAAGATTAGAAATTTGACTGATACAACAGGAAAGGTGACATCACATAGGGGCATATAAATGCATATGTCTTATGGTTTAAAAAGTAGACAGACACAAGATAAAATATACAATAAGCAGATTAAAACATCTTCAAAAGTGTGTATTATTCTACTGCAACCCTGCAGTTCAAGGACAAATAAATAACAGCAATCCCATGACCTTTTCTTCATGAAAATGTCTGACTGGCTGATGATGAGGTCTCATGGCATCCTAATTTATGAGTCTGATGGCAAAAATCAAGGATTACTAGCATTTGTCATTTTATTGGCAGTGTAAGAGCTTCAAACGTTTCTTTCCTGAGAGCCTTCTGTGCAATGACTGAGCAATCACTGACAGAGTTCAAATTTTAGAGTTGCTCTAAGATTTTTGATTGCCTCACCTGAAAAAGGCTTTTTGCCTTTGTGCTAATGAGAATTTATTTCAAAAGCCTGAGTAGCTCATTTATTTTGCTGCGTGAGAGGACATGCTTTTATTATTTTAAGGAAAACAGAACCTGCCTCAGCTGATGCACCAAGAGAGCAGCCTAGTTTTACCTCTTCCAATGGGACTGTGATGTTTACTCTTGGTCTCAGCTCAACCCCAGCTATATGTGCATTTTGTGAAATGTTGCTCATGTATAGGATGTTTTGAACTACATTCTCTCACATCAATTAGCTTGTTTACATGAGCTGGTAATTGCATTTGTCCATGGAAACATATGGATCAGAGCACAATTTCAGGCAATTAAATTCTGTTTTTGAAACTCACTGAATTATACAACCTGAAGTTCCTTTCTCTTCTGATTTTGATGGAATACTTGGTTTACCATACTTTAATCTTCATGTAAAACTGTATGTATAGTATAGTCATATTTACAAGCCTTTTGGTTGTGTCACAACTACTTATTTAATTCTTTAGAATTTGTTCAGATAAGTTAGGATGCATAAGGCTAATTGAGATAAATGGTTAGATGTAGAGGGGACACTGACGATTTTCTCTATCTCAGCTTTCAGTTACTAAGACTGTTTAGGGAAACACCATCTCTTCTCTGTCTGTGTTGGGATATTATTTTATAGGTGGTGTCTGTGAGCAGTCATGCCTCAAGGACAGAGCTTCATTCCCTGGTGGAAGGTTATGTTGCCATGTGAGATATCATAAGTTTGGTGTCTCTGGTTTTTTGTTTCAATTTCACTTTCTCACACACTGTCATTCAGCCTCAGGAGAGGCATGGTATTACATTTAAACTGTAGATTTACACAGCAGCAATTTGTCAGTTATAACCTAAGAGAAGCAGGTGTGATGCTTCAGCTCGTACCAAGGATGTGATTCCTGGCTGAGCAAAGCCCAACATGCTTCTAACTGGCTCGTTTACACCATCAGCACTGCTGTTTCAACAGCCTCGCTCTCCAGTAGCTCATATTAATTGGGAACTGCAGCCAGAAGGTATCCAGTGTCTGCAAATTCCTGGTTGTTGAATGATGCATGTGAAACTCCATCACTACCTTAAATGTGGTAGAGTAGGAAACACAGTGCTTGGCACACAGGCCTGTCACTCCTGCAGCTCCAGCTCTGGAACAGGAAATATCCCCCCCCCAAATCACTGCACTCCTTTGTTGTCTCTGGGGGTGTCTAAAGAGGAGCTGAGGATGCTGTGACTGATGAGTAGCAGTGGCACAGATGTATAATGCAATAAACACAGCCCCAGCAGCTGCTTACCAGTCCTGTGTACTGACTACAAACTGTAACATGGTAAAGCAAAACAACTGTCCTAGTTAACAAAGCTCTTGGTCTTTTAAGGGTTTGCTCTCTCTGCTTCATTTCTTCAGTTCATGGTTTTGTATCTGTTGCCCTGCTTTTCTGTCTCTCTGGCACTTGTCCTTTTCAGCCACCTTAAAAAGCTACCTCATCATCAAACTCAGTCTTTCAAGCATTTTCCTTCATGCTTTCACTGCCTTATTTTTGATTACAATGCCTGTCTTTGACCTTCTCTTGGCTTCTGACTTAGTGTTCATTTTTAGGTCTCTTTTCATTGTCCTCTAAGTGTTAAATCTCTGGTCCATCTTTCAGACCCCTTAAATGACTTCTGCCACTTTCATGCTGCTGAAATCCTGACCTGAATTTTGGCATCTCTTTTTGAATATTTTGTCTTTTAAGTTTTATTCTTTTAACATCCTAAGACAATAGCCCCCCCCCCCCCCCTCTCATTAGCCTTTTATCCCAAATTTAATTCTTCTTGAATAGCTTAGTGGCTTTTGATCAATCCCTACAGCCCTCCTCCATCTCCACAGAGAACCTCTTTCCCAGTCTGTTGCAAATGTCACATCTGCATCTTGTCTCTCTTAGACAGTAAGAGGAAGGAATGTGTTACTTCCGATTTGTTGAGCCTTGTGTTCCTCTCCAAACTATACAAGAAAATCTCATGTTTATCTATAATTAATAGGATTGAACCTCCAATCCTGTTGGCTCACCTCGATATAAATGCAACAGAAAATGCTCAACATATTTGCTTTGCCAGGATGGGAAAATTAATATTTTATTTCTTGTATTAAATAAATAATGGTTTGTAGGACTACCATCCTTTGACGTATAGAGACACTGCATTAGTTACCACCTTAGCTCTATTCCCTTCAACCCTCTCAATGAACTAAAGGAGAATCACTGACATATTTCTGCCCTTTCATTAAACAAACCCTTTGAGAATTTACTTCAATCTCAAATGAATTTTTGCAGTTCACAATTAGTTCTGAGAGTGCTTTTTTGGTCCTCAAATTTGCTTGGATAAATGTCTGTCCCTCAATGCAGCTTCCACACTTGTGATAGCAAAGGCTTGAAGACAGTAACAGAGCAGTTGTAAGTCTCCAGCTGTTGCAACTTCTTTGTCTAGCCTCTCTTTTTATTTTGGCTTCTTTAATAGCTATTGTTAGCATTTTTATCAAATCAGGAATGTCATTCCAGTAAGTTCTCCACATGTTCCTCTGTGGCTGCTCTGCCATGTTAATCTGCTTTCTGTATTGAAGATGACTGGGAGCCATCTACCCACTCTGCATCACTCTGGGGTCTTGTGAAACACTTTGGGGAGCATATTTATTTAAACATTACCATAAATGCAAAATGAATGTCATCCTTTTCACAGAATAGCCTTGAGTAGGTTCATTTTATGAAAAGCTCTATGTGAAATCTTGCTACTTGCTAAGAGAACAACAAAATGTTTTCTGGGGAAAGTAGACAGCAGATAGGGAGTCATCAAACACTAGGAAATTAATCATGACTGGATTTCTCTTGCTAATCAACATTTCAAATATATTAGTGTTCTTGCAGAATTTCTGTAAACCTTATTTTTTATTATATTTTTTTCAGTAAGTTTGATTCAGAGCCCTTTGGTGCCAGTAAGACTTGTAGCAATCTGTGAATGCAGGATGAGTCTTCATAGAGAAAAAGGAGCTATTACAGGAAAGGGAAGAGTTATGCCAGGAAAATTCCGTATTACAATTTTCCTACCTTTTCTGCAGCAGAGTGTTTAAACTTTTGAGACTATTATTCATTATCAGACTGGTGGATGGGTTCAGTATCTCATTGATTAGAAAGTCAGCAACATATTTACCAGAGATGATGACATATTACAGCTACTAAGTATATGTCATGCCATTTTAAAGAGTGCAAGGCTAGCAGACTACTTATTTATTTACTATTAACAGACTATTTGCTTTAATATGTTTTTAATAGTACTGAAAGACTCACACAGTGTGTTTCAGGTCTTAAACTTCAAGGTTATTTACTCTTTCTATACAAAGTCATGCCAGGTGTAAAACCAAAGCAGGGATCGAAACAACAGAACTCAAGCTCAGGGCTCTCTGTTCCCTGCAAATGAAACTCTAGGGCTACTTTTACCTTTCTGTGGGCCCTCAGTTTCCTGGTCTCTAAATTTCTACAGGTGAAGAAGGTGTGAATTCCCTCAGCCTATGAAAGCCCTGAAACCCCCACCTTCAACTTGTCCAAGTGCTTTAGCTACCAGACACTCTAGTCCTGTATTCCTCTGTTCTTTTAGGGAAATACTCCCGATGAACTCCTTGTTCTTAGAATGTTGGGGTGTGGTGCCTCACTTGGGTTTTAAGTCAGCTTGTAGGAGGTGGCTGCCTTCACAGTGGCTTGTGAAAGGGGGAAGGTTTAGTGTATAACTGGTGATATTGCTTTGCTCAAAGTACTGAGCACTGTGCCTTTCTTCTACTCTGCTCAAAGCTGAGAAAACTTAGTTACTCGCTCATGTTCTTGGCTGTTAGAGGAGGGAGAAACAAAGGCAACACAGAGAGGTTAAAGAAAAGAAAACTAGTGGGACACTTAGGCATGCTGTTGGCTTTAAATGCATGGATCTGTCCCACTGAAATCAAAGTTAGTCAGAAGCTGAGAGCTTTTGTGACTGGAGAAGAATTAAGCATTCCCTTGAATGTTCTTCAGTTAAAGATGGACCTCTTGGAGGAAGCCAAATATCAGACTATTTGTGATGAAGTGTTTAATGAAGTTGTTTGTCTTCACAGATTAAATTGCACAAATTAGCGTCAGTGACAAAACTGAGGATATATTCTTACTTTCCACTTACACTACAGTTAAGTCTTGCTTTTACAAAATGTCATAAACTTCTGGTAGTAATTTCTAATAGTAATTAGTAGTTAATATAACATCTGTAACAGCTGTGCATTAGTAAATAATTTGCCTGTATAGAAGGTATCATCATTTTCATATAAGAGTGATTGTAATGAGTTTTTCTACCCATCTTCATTATTGTATGATTTGGTAACTGCTTGCTGTAAGTTACTTTTCAAAGAGTATGTATTAAATCTTATCACTCAAACAAATGAAAATTATAAAAGGGAGTCTTAACACTGTTTCTTGGCCAGGGGTTTTTAACAGCACTTGTGAAAGATTCTTTGTGACAGATATAAAGACATGTTACTAAAATACTTTGTCTTTCTGGAAACCTATCACAGTCTATAAATGTCTCCCAAAATAATGCTGAGAGCATTCTGATATTGCCACCCCAAATATACACATTTTTTCCCTTGTCTTGAAACAGACCATAGAAAATCTTTGGTTTGGTCTGTCAGGAATAACATCCACCCCTAAAGGGAGATATTTGGCTTCCATCTGTTTGGGGGTTGTTTTTCACTCTTTTTCTTTTTTTGAGCTTCTAGTCTCCTAATTTTTTAACAAGTTTTTTCTTCTGAAGGAACCTTATTTAACCTTCTTTCTGAGTTTTGAGTATCCAACTACCAGCAAAAGGATTAACATAATTCAGAAACAGAAACTCATCCTCTCACTCGAACAGAAAATCTGCTAGCAGCAATTTGATGTCTTTGTTCACATTGTGTTCATCCTCACGTAGTAATTTATTTATGTTGCTGTGTGAGTGACCATGAACTCCCTAACTTTGTCTTCTTTGGCATTCCCACAGCGCAGACCCTGCTGTCTGCTCTGAAGTCTGTCGCTCTTAACATGAGGGGGATCACTTGAGGTTTGTGATCATGTCTCTCATTCATTCTGCTAAAGATCACTTTGTCTTCTGGTAATACATTGTGACTCAGAATCACAGGAGAAAGCCTCTGTGGGCAATTGTTTTCTGTTATTTTTATTCAATACCTTAAGCCATTTGCATATTTTGTGCTTTTCCATTCATGGTTCCATTTGCTGAAATGATTTTGTTTTCAGCTACAGTAAAATACATGGATTTCAGTCATTCTCTGAAGTTTTTTAGCTTAGTATTAAGGCATATTTTGGTAACTGAAATGAAAAATAATGTGTCTAAAAGGTTCTGTAGTTCTGAAGCCAGTAATAAATAAGCTGCTTTTTACAAAAATGAGCATTCATTTGGGGCACTGGACATAGTAAATTGCAGAGTCCATCAGCCACCAAGCACTCCTCAGGAAAAAAAAAAACCTCCTTAACTTCAGATGTTAGGTGGATCTCTCATCCTGAAGCACTGATCCAGCCTGCAGAGCTCTCCATCCTGCCTGAGCCCAGACCAAGAGTGACCTTCAGAGTGACCACCTCTGGCCCCAGGTCCATTCTCCACATTAACTGTTAATACCGGTGTTAGTTCAGTAGTTTTATTGCTAATACTTGAAAGGCTTTCCCAGGATATTTATCTTACCAAAGCTGTTACTATTTGAGGAATAGACATTGTGGGATAGAAACAGGCTGAGAGACACATCATTTTAGGGAGCACACAGATTATAGGAAAGTACCTGAGAATTCTTGGCCTCATTGTTTCCACCTGGGGGAGGCTGTGGAAAATACCACATTTTCTGTTGCATAGGATGCATATTTTCTTACTGCTTCTGGTTTTTAAGCTTAAAAGAGGACTGAGGGCTTGGAATGGTGGAGTGGGGGTCGTGGTGAAAGAAAGGTTCAAACAAAGAAGTCCAGAGAAATATAACTCTAATACATAGAAACTAATTTAAACCAAGGACTCTTGGAGTTATCTCCCATAGTCTTGTGTAAATCGGGTCAAATTCACCTTTTAGCTGTACTGGAATGACTTCTTTCTGAGTAGGAGGAGAGTGATCTATTTTGGAGGTATCTTCCTCTGCTGAGGAACTGATAAAGTACCGAAGGTGTTTTCTTAACTGAGCTTGCATTTCACCATCCATTTATGTAAGGAGGATTGATACCTTTTTTTGACAATCTGTCATGAGGTAACACTTCTAAGGAAGTGCTGAGGATCTTTGAGCACTGATTTAAGGAAATATGTGCTTGAGCATTTGNCCCCCCCATGCTGGAAGAAAATAATCCTTTGAATTGAAAATGTGTGCTGTCCTTCTGTGAGCACACAACACCAGCTTTATTATAGAACAAACACTAGCTTCATTGTCACAGCTGTAAAAGCTGTGCTGTTCTATCTAGTAAAACATCCTTTTAATTTCCTTTTGTTGATAAATCTTTCCATTGCTTCTCTCAGCTAAAACAGCTTTTGTAATTCTTCTGCGTTCTGGACAGAGCAAAACAAAAAAGAATTGTTTGTGTTGTCAGAGTCATACTGGGTTTTGGTAGATAGCGGTGAGAAATAGTATTTGTTTTGGATGCGGTGCCTTCTAGTGCATCACTGCTTACAGTAAGTATACACAAATTTATCACCTTTCTTGATTGCATTGTTGTCTCTACTTTGCCTGCTGAGTTCTGTTCTGCTTTACTTTGCCATGAAGAGCTACAGCTGCAAAACAGGACCTGAGGTGAAGTTTGGGAAATCCTTGCAAGCTTAGTTGTAGAGCAGTAATACCATCTAGGGAGGAAACTTTTGTGGAGACCATCAGTTAGTGTTTCATTAGGAAGTGTAGTAGGAGCAAAAAGAGGTAGATCTCTGACAATATTTGAAGACCTACTATGTGAAATATCTTCCCTGGTACAGCACCACGTGGATTTCTCCTGTGCTTCTGTGGAACATAAAACCCTGGCCTTGTCTTGGAGTCCAATGTACAGTACAAATAGCAGGGCTTGGGTTATTATGACTTGCCCTTCTGTATTTCTTCTCCTCTTGCTTTCTATAAAAATACTAACATTTTTTGGCAAACCTGCTACTTTATTAAGGTGTAGGCTGGCTTTGTGCTAGAGGTTATGCAGCAAAAGTGAAAGGCAACGCATTCTTCCTTGTGTGAATCGGTGACAGGTCAGTTCGAGTTCATAAGTTGTTTTTTTTTCCCCACAAGTCCCCCTCCAGTAGTGATTATTCTTCTTTGTTCGCCTAAAGATCAGTCTTTTGTGATTAAATAAAAAAACCTTTTTAAAAGGTTTTACATATGCAAAATTTGTAGTAAAGCAAATGGACTGGCTATAACCCCCTGTTTCTGTACAATATCCTTCATTCCTGTTTTGCTAAATCCCATCATGTTTCCAAAGCCATACCTGCTGCTCTCAAACAACACATGCTGTTACCAGCTCCATGCTAGACCAGCTGGCATATTCATGAATGAGGAGATTGACAGGACAGGGCAGTGGGAAGGAGGAATACCTGGTGGAAAGGGAATTGACCTGCAAACAAACACATTTTTGACCATGATTTATTCCATAAATAACATTATGCCCCACTGAATCCTCAGGTTGGGAACTGTTGCATGAGCTCTAGAAATGGAGCACAATCCCACATTAAAATATTTATCTTCCCAATACTGTGGTGATATCTGGAATTACTCCTCTTGCTATTCATGCCCAGGATTGAGCCTGTAAAACTAAAATGTGCTGCTGTCTTGCAGGAATGCTAAGACAGAGTAAAACTAAAGCCAAACTTTCCAATTCTCAGTTCCCAAAAAGTAAGAAGCGACTTTGCTCCAAATGATCAATGCCTGGTAGGCTCTTCTTAATGCCATTAGTCACTTACTTCCCCAGACTCAATTCAGTGGCATGTCATATGCACAGAGCCATGGCCAAAATGCTATACAGCAGTAACCCACTATTTTTGGATATTGGCAGTGGGATAAATCTCCGTTCCCTGGATTACAAATAGGATTTTTTGATTTTACTTCCCACTTCACAGTGGCTGATGCTAGACTGTTTACTGTAAACTAGATACTGATAGTGTGCACAAAATATGGCATTCACAAGAAGATGCAGGGCCATGAGTTATAGGTGCCTCTTCATACAAGCAATATATTGGTATAATGAATAAACAAAATGAAGTACAGAGTATTATCAGTTCTCTTGTAAATTCAGGATTAATTTCATCCCAGATGGTGACAGGATTAATGAATTGCCAAAATTGCCCCTAGTCCTTTCTTGATGATTAATAGCTCATCTGCATTCCTTTCACTCTAGAGTAAAGCAACACTAATAACTTAAGTAGTGGGATGTTTCCTGTGGAAGCACTAATTGCAAAGCAAGGATGCCATGTATGGTGGGCAATGCATTTCCAGGAAAGTCCAGGACCTTTAAGAAACTTGACTTTAGCACCCTGCACATATATACACACAGAGATTCCTCTCTGAGTTACCTATTGGATGGTTTATTTAACAGGCTGCAGTGATGTGAAAAGTATCTTACTGGTCATCAAGATATAGAACCTGGGAGAGAAATTTACAGTCAAGATGAACAAAAATCAGTGAGTAGTTTCAGATGGCAGATAAGGTTAAAGCTGCTATATTCCACTTGTCTAAGTCACAGGATAAAGCTTAATAATCTGGTTGTTCTAAAGGCAGCTTCTTTGTGTCTTGAATAATTGATTTTTTTTTTTTTTGAGGGAAAAGCAGATCTACAACTGCTCAGAGAGTTTTCTGCTCAAATTTAAGGTCCTGATGTTGTGTGAACTCAGGATTTCACAAACCAGCTCTCCTGGCTGTGGAGAAAACAGGAATTGAGTGCAGCTGGAGCAGTACCTGGCCCCAGCAGAGGAAGGTCCCTGTCATGTATCTGTCACCAAACTGGACAGAGGGGAGCAGGAGGGGGCACTGCTGCTATTCCAGCTAAAAGAGACGTCAGTGCCCAACCTCTCTGCTGGCTCTAATTGATTTTGAGAAGAGAGGCTCTAATTGACCTTTTTTTTTTTTTTTTCTGAGCCAGTCTAAGGTCCCATTTTCCTGAAAGTAAGTTGGATGACTTACATTATCCAGGGACAAGGCAGTGTGCTGTACAAGACCTGTTCACTGTACAGGTAACCCAGAGGATCATCTTTACCTGAGATAATGGATTGGTTCCTTCTCCAGTACTTACTTATTTGGCACCAACAGGTACCATCAGTGACTGTTGCTGAGTAGGGGAGGGAAGTGGCATGAGCCTACAGCAATCTTTGCATCTCTAGGATGAACATTAGTGGCTGGCTGGGCAGGGTCAGAAGCTAAGGTGATGATGTACTAACCTCTTTGAATGAGATAATTAATTCTAAATTTCTGGTGATACTATAAATGTGCTGCACTTGGCAAAATGTAAGTGCACAAGGCTGAAGTGAGACAAATGACCCTGATCCCATTTTGATTTAAAACATTCTGTAAAGCTGCTTTTGCTTCTTCCCAAGTCAGATTTAGAAGAGACAAAGGCAGGGATTTGGAAACCTTACCAATTCCTGAATAAATTTAATGCTGTTTAACCTGTTGGCCTAAGGGGTAGGGGAATGCTGTGTATTCTAACAACTCAGGTGAGGAGGAACCATACTCAATTGTATTAAATCCTTTTCCGTTAAAGAGTCGCAATCTTAGCCCATTCAATTCAGCTATGAATATGTCTCCATTCTGCTACTAAAATGGCTCTGTTGTGTCATTTATCAACTCTGCAGTGCATGAATCATTTATCATGGATTTCTCTGTGGTCTGAATTTCTGTTGGCCACTGCACCTTGTACCCTACTTTTTCTATGCTGCTTAGAGCTATTTGTGCTAATTTGAGGATTTTTTTCTTCCTCCCATTACACTTATTCTTTTGGAACTTCTTTTGAACAGCTTTCCAAAAGGAACCCTGCAGAGGTGAGGCCTTCTTGATATAACTGTCTAATACCAACTGTCTCTCCCCATCTTTAACCTCCTGTTGATGCCACTGCTAAACCAACAATGGTTAAGCAGATAGATAATTCAAGAGACCTAAAGAAGAGTGAGAAATAATGGGAAATAATACCCTGCATTTAAAATTCAAGAAAACTGCTCATTAGTTGAGTTATTCTTTGCAAGTCTCATGTTTTATTACAAAGGGAACTGATTTTAACCTGTGGACCTCTGGCATAGAGACTGTGGTCTCCAGGCAGCAGTAGCACCATCCATCATGGTATTATAGATGGTTATAATAAGGTTTCTGCTCCTTTACTCAAACTCAGATGTCAGGTTTATACTAGAACAACTAAGGAATTGCCCAGCTATTTTCCTGATTTATCCCAGAACCACACTCATACTTGCTGGTCTGCAGTCTCACAGAACAGCATGATTTCTTTGGTGAAGCCTCAGACTGGGAAGTAGCAGAGTCTAACTTCCAGATCTGAGCCACACTGGAATGGTTGGAAAGTTCTGTAAGGAAAATGACTGCTCCAGGCAAATAAAGATTAAACAATAAAAATCTGGTCAGCTCAGCTCAAAGAAACTCTGCCCAGAAACTGCAGTCTCCATAGAAAGTAAAAATACTCAGTCTTTTCCTGCTAGTGGTACCTCATACTCATCTGGTCAGTGAAGTTTGTACTTGAGGACTTTGACTGCACTTGCTCTTGAAATTGTAGGGTTTGGGTGTTTGAAATAGCATCTGAAGTTTTTTCAAAGACCTTGTATTTAAGCTGTGTCTAAGCAGAATAGAAGGCCAGTCTAGGAGTCTGTCCCTTTTAGTTCTGAACCTTAGCTCAACAGATCCAAGTCTGAACAAAGTCTCTTGGGAAAACAGGAGGCCAGTAAATAGATTATTTTGCTTCTGACAGCAAACCTCTTCCTCAGGATTTCCCACTGCTTCCATTCATTAGAGACTTTCAACATGACACTACATGTTGCCTCCTGCTATATTACTGTACAAGGCCCCTTTGCCTGCCTTTATATCACCGGCTTCTATTTCTTTGTGTGCTGCACGGAGGCTTCTTGCAATCACAGTAAGGATGTTATCGAGCAAACTAGTTTTCACAAGCTTCCAGAACTCCTTTAAAATTGTTTAACTTGTTATGGCAGATGGTTCAAAAGTTCTAGGACTGCAAAGTTACCAGAATGATTGCTTCTCATTTGGAGATCTGGTAGTGCTGTCACTGGCTGTTTTCATATAAAATTTTATCAGGTTAGTCAATATTAAATGGTTGTCATGCAGTCATCCCTTCCTAGTGTTGTTGAGTCTTAAAATCAGAATGAAGTAAAATGACTATTAATTTTTTTTGCTAAGTCTTTCCTGGCTTAATTTTTACTACATTAAATGATCACAGCATGCATGAGGCCTGAGGAAGAAATGCAGCTTCCCTTTGGGAAGGACTCAATTATCTGACTGTCTCCACATGGTGATGCATGTGCTTCGGGAAATGTTAATGTGCTGTCTGATGTATTTCCCTTCTCCAGCAACATGAGCTGCTATCACAGGAGTCAGTGAGGGTGGGGAGAAGGGAAGGGGTTACAATGGTGGTGCATTTATATTTGGAACCAGCATTGCCATCCCATTATCTGGATGTCTTTGAGTAAATTTCAGGATTTAGCATCCATCAAGCTGCCTGACAACACTAAGCCAGCATTTGTGAAATGTCTCGTAGGATAGAGGCATAAATCTGAGTTATCTACATAACAAGGATATTGAGTTATGTTGCACAGGAGAGGCCATAAACATAGCTGCTCTGGAAAGCATATCTGAGAATAGAGACCTAAAATACAGCTTGTTAATAAAAACAGTGTTACTGTAATACATAGCTCTAACTTTTAGCAGAAGGAAAGAAATAATTTTAGAATTATCCCTTCTGGCCCCAGACACGTAATGTGGCTCCCAAGGATATGCAATTCCTTGTGTAGAAGATGAACAAAGCTTTAATGGATCTTGTCTACTACTTATGAAATGTATGAAATTCAAAGAACTGTACTCTCAGGTAAACTTAGTTGAAACAAATCATTCTGGCCCTAGTTTGTTGCCTGTGATAATTAGAAACTTCAGGTTTATTTGACCTGATTGTCATTTTACTACAGCAACTCTTGTGTATATCACTTCTGTGCAGTGATATCATCTGGAAACTGGTGGCTTCTCACCAGCATAAAATGTATCTGATGAGAGGGAATCAAGACTATTGTGTTTTGAGTTGTGTCACTGTTGTGAATTGAATAAAACATTTGTTGGTATTTAATGTAAAATAGCTACAATTCTGCACTGTGACATAAACCTAGGCCTCCCATCACCACTGTGGAGAGGTCTGAATACAGTGTGATTAGTGTGGACTTCGAAACAAAATGCCTAGAAAATCATTGGTTGAGGGCCTCCTTTGTCCTACAGGAGAAAGCAGAAAAGGAGATACGAGTCAGGAATGTTTGTGTTTCTGCATTTGCACCTATCATAAAGCATTGCTTTTAATGAATGAGTGAGTCAATGGCAATGTTTCCAGGCACCACCCAAGATCATCCATCCTTCTCTTCCTAGAGGATTAAATAGGCACAGCAATGTGCCCTGGACATATATCTTTAAGTGTACATGGAACAAGGATTGCCAGTGATGGGATTAAGAATGTGGTACCATGTGGTGACCACAACAATAACCACCTTTGTTCCTAAAGAAACCTTCCTCTGAATGGCTGAGATAAAGGGTTAATCCACTTACTGGTTATACTAAACAAGCAGGAAACAGTGTGAAAATCAATTAATTTAATATGTTAGAAAAAGGGGGAAAAACCCAAGCCTTTATAAATGGAAAGAGAGAAAGCCTTGTCAGTTATTAATGCTTTCTTTTCTTGCTAAAAGAACAAATGCGACTTTGCCAGGGTTTTTATGCTCATAAATAATCAGGAACTCAACAATTTGTAATAGTCTTATCCTAAAAATAACCCTAATTACTGCAGAACATATAGAATACTTTCTAGAAGCTCTGTTTCTTAACTCATTATCTAATCATTATCTGATAGTTAGGACCAAGCCTTTATATTCACTGCCTTGATGGCAGCTGCTCATCTGAGGGGAAAAAGTACTGTCTAAACTTGGGCATGTTTGACAATGCTGCTGAGTTTTTGGGGGCTCATCCTAAACAGGTCCCACAATAAGGGAGGGGCAAAAAGGATTAAAATCCCTTGCTCATATTCTGCCCTTTGGCTGATGAGCAGAAAGATCTCTGCAAAGGGGGAGCCCTTTGAGACCACACAGAGAGAACAGATCACACCTCCCTGTAAAACCTAATCCTGCCCAATCACCATGTGACGTAGTTGAGTCAGAGCAGTCTTTCTCCAGACAAAGTAGAGTAGTATCACAGCAAAATTCCTTTTCAATTCCTAAAGTAACTCAGTATAATAATTCTTTCTTTCTCTTCTCTCATCATTTCTCCTCTGTCTTCTCTTCCACTTAGAACTTCCCTTATTGAGAGAGTCTGTGACTGAAGACAACAGAGTGATAGAAACTGCACACCTGGAAAATAAGTAAAGCCACTCATGATCAGTAGCAACACAATGTGTGTGGAGCTGCAGGGATTACAGGCCCTGGATAGCAGACTCCATGCACTAAGAAATGCTGACATGTGGCCAGGTCAGCACGAATAGGTGCATGCAGTACCTTAAGGGAAATAAACAACTTCATTTCCAAGGAGGAAACGGTTGTTGTATTTGTAGTTGTTTGGTTGGTCTGAGTTTTGTGATTTTTCTGTTTGGTTTGTTGTTTTTTGTTTGTGTGATTATTTGTTGGGACTTTTGTTGTTGTTGTTGATTTAGGTTGGATTTTTTGTTTGTTTTTTTAGGATTTTTTTAAGTTTAGATCCATTGCTCTGTGAATCAGTTATAACTGAAAAGTAAATAAACCAACTAAGTTTAATTTTGAGTACTGGATGGACCAGCATATCAACGTTTCTGTTAAGTACAATGACTATGAAATAGTGCTTCTGGTCTTGGCTTTACAGACTTTATTTCACAAATAGAGTAGTGGAAGTCACAGAAAAGCAGATATTTCTGTGAATTGACAAGATGTTTTCATGAGAATAAAAATGGGGGGAACCACTCACAAAAACAGTCAAACAGATGAAAAACCAGTAATGCTGCCAAACCAGAAATACACATATACTGCTTACAAGAGATAATATGACAAAAGTAAACCACGAGTTTAGTATCTCAAACTTCAAGTCTTTACATTTCTCCTTTCACTAAGTTAAATTTTGCAGAGGGACTGCAGCTGCTTTACTTGGAAGAATAATTGTAACTGGTATGCAACACACAGCTCAGGTTGGCTCCCAAAGGTGCAAAATGTTTGAAACGATGCCACAAAAGTAACACGGCAAATGCAGCTTCAAACAAAAGAGTCAGTGTTTACAACCAATGCATAAGCAAGTTGGATTATAAAAAAACTTAATTAAAACCATCTTTGATGTTGCGTTTATAGGTCATTAGTTTGCTGTATGTTGTGCAGATGTACTCAGCCGCTTGCCAGAAAGGTCTCACTTGCATAATATGAGCTATGATTTTTATTTGCAACTGCTTTCACTTGTAAGTTTCGGGGTTTAAAGCTGGTTGCTGGGTTTTCAATTTAAGACTGTTTTCCAGGCTTAGCATCTAATTCTCACTTTTTATGAAGTAAGTCATCCTCTCTAAGTAGAAAAAACTACTTTTCATCCTCTCTGTTTTTGGCTGAACTCCAGATTAGTAGCCTCCCACCAAGAGCGAAGGCTGGCAGAAAGCATAAAATCATTCATAAAAAGTGTACTTGTCACTGTCAGGAGAAGGACGGGAATGAACTGTGCTTGCTAAAGAGAGAAAAAAGTATATATTTTTTTAAAAATTCTTTTATGAAACTTTAAATCTTTGGTACTGCCCATGGGATATACTTGTGTGCCCAGCACTGCATCCTTTTTTTGCTTCAGATCAGGCAGAATAAAACCCACACAGTGACATAATGAGAGGATGTGAAGACAGTGGTTTTTTTGTAGGGACAAGAGGAGCTCAAAGGGAAGAACTAAGTGTTCTTCTGCTTTGAGATTGACCTGGCATCATTACTTCTGCTTCCTAATGGAGGAAAGTCAAGTAGCTTCTCAGAAATCAATCAACACTTAAGAGGCAGAACTGGAAAAGGAACATGTATCACCTGGATCCTGGCCATGAATTCCTTGTAAGAACATGGCATCATCAGAAACAGAGGTTGCTGAGTGACATCTGGATTAGCAAGGCTTATAATCAGTGCTCCTGCCGATGCTGTTGAGTCCTGCAGGTGTTTTTTCAAACATAGGCCATATAGAAGTCTTTGGTATGCACAAGATTTAGTAATAAAAGTGAAGAACACAGCTATGAGATTAAAAAGAAGAAAGTGTGTCAGAGTGGAAAAGTCTGCTGTTGTAGGAAATAAATACTTCTGGCTAGAGGGGTGAATGCAACAGGTGATACTTAACAGGTAGATTCACAAGGAAGCACTATTTAAACATCAGCATGTTAATAACTGTGTGGAATCATGACACATGACAATTGATGCAATGTTTTAAATAAGATAAAAGAAAAAAATCCTTTAAAGTGTAGCTATTATTTAAAGTACTTTTAAAGTGAGCATATTATGATCCATCAAAGATCAGTAAAAAGGAGTATGGTAAAAGTTATACTTGAAATATACTTCTAGATTATTCAGAATAGTGATTCATGCTGTATTATGCTGTGCTTGAAGTCTGGTTAGGGAAATTGTGACTAATATACTGAATTGACCCAGTCTTGAGAGATAAATATCTTAAAATATGAAGTGAGTATTCATGTGTAGGAAGGTAACTTGCCATTGCTTTATCGGACAGATCTTGTAGCTGTTTAAACTGATATCACTCAGCTGAACTTGGGGTGGTACTGACTCATACCTGCCCGGCATTTGCTTCTAACTCCTAATAAAAATTCTCTTTCCAGGTAGCATTGTATCATGGCCTATAGTACCACTGTCTATTGGTTTCTGTTTGCCCATTAAACAAATCTGGCTATTAAGATGTTGTAGCAGCGGCCAGTTTGGGGTTTGAGGTGTGTATTTCTGTGTGTGTATGTATCTCTCTCTCTCTCTTTATATATATATATATATAGATATCTTCCTGGTAAGAAGGAGGGTGGCATAGGCAATGTACTGTAAAAAAGTATGAAAGCAGTTAAGACACTTTTAGAGGTGTAATCCTGTAATTTTAGTGGGATCCTGTAATTACAGCAGAGATGGAATTGTTTCAGGCTGTTTGGATGCTACTTTATACACCAGTGAACTGTAAAAATGTGAAATGGGGAAGAGGCACTTTAGTTTGTGCTTACGTGCAGCTTAGCTTGTGTTCTGCATGCTCAAAAAGCAGGCATTTGAGTTACTGAGTCTTTAATCTTCTTTTATCTTGTGGACGTACATGAAAAAGTTGACACTATTTTCCTTTCATATCTTTGCAGATTTTTGTGAGAGAAAAGTGGCTGTTCAGTTCATCAACAGCCTCCTCAAATTAACAGGAATTGATAGGCACACACTGCATATGACTCTGAAAATCTCTCAGATGATATTTGTTTGTGCACGCAAGGGATTTGCAACTTTATAAGCAGATACCAACCTTGTGTGAGTAACATCTCTCTTTAATGGAAAAAATATGTAAATGTACTTTTTTCTAAATCCTTGTTGTTAGTTTCTAATATGAGCAGGGCTACTCTGGGGAAAACTGAGCAACTACATCCTTATAAGAACTTTGCTGATTTGCCTGTAAGCCTGGGCTCAATACACTTAAGGAATGCTGATAACTGGTTGCCTAGCAAGGATACTCTTACGGGTTTATCGTATTACCTGGTCTCAGGGGTGTGTGGTACGTTTCTTGGCTAAGGTTAGGAAAACCTTTAATGTGTTTCCGGTAAGTTTTGGCAATATCAGTGTTTTGGCTCTCTAGAAATCTTTATTTTTAGTTTTTCAATGGAAGGATAAGAAAAGTCTTTGGTAACGGCGTTTCCAAAAAACCTCAGATTGATCTGGACCAAGAAGCCAATTATCTTTGTAGTCCATAATGATTAGGGACAGAAAATCTAATGATTCTTTAGCATTTACCCCTGTTTGACTATCAGATCTGTGTCTGAATGCCAACAGGGATTTTGATGTGGTTGTAAAAAGGGGATGATCTGTGTACTACCAGATCTTTTGGGGTTACAAAGCTGATAAGGATCAAGAATGATCAAACGGGACCAGATGCTTGATGGAGCTTACTTCAGCTTTGTTTAGGTACTCAGGTGCAGAGGTGCTCAGGGCATATGGTCCAATGTACAGCTCACAAAGCTGTTCTGAAGTGGAAGTGTGAAATAAGATTGCACGGCTTTGGCACTCTGCTTCAACTGCCCTAATTTTGCTAATCCAATAGCAAGCAAGACCCAAAATCTGGATTTATTTTTGTCAAATAGTGATGTTCTTCTGCTGTGCTGTGTCCAGATAAATAAAGCAAACCTACCGGGGAACAGCTCCATGCCTTTTGGGGTGGAAAGCTTCTCTTTCTGACATTGAAGTGATGGGTGGTACCTCCATGGATCTGCCAGGTCTGTGTCTTTGCACATTCCAGTGCACGGAAAGCATCTGTGGCTTTCAGATGTGCCCAGCAAAGCTCGTGGGAGAGAATGGGCATTGTCAGTGTCTCAGCTGCCCCCAAGTCTGGTGCACAGGACTAAATGGGAAGTGCTGAAAAATAAGTATGTTTGACTCCTTGTTGAATGGAGGGAATGCAAAGAAATCATAAGGTGTCTCACAGTAAAGAGGAGAGCAGAGAGATCTCCTTTATTAAGAGTGGTGTGAACTCCAAATATTGTACCTCTAATAGGATTTTAAAGATTTCAGTGCTAATGGCAGTTAACACAGATGTCTTGCATTTCATTTCTATTGCATCCTCGTAGAGCTTGGCAAAACCTATACACTGGTATAATCAAACACTGGTTTTCAAAGTAGGATTATGTAACCATGACACACTTTCTCTTATTCCAATCTGGTTGATAATAAAATACAAGCAGGAACCACAATTCCCTGCTGTGGTGGAAAAGGTAGACCCCACAAGCCTCCTGAAAAAGGGGAGGGGGGGGGAAGAATTGTTTTGTGGGAGGAGAGTTCAACAACATCACTGTCCTTTGTAATAGCTTGGAGAGCTCCCTTGTCAGATTAAATATCTCTCTCTGCTGGTGAGGATCAGTTACATTCCTGATGGACAATCCCCGGGATATTCCAAGAGATTGTAATTTAGACTTTGGGACCAGGGGCCATCTTTGTTCTGTCTGTCCCCATCTACTGTGCAGGCATTTGGTTTGCCAGCTGTTATAACCTCCTAAGTGGTTGCAGTCTCGGAGCCTGCTTAATTAGCTTTTACTTAGAAAAATGTTGCATAACTCTGAACACTTCATGAAATTCCATTAAAGCAGCAGAGGCTTAGCACATATTGCTGTGCTGAAAAGTGATAGACACTAGAACATTGTCAGCTGCTTTGCTGAATTTGGGCTGCTACAGCCTTAACACTAGTTTTGCTCTCTGGTAGCATATGCTGTGATCACTTGCAGGGTTAAAACAAGCGGTGGTAGGAGCGAGGAGAAACAGCTCAGCTCTCAAATATTACCTTAGTTATCAGCTCTTTTCGTAAACTACTCTTATTCATTAAAAGCTAATGATGTTTCCCTAATAAAACCTGATCCTTGCTTACATAAATTTATTCTGACACAACCTTTAATAAATTGGAAGGAGAAAGTGCCAAAAAACCCTCAGTTGTGCACATCTCTGGTATACGATACTGATACACTTTGACACCTGCACATTTTAGTTTCCATCAAAGGTCACTTTAAAATGGGAGGGAAAAGGAGTTTAGCATAAAGTCAGCAAATTTACTTTAAGGTTCTTTTGCAACAAAAGTACCACTTGATTTAAGAAATCTTTAAAAAAAAAAACAAAAACCAAACCAAACAAAAACACCCCCCCCCCAAAATTATGTTGTGTGCTTCAGACTTGTGTGCCTTAAAAATCAGAAGCAGCAGCTTCTTTGAGGAAAGGTTCTTCTGCAGAGAAGAAGCATGTGGGGATTGCTACACCTCATCTGACCCCAGAATTGTCACTGTGGTTGTGTCCTTAGTTGGTAACTGGTGATATTCTGTAAACAGTTGTTGATTTTTATTGACAAGGCTTTGGGAGATAATCCTGACTAACGTGTTGGGGAAGAGTGCTTTAAATGAAGGAAGAGAATCTGAAAAATTATTTTGGAAAGAAATTGAGACAACAATAGAAGACTGTATATATGTGAAATGATATGTTAAATTAAAAAAAAAAGAAAGCTTCTATTCAATTCATAATTTTAACAGAATCACACCTTTTAATATGTCAAGAAAAAGTCCTGGTTCTGTGAGAATTTCCAGAAGTCTTGGCATCCCAGAGCACTGCACTGGCTAGTAAGAAGAAAAACTAACTATCCCACCCAAAACCAGGACAAGCTCTGCATTTGTGGTCACTTAAAGGCCTCAGAACTTTTTTGGGGTTGTTTTTCCTCATTCCCAATGGTTAATCAGAACTGTTACATGTAATTGACAAACATGATTTTCTTTAAGCAAAATAAGTATCAGGATCAGGAAAGAACTTGGATTTAATTTTCCTCTCAGGTTACCCAGGAAGATACCAAGGGCAAATTTATTTTGTCAGGTTCCCTGTGTACTTATCTGTGAAAAGAGATGAGTGAAATCTCTTGTGGGATGAACTATTTTACTGTTGCTTCTCAGATTGCATCTCTAATCCCAAAGTATTTAACTCCACATTTTGTAGTCTCTGTTACATTTTGAAAGCAGGGATTTGTGATAAAAAGGAGAGTTACTGCGGTCAAAGGCAAGACTAAAGATATTTTTCCACTTCCAGTGGCTAGAGACAGCAAATACAAATTTATTTTTCTGAACAGAAGCTACTTTTAGCTTCTCCTCCAGCACTGCCTCATCATCTGATGACTGTGTCCTGGAGCCTCCTTGCTGCCTCACAAAGTGCCATGAATTTCCAATTTCCCTCATCAGGCCTTCCTAGGACACTTTGGAGAACTCTGCTTCTTTCTGTGCCATAAGTCTTTGCTGGTCCCAAAGCAATAGGATTAGGCAGGAGCTGTTGGCAGGGCATTGGCTTTCCCTGCAGCCTGTCCTGTGACAGAAGGTGGGTTTACTGGGATGGAAATGGGAGTGGAAATGCCCTGATTTCCTGCTGGGGTGAGAGTGCTGTAGTTTGCAGCTGTGCTGAGGGCAGCTGTGCTCAGGCTCAGCCAGCAGCTCTCTGCTCCCATTGTGGGCCAGAGCTCAACGGGGGCACCTCGGTGGGACCACTGCCCAGTCCTGCCCCAGCACTGCTTCTGCTACCTCAAATCAATTACAACCATACTTAATATTCAGCAATCCCTTGTTCTGGGAGTGTTTTCACCTTTGATATATCACAGTTCATAATGCTCCAAGCCCCGTTTCGGTTTGTGTGATGCAGCTCCACAGAGACGCCAAATGCTGCCTTGTCAAACTAATTGCCATATGTGGAAGGAGAGGCACTCTGAATTTCGAATGTTGCTTCCCTCTGATAGAGTCTGATAAATGGAAACTGCTTCACTTTCCCTGCCCCATGACCTGGTGGAGTCAGCAACTCCCCAGCATACTGATGAAAAGCTTTTTGAGATGGGCTTTTGACTTGCTTCTGACATTCACCCTTGTTTCTTCAGCAAACCATTAGGTTCTTGACCTCAGCCATCTCTCCAGTCTCATCTGTTTTTAATGGGCTGTTAGGTTCAGGTTTGAAGTCTATAAGGAGAGTAATATACCACTTTTACACAATAGTTTAGGCAGTTTTCTTTTCTAAGGTGGCCTGGATTGTACTTGCTATCAGTTTCTCAGGTTAACCACCTGCCTTATTACTACCCAGTAAAAAAACAAAGGAAAAGAATTCTAAGTGGGGTCATGAGACTGGGAGTATTGACAGTGACTTCTGTGGAGTTAGGAGTTCAAGCCCTTAATATTCGATTTTCTGCATTGATGAAAAGTTCCTAGAGCTCTTTTGGGAATAGGAGGCTAATATAAAAGTAGACTGTAAAACCAGTGATGCTTCAGGGCTTCCACGTATGCACACTTCTGAAATGCCGGACATAATTTGGGGGAATGTAATTCTCTAGCTAACATAACATCTCCATCTTACTCATTTCTGTTACATGTCTTCCCGTTTCATAGGAACTCATAATATAACTCTGCATGTTGAAGGACATGGGTTACTTTCTCCTTTGGCAGATTACTTACGAGATCATGATTTTTGCCTTGAATAATTTCACATTTCTCTCTTTGGCTGCTTCAAGAGAATACTATACTTTTTTTTTTTTTTCCTTTTCAGTAATGCATGCTTTTTGAATAAAATGAATGCTATACATTACATAGTTACTTTATTTCTGTCTAACCTGAATCAGAACACATGCTGGTTTTGTTCAACATCTAAAAAAATATTGTAAATAACTTATCAAAAGATGTTGAACAGTGTTTTTTGAAGTATGACCTGGGGATCCCACTGTATAACCGAGCATTTAGTACATGGAGACGTTTAGAGATGTTTTGAAAGTCTCTCCATGCCAGAAGAACTTTACCCTGAGGATCAGCTGGTGGGCAGAATTTGTGGCCTATCACTGCAGACAGATCCAGCAATAATTGTAAATAACCTGCCTGTTCAGTTGCATTACACAGCACACAAAAAATGTGATAGTTTTGAAGCTTTTCCTGTAAGCCATTTCAAACACACATCAATGACAAGCTATACAGGCTGTTTGATTTCCTCTTACTACACAGCAGTAGAATCTGTGGCTGCACAGTGTGGTTCATCTTGCAGACATGACAGACACAGCAAAGGAACTCTTCCTCTTTGTACTGTTATGAAATACATAGCAGCAATGCAACCCTGTGACACACTGGTATTGCCAGTCTCTTACTCACTGGGTATGACCTTGTATTTTCACGAGGTGAGTCCTTCTTGATACCTTCTAACTGACTATTTTACAGTGAAAATACAGAAAAATAAATTATCTCAAAGACAGCACAACTGGTTCCATTTTCCCTGGCTTTATGCACAGCTTAGAAAATGGTTGCTGACTGATTAACCTTTCAAGGTTTTTCATTGGCAATTATAAAATACAGCTGAGGTATCTTACAGCTATCTTGAGAAAAAATTATTTGCTGTCGCCAGAAGAATACGTATATATTTCCACCAAAAAGTATATGTGTCCAGACTGCTGCAGAAGGACAAAACTCAAATGAATTGTGTTGTTTTAAAGTCCCGCTTAAGACACTAAATGAGTCCCTGCTGCTCTTAATTCTCCAACTTAATCTTCTGGAAAGGTGAAGATTTAAATCAAGTTAGTGGAAGGCCTCACTTCTGAGAACTTGTTGCAATTTGTGACTATATTTTATAAACATGCTCATTATGGTCATTTAAGGACTTCTTTCATTTCACATTAAGCAAACTTAAAATGCTTTTGTGATCTGTGACTGCATCTCAACTGGTTCTCTGCTTCACACAAACTGAATTCTTACCTTCTCTGTGACACTTTCAGAGATAAATGTATCTGCAGAGCTTCATTAAGTGACTTAATCCTTCACTAGCAGGGCAAGTTCAGCATTTCCACCACTTGCTGCTTAACTCCAGGGCAAGGCAACTGAAACTCAATTCCTGTTGCATTCTGGGAGAAAATAAGATGTAAGAGGGAACTATGGAAATGAAACATCTTCTGGCAGAAGACTTAAAGCATGCAATAATGCTAAGAATGTCTTGTAGAACTCTTATCAAGGTCTTATGAGGGGGAAAATTGCTCAGAAGGCCACTAATCTGCATTGAAGCACAGTAACAGTGAAGCCACTGCTCTGTGGTAACTGCTGCATTAGTGTCATGGCTGTAGCAAATATGCTGCTGAAGGCAGGATTGCTGGATTTTGAAGAGCTACTGACAAGCTTTGTAAGACATAACTAAGTACAATTGTCTCGCTGAAGCATGACCTTTTACAAACCCAACTGCTCTGAGCTTGGCATATCAGTTGATAAATAATCACAGAGTAACATATAACACAAACAAATGTATGTAGAAATGGCAAAGCATAAAGAGCAGAAAGGATGATGTCTGGTATTTGTAGAGACAGACATTTCAAAGCCTCTGTCATTTAGGAAAAAAAAAAACTCCACTGTTGCTAGACTTGCTACATGTCAATAAAGTAATACCGAATACAAGTAGAGTAGAAAAGCAGCTGCAAGAAGTAAATGCTCTTGAAGTGAGTAATGTTGAAATCCTACATGTCCCCAGTCTATGCACTGCCCTGATTCCCACCAATTTTCAATGGAGCATTCCCTGAGCAGAGACTGCCTTGCACACACACACAGACCTTCACATTGCCCACCTGTGGCTGACTAAGATATCCCTCAGGAGTACCAGAGCTCTCATATTTATCCCTTAGCAGGGTAAATCTACCTTTGATAGATGGTCAAAAAGGAAATATGTGTTAAGAAAACTTTTTCTTTCTAACTTGATGCGATCACCTGTTGCCTTAGAGATAAACCTCTCCTCTCCAGGATGCTGCTACAAGTATGAGAAGGCAGGAAAAAAGTATTCAACTTTCAATACTTTAAATGACTGAAGACTTTTCTAGTTTTAAGAAACCTGAGACTATACTCTTGAGTATATGGCTCATGAAACCTCCCTGTCTATTCAAATCCCTTCCCTCTACGCTATTTGCTAGCAGGGACCTCATACTTCCTTCTATTTGAAGCATAATATTCCTTTTCACTTGGTTAAACGAGGATTTTCAACAGCTGCTGAGGGAAATACAGCTTGATTTAATCTAATGCTTAATGATGGACATAATACTAAAATTAACAGCATTCTGCCACAAGACTTTCGATTCCATTCTTGCTGCCATCAGTTTAAGTCCTCCTCCCATTAATAATGAAGTGAAAAGCAGAAGTGATGGCAGGAGTCAAGGTGCTGTTTAATAAGTCATCTGGCTGCAGAGCTGAAATTCAGGCTTCGCTGTCCTCTGAGTTTATGAAGCACAGAAAGTCTCTAACTCCGAGTGAATAGAGCCCTAAGCCTTTACATGTTAAACACATTAAATGTTTCCAGTTAATTTCACCTGACATCAATCAAAGCTCCACTAAAATTACTCTTGGGGAAGGTGGTGGGGAGAGAGGGGAATGGCAGTACTTCTTCGTTGGCTTTCAGTCCTTTGCATGAAGGAATATCACAGAGCACTTTCGGGAAGAAGGAAAGACCTCTGTCAAGAGCAGTTCCTGCTGAGGGTTGTTAACTACTCAGCTTCCATTGGAGAAGAGTAGAACAGGGAAAATGGTGGCTTGACTCTATTGAAATAAAAGAGTTTAAAAACTTGTGGCCTTTGGGGAGTTTTCTCCTTTTCTTCTCTTTTCATTTTCTTTTCTCTTCGTGCGAGGGAAGGCAAATAAAAGTATAAACTGACTAACATCCTCCAGTCTGAATGACTTTTAGGGAACTGTGTACAGTTCTTTATTCACAGATTGAATGATAGCACAGTCACTCATTTGTAAAATAACTGGAGCAAGGCGCTCTGAGTTGCCAAGGGCTGCCTAGTCGTTAGTTGGGCAGCATTTGCAGAAAGAATTAATTTTTATTTGGTGAATTTTATTTGGTCCACTCTGAAAGGAGAGGAAAAGATGAAGGAAGGAGAAGAAAGGATTCTTTAGTACTTATAAAGAGGAAGGAAGGTGTAAATTACCTCCAGTGACTTGTAGCCCATCAACCAAGTCAGCCTACTTGTGTTTCATCTCGTGGTTCCCTCTCCATTCTGTTTCCACATGGATGCAGTCAGACTCTGTCCTCATGCTGTTTCATCTGTCTTAGTTCCCTTCACGTTTTATATCTCTCTCCCTTAATAGGAGGGGCTCACACAAGGAGGTTGGGATGGTGTGCCTGGAGAAGAAAGCACATGCAAGTGGCACCAGAGGCAGCAAAGGAGAGGGGAGAAGCTCCTTGCCTCATTAGGTGTCTCTTGCTCTCCTCCACTGCTTCCACAGTCACATTACTCCATTGCACTGTTCTCTGCAGGTGCCAGTTCCCACTTGACTGTGCCTATATTTGATCTGTTTACTGCCTTCACTGTGGCTGAAAGCCATCATGTCTTGTTGGTGCCCCGTAGATCATTTTTAAGTGTTAATTGAGTATATAATTCTGTTATGACTATTCCTGCATTCCCTCATTTTCCCCCCCTCAAATTAAAATTGCTTAAGAACTTTAATCAAACTCAACCAAGCTCTTGACTAAACTAGGAAACATTGAGAACAACTCATTGCATTTCAATTTAGTATATTTTAATGGGAAGTAGGAGGTACAGATGCTATTGAAAAGCACGAATAAGCCCTGAGAGACTTGGCAGAATACTAACATGAGTAGGAAAGAGTTGAATGCACAATTCTATAATCCATGTGTTGCCAAAAGCAATGGCCACATGCCACAGCCCTTCATATGTAGCCAAACTATATCAGCTGCGCTAACTGCTCTAACTAATCCCTTTTACTGTCATCACTGACCCTAAAACAAAACCGACAAAGACCAGGGAAGTCGCAAGGTATGAGCTTCAAATTACCTGTATGTCTTGTCCTGTATCTTGTCTTTCAAATGTGACTGTGTAGCTGAGGGCTGAGTTTTTTGTGAGATGAATTTTTTGAGAGGGAAATATTGCCCAGGAATTCCAGAGAAAACATCAGCTCACTTGCCAGTGCCGAGAGAAGGGCCCTCTGTAGAAACAAGTAACAGATAAGCAGAAACAACTAAAACTTGCTAAGGAACTATGAAGACTAAACAAAACTAACCACTGTGCAACAAAACTGCTGATACTTGTGTTCACTCTGAAAGAGTAAACCAATGGCATCTGAGTCAGCTCATAAATATTTCAGAATCAGGAAACTCTGGAACTAAAACTGGGGATATAATGGTAGACATATTAAAAAAAAATAAACCCAATCAGTTTACTCAGTTCAGAGCCAGAATGTATCTAGTGTTTCCTTTAGAAATGAGACAATTTTGAGCTGCAGTTAATGGCCCTAGAGGTGATGACATTTTTTTATCTCACAGATTCTTGGGAAGGGAGAATATTTAACTTCACATTATTCAACCACTAGTTCAAAGTCATGTGGAGATCTAGGCTGTCTGTAGAAAGGTTTCATGTGCCGTTAGTACATAGAGCTTGTCCTGGATTTGGCTGAGATAGAGTTGTATTATTTTAAAATTATCATTAGATATCATTTCATATATATACAGTCTCATATTGCCTCAACTCACTTCTGGAATAAAATTTCAAACTATGGGATTGCTACTCAAAGGCAGGCTCAAGCAGTACCAGAAATCTGGTGAAAGGAGCACCGTGCTGTGTTGATGTAGGGCCAGCCAGAGAGTCCAACAATAGACTTGAAACCTGAAGGCCCAGAGGATGGGTAAAACCCCCTCACTGTGGCTGACACACATGAGCTGTAGCAAGGCCATCTCTGGGGGGGACTGTGCCTCATCCTCATCACCCTCCTGCCAGTGCCTGGGTTTAAGCCAGTCTCAAGTGGGCAGATAAATTCAAGGCACATGCTTTCATTTAGAAAAGAAAAGAAGTCTTTAAGTTGTGGGCAGATATCACAGATCAAGTGATACCTTAAGCTGCCAAAAGTTAAATCTTTTCTCTTAACAGTACCCTCAAACTAGATACAATAATCTTTTGTTTGAGCCCTTCTCTTTAGCTCGGATTTACAGCAAGGGAAGCTCAGGTGGCAAGAAAGGCAGAATTTCCTCTCAATCTAATAAAAGATTGGGTGTTTTCAGGAGTGTGCAATAACAGACAAGGCTGACCATCCTGATGGTGCATTTGTACCCTGCAAGCTTTCCATCTCCCCTCCCCTCTAATACATGTCTTGATAAATGAATGTACTCTCACTGCTCAGACTCATAATGTGTTTGCTTTGTATACTGGGCCACAGTCCTTATGTGCTGGTCTGCTGTTCTGGCTCATCTCATTTAAATTGCATTCTAGCTCAGCTTATTCAAAGGGAAAATGAATTCTGACAACTGGCATCTCTTTTTCATTATTGTGATTGGTATAAGTCTAAAATGTATGTTCTGAATGTCAGAAAAACTATCGGACTCCGAGACAATCTTATCCTATTATCCATTTAATAGAAAGTAAGCTTTCTAAGTGAAAATTTGAACAATCACATTTTTTTTCCCCTTTAGCCCTCACCTTTTTCTCTTTCTTTGTTCAGAGTTGTGCTAAATAATCTACTGCTTGTGCAGCCTGTGAATGAAACTTACAAGACATTTCTGTGCTTACCAATTTCTCTCTCAATAGAATTCAGAAAACATGCAAACAGACAGGGTTTCTGATTACTAATTGGACTATGCATTCAAAAATGAAACAATAGGTGTAAAGCTGAAGAAAATATTGGGAATATAGAAGGACTAGGAAAAGAGATGAAGAAAGCTACTTTGGGGGAGATGGAAGCAGTTTGTAAATTGGGGGCAAAGAAGGAAAGGTATTTTTAACACCTTCCTTTTTATTTGTTCCTTTACATTTGTGTTTGACCTTGGCAATCTTGAAGAAGCACCAGGAACTGTGTACACTGGCTGTACAACTGCACGCTAGAACTGTAAATCCGAGTTACAGCTGTGATGCTTTTGTTCTGATACTAGTATTTCTCCTCGTAACATCTAAAGACATCTAATTACACAAAACGAGAACAGCTTCCATCAAGAATATTTTCCTTGTATTTTGAAGATGTTTCTTAAAGAAACTGGAAACTTAATGAGACAGAAAAATTCGCCATGTATTATTTAAAACCTACTGCTCTGCCATCACAACAGCTCACAATACCCATCTGTTCAGCAAGTTTTACTCTGAATGCAGCAATACAAACTGCTGTGGCACATTCATTAACCCAAAGAAGATAACTAAGACGTTTTTCCAGAAATTACCCCTGGTGAAAAAGCAAAAAGAAAGAAAAACTTACATTAAAAACAAATAAATCATCTTATCAATATGCAAGCTTTACACAGTCACAAGTTTTTATGAATTTATGCATCTAAAAGGTCATCCATGTATGAAAAAAGTAACTCTTGCTCATTCTTATTTTCCAACACATTAATAGAATTGCACTATTGATTAGTAGTTTTTCTTAAACAGAAAAAGGATTGATAATCCCATAGCAATGGTAGGAGTAAAGAAACAGATTAGGACCTTTAATCTGTACATGTCACATACAATCTATTATTAAATGTTTAGATAATTTTAATTGGTGCACTATAAACTTCACATTTAGAAAGGAATAATGTATAGCCTATCTATGCTTTATAGATTGACATTCTTTGAAACTTGTAATGGGATTTTTTTAAGGAACCACCGCTAGGACACAAATAAGGAACATTTTATTCCTTAATTTGATAGTTCACTGGCTTTTGCATATTTGTAAAGCATCACAGTTCCTGATGAATTCTGATGTAAACTTGTTTCATACAGATTTAAAACTCTATGTAAACTAGAATAAACTCATTTTAAGATTCCTGCAGCACAAAACCGTCGATCTTAAACAGGAAAGGATCTTGAGGTTAAGCAGAGGGGCTCCTTTCTCCTTCACTGCATGTTTAATCTCAGGTAGATGTGGGATACAGCTATGGAATGTTTCTCTGTTGAAGAAAATAATCAGCCTTACATAATGCATTTTCTAAATTCACAGTTTCTGCCTCTTACTGAGAAGGAAAGAGCAAGCTGAAGTTTGTTCAGAAGGTAAAAGCTTATGCTTACGTTTACAAGCATTTCTGTTGGACCTGAATCTTGTATTGGAGACAACACGATATTATTCCTGCCATTCCTCAAGCCTCCTGAGGCCGAGGACCAAGGCAGGCAGTGAAGTGAGAGACAGAAGTATGTGCAGTTTAGCTCTGCAGTGCCAGGAGGGGATGTGAGTGCTTGGGGTGGTGGTGAGGGGAGAGAAGGAGGAGACCAGTAACTTCCACAAACCCACTTTGCGTTTAAATGGAACATTTTACAGAGGGGTGGGGAATGGGTTTCTTAGAAGCTGCAGACCCTTCTCATGTTTCTGACATCTGAATGCAATTCCCAGCTTTATGCATTTGGACAGAGAGAATGGGAAGTGTTTATTCAGGACAGAGATATAGGTGTCTGGACACAGAGCAGATTGCAGTGCACACAAAGGTGGTTTCTTTTTGTGGTTGTGCTCTGTGCAAACCTAACACCAAGTTAGATAAATAGCAAATAAGGCTTATTTCTAATTCTTATGTTTTCTATCTCTAATAGTTAAAATATTATTCACATTAATCTGAGTTCTCTTTTAGTGAAAGTATGAGATGACCAATTCCTAGTTAAATTCACAGGCCTGAGTCTTTTACAGATAATCCATGAATTTCCACAAATTTGCTGAAGGTCAGTAGTTGTGCAGTCTAATTTTAGATTGAGGCTGTGGTTTTCTGGTATTCTGTGGCACTACCTTTTGTTCAGAGGGAAGAGCAAGCCTTCATGAAGTCAAGGACTGAGCTTTCTGTGCTAAGTATTTGCAATGGAAGGTTTAGAAGTGGACAGCAGCATCGCAGGCCATGTGTCATAGCAGCTTCTCTTTGAGCTTGTACCTGGAAAACAACTCTTTGATCCACACTTGCTTCAGGCATGGGCTGTGGAGTAACCAGACTAAAGGATTCAAGGGGTTAATTTACACCAAGACACTTTGGTGCCCTGTCTGATGAGTCACTGCTGAGGTAAAACTCTAGGCATGGCACTCACTCATGTTTAAAAGTAGCTCCTAAACCTACCTCTGCTATTCTATTGGACCCTGCCAGATAGAAAGGAGAGCTGTCTGTTTTCTCTCTTTAATTTTTTCTGGTTTTATTTTCATGTTTGGAACAGTGGTATCAGCCAAGCATTAAATTACAGCCAATGAACCTTGGTAAATTTTCAAGGGAACATGTTCTCCTAAGTGTTTCCAGTTTATAAATAAATTTCTCTCCCTTAGAAGTAACTTCCATGGCACTGAAGTTTCAATAAAATTATATGTGTCTTGTTCTTTAAAAATCATCATCATGTATCTCTAGCCAGGCACTTTGCTGAAAACCTTCCAGTGTTGTTGTATGGACCCTTCCTTTGGTTTAGAAATTGTTTCACATTTGGGCATGGTGGCAGCAGACGTGATTGCAAAGACTGTCTAATAGAATATGAATGAACGTGTGATGAATCCTTGAAAGCATCATGTATTGATGAATTACAATAGCAGAAAAAATATGGTCCTGGCTTTGATGCATGAGGTCATAGAGATCTCTCTTTATAATTTATAGCAAACACTCTCAGAAGCAAAATGGCTGCAGAACAGGCATCCTCCTAGGGGGAACTTATATTCTCAGATAATGTGTTTGTGAATCCAAAACTAGTCTGTTTGGAGGAGTGGATAGGCAAGGTTTCTGCAGTCTAGTTCAACTGTGCTATGGAGCAATGAGAGCAAAGGAGACAACTCTGCTCCTTCCTCAGTGAGCACAGTTACCCCACTGCAATGCCAAAAATTCAGGTGATTGCAGTGCTCCAGATAATCTTTAATGGCTCGAAGAAAGACAAAACAGGAGCGGGTAACCAGCCTGGCCTCCACACAGTCTACTAGCTCAGAGCATACTTGCTGGAACTTCCGCCAGTATTACAAATTAATGGCTCCCACAGAAATAATTTTGCCTGAGATGATGTTCCCTCATGCCCATGTGTCAGTGTGTCTGGTTTCTGACACCCAGCACGGAGCTGCCATAGGAAAAGGGGGGTGTGTGCTGCAGGAGGCAACCCGGGACACACAGACCACCTGCCTGGTGCCGTGCCTGCTGCAGTGTTGTGTCATGGGGAAAACCTGCTCAGCTCACACAGCTTACATCAAGTTAGGATCAAAGCAGTTTAGTGACTTATTAGTGGCACATAATTAACAGGCAATAAGTGAACAAATTACTCAGTATCTGTAATACAAGAGGTAACATTTTGTCTACTGTTGTGATTTAGCAAACAACAGTGAATTCCTCAACACCCTCCTGTAACTGATCCTGCACAGCTCCAGCTCCCCTTGCATGGTACTTGCACACCCCTCCTCACAGACATGGGGTTTACAGCACCCCCTTCTCCTGCATGTTTGGGGTCAGCATCCTGTGGGAGCCACGGAGGCCGTAGCTCTGTGTATTTACCTGTGCTGCTCCCTACAGTCTGCTCAGCCCTGCAGCAGTGAGAAACCATCCCACAAGTTTACATGCTCAGACCTGAAGATGAGGGTGCATAACATGAACATAATTCATAGGTTCAGTATTCAGTCTAAACAGCGAGTCTTAATTCCTTCAGCACTTGCTTTGTGACACAAATCATCCTCTGCTAACAAAGCACATTTTCCTACGTCTTAATTTACTAAGATTAATGTTGGAAAGTTCAACTTTGTGCAAGCCCTTAGCGAGACAAATTTTTCATTAATTTTATTCAACCATCAAATTATATTGAGTAATTTCATATGCAACAATGATTTAAATTAAGGAGATAACCTATTCACTGATGCAGACTAAACTGATCTCAAAATTAAAAGGTCAGAGCCTCAACTGGTATAAATTAGTGTAGTTCTAGAGAAGACAACGCAGCTGAAGCCAACAGGGCTGCACTGGTCTGTGCCAGACAAGCCCATGGAACCAAGACTCCCCTTGTCTGGGGCACAAGGCTCAGTTTGTGGTTGGGCATCAGTAAGTCCTGCCAGGGACAAGCTGGAATTAAAGCAGACATCCCAGAGTGGTAGGTGGAATGCTACAGGCCACAACTTAGTGAACATGCTTGAGCCTGGCAATAGTATACTATTTTGATATAAGCTGGCAGACAGCCATTTCCGCCCTTAAATGTTCAAGGTGTTTTTCTGAACTGATTATTTCAGTCTTTATCCTACTTTAAATCAAAAGAGAAGAAAGGTACTGTGTGTTTCAGTGGGTCAGACCTTGTCCCTGTTACTCTGTTGGGATGGCAGCTTGTTCCCCAAACAGCTATATTAAAACCAGTAATGATACTCAGGGGTTTAAACAAATAAATAAGGGTCAACCTAATCACCCCTGACACCTGCTAAGCCTGTGTGTCCGTATTGCTTGCCTCAAGCATCATACACCACGGGTGGATACTGGTTTTAACTCTCTACCCAGAGAAGGGGAGTTGATTGATCCCAATGCCCAGCTTTTGAGCTGTGTTTGGGTGGATACATTCAAATACAGGATCATCTTTTGAGGTGTTTATACAGCAGACTCTGTCCCCCCTCCCATTTTTGCTTGCTTTCTGTGAAGCTGAAAAAAAGCTGAGCCTTGTTGCCTTGAGAGTGCAGTGCAGCCCAGGGCCAGCCTTTCTCCTTCTCAGGGATCGACCCAAGCTCTGTTGGGCTGATTGCTTGTGCTTTCAGCAGCTCTTGGTGGCTCTGAGCCTGGGGAAAGTTGATTTTTCTATTGATTTGGGGGAATTTGGACCAGGCCTACATCCTGTCACTGCAAATTGATTGAATAAGCTGTTTATTCTCCTCTACTGTTCTACTGGCTTGGCAGGAACATTCTATCAGAGAAAAGAGCCTGGCTCTCCCACTGGCTTCTTCTGGCAGAGTGGCCCTATTGAGTGCACTGAGAGCAGAGTCTGTGAACCTTTCTGAAATTACTGCTGACAGATTAATGTTCCTGTAATTACACTAGAATGTCTTGGAAACACAAATATTAATTAAGAGTATTGAACCAATTTGGGACAGTCTTCAATAGTGTTGAACTGAAATCCTGTAAAAACATAACAAAACTTAAGCATTGGGAAAATAATCAGCATTAGTCACAGCAGATAAAGTAATTGTTAAAGGGTAAAGTGATTTTTGGCTCAGAATTTATATCAAGCCTTACTAGTATAGATCATGTAATATAGCAATAATAGTTTTTCTAAATTTAGTTTTATGTCAGAATTTGAACAGTGTCAGAAACACCTGCTATGTTTTAAGGTATATTTCAGAGTTCTGTAACCCTGTTCTTTGAGCTATTCCACGCATTCACTGAGATTGAGAGGACTACTAGTCAGTTAAAAAGTCCACAAATGCAGTCTTTAAAAAAATCAAGTGCTTAGACTTGTAAAATAGCAATGACTGGTGTCTTCTAAATGCTAGGAATATTTTGTTATCTTTTAATATTTTGTCCTCTTTTTATATTTTGTCCCATTTGTTCTGGAGATGACTAAGAACCCACAGCTAATGGGTCAGATCTCTTAATTGTAGAGAGGAGTCTGGTATTTAGCCCTCCTTGGGCTCCCCCCCGTTCACACAGTGCCTGCTCTCCTGCTGCATAACACCCCAAGTGCCCACTCGTTCTCTTCTTAGGGGCTAAAATCCTGAGAAAACCCACATGAAGGTTTGCCTTGTAACTCAGTGATGCCGATATGAGAGCACTCCTTCAGCTGACAGCATTGATTGACTTTTTCCTTCCATTCTCCTTTGTGCTTTGCACAACAAAATTGATGTCTGTTCCTCTGTGCTGTGTGGTGGGAAGGGTTGGTGGCTCTGCTGCAGGTGACAGCAAGGGCAGCGGCACCAGGGCTACTCCACAACAGCACTCGAGCATCTGTTTGGTCTGACACTAGGACTGAAACAGGTCTTATCCCTTTTCGTAGGGATTGCTTAAGCAAATTATTAAATGAGATGATGAATTATCAAGTCCTTTTATCTGCATTTTATCATGTGTCCTTACTATAGAGCTAAATTATGAGAATTATCTAGTTAATTAGCTCATTAAGCATACAGTGTCAAGGTTTTAAAAAGCATTTTCACAGGAAACCTTTTTTTTTCCTTTTGCATATACTGAACATCCTCTGAATTTTCTAAGTTTATGTTTTGCCTTTAAAGATGTGTACCTTCACTCTGTCTCTTCCCTCATTTGCAAAGAACCCACAAATTTAAAAGGAGAAAATCTGGTGTAAATACAAAAAATGTTCCAGCATGGCTGAAACAAATGAAATCACAGCTTGCCCTGAAAATTATCAGCAGGAGAAATAACTAGAGAAATGTATATTGTCTTATCTGTACTAAAGTTTTGATTAAAACAATGAAATAAGCAGACCATAACGTTCTGTGTGTATTTTAAAAGCATAATCATACTTCAGATGAGAATATCTATGTATGAATTCAGATCAGATAGGTAATTAACCTTAGGCCACAAAATATTTCAAATCTCCCTGTCCTTGAGAATTTACTAATGGCATATAAACTATTTACATCTTTTTTGAATAATTTATCCTGTCCTTCCATTATGTCAAATGAATTTATAATCTTGGATAATGAAGCATTCCTGAGGGAAAGTTAATATAGAGCTGCACCTCCTACTGAGTACAAGTCTGTGAAAATACTTTTTTTTCACCCCACAGAACTTTATAAATTCTTTAAATGTACTTATCCCAGCAAGTCTAGGATCAGAGACCTTGGGTTTGTGCAGGATTTGCTGATATAAAACAAGGTAATTCCATTTATCTCAAAAGAGCAAGTCCTGTTTTTTCACCAGTGTTAAGTTGGAGAGTTGAGCCCAGAATATTTAACTCTACCAGAGATGTGTGGATATTAACTTTATTTAGATGAATATTCTATCCCAATATTACCCTTCATGTCATGATATTTAATTAAGAAAGGTCATTTTTGTCTTCTTCAGAGTACATGTAAATATTAAACTATGTTTCCCTTATGTATAGGTTCTTCTGCACAAAGGGATTAACATCAGCCCAGTTAAGGTCACTTTAGCTAATTTTGTGCTGGAGAAAAATTATCAAAGCAAGCTGCCTAAAATTAAATTGCCCCATGCAAGTTTGACTTTGTGCTTGTGCTTGATGACCTGTGAGTATTTAAAGATTCCCATGTATGTCATCCTAGGATGCAAAAATAAGTGGGCAATAACTTCCATATGATTATAAACCGTAAGATAAGCAACCCACTTCGGTTATTTGCCTGTTATTGTTTGCAACAGTTTAATAATGTTATAAGAAAGAAAATGCTACTGATTGTATATTAGATCTTCTAATAAAACTTAGAACAGGATGAAAGTACAGGTATTTTCTCTTAATTACACATGTGCCTGTAGGAATAAATCCTTGTGTTGGCTGGTGATAGGGTTTCTACACCATGAAAGCAGATCTCTTTCTTCCTCTGTCTTTCCTGAACGGAAGTGCCCTTCAGCATTTCATTTGTTTATTTGACTGCAAAGTTTACCCTCTGTGTTCTCTTTGTCCTCACCCTTAATCTTGTTAGGTGTTCAGTGTTCTCATCTTTCTTTTTTTCAAACAATGAAGGTGTTTGCTCCTTTTTAACATTTGTCACTCCCAGTCTCCTTCCTTTTGGCCTCGTTTCCTTTGCTGGAGCACACTGTAGGTGAGACACCAAGGTGCTCCATCTGATGGAAGCTCAGTCTGCTCCTTTATGGTCACAGCAAGAAGTGAATAATGCTGTGACACAGAAGGTTTGCCAGTGGCTTTCACTATCCCTTCTAGAGCCTTTAAGTCCTCCCAACAGCATCTTTGAATAAAGGCAATCTTTGAGATAAAGTGCCATCCAGTAATGGTGTAATGTAAAGGAAGCAGGAATTTGGTGCCTGCCTCTGAGAGGCACCTCCTCCAGTGAGAGATGGTGTCAAAGTTGTAAATATTTGCCAGCTAAGGAGTTGTAAATATTTCTCCAGCTAAGGAGCAAAATCAGAAAGGCTACTTTTGCTAAATAATGTTATATTGTTAAGCCTAAATTTTTAGGGAAGATTGCTAGCAATGGGAAAGCCACTATTCATTCCCGGTTTTTCCCACCAAGTATAGTGGCATTAAATTGACTCAACTGGCTTAACACACACAGTAGCACACAACAAGGACAGGCAGGCTGCTCTTTGCTTTTCTTTCTGCAATATCTGCATTTCAGCTCTCCTGAGACCAGAGAAAGGCCCACATGGCACAGTACAGAACCACAGCATTTGACACCCTTTCCCTATTCCTTTGAATTTTTCTTTTAGAACTAATAAACAACTCAGAGGTTTAGAAGAGCAGCTTCTGAAACTCCAGGACTCTAATTTTACAAATCTTTTTGTTTTCTCTCTGCCTAGCCTGGAATTCCCAAAATACTGCACTTTTTGCATAATTGCAAAAATAGCAGAGATTATTAACATGATGGAAAAGTCATAAAACCAAGTAGAAATTACATTCCTAGAAGCTTAAAGAGGGGCTTACAAGACGGGATAGGAAAAAGACTGATGCCCTACAGGAATGTGTCTCTCCAAGTAATAGAACAACCTTAGTATCCTCATTCACAGCTTCCAAGCTTCCAATGGGCAGGTCACTTGGGTGAATCCTCCAGTATGTGATTTATAAACATCATGCTGGACCAAATAAAGGAAACTTCTTATTAAAGGTTACATTTGAAATTCTGCAAAACTTAATGAGATTCTTTTCTTTTCCCTGCTCCTGAAGATTTTCTTAAATGGTGAGCCTAAATGGGAGGAAATTGAGGGTTGTTGAATGATTCTACAGTGCGTTGGTATTACAATGATATTTTAGGAATGCAATTGGAAAAATGAAAGGAAAGAGCCTTTCTCCAAGAAAAGAGTATCTAGCAGGCTTTACGTTTCAGTAATATTTGTGGCCAAAAGTGTTTTGAATATATCATTAGGACTTTTCATATGTTTCCAAACCACTCCATTTATTTTGTATGAAAACGAACCTGTGACAGAGTTTTCTTCCGGGCAAGTCTTAGTCCTGCAACAAAAGGGTTTTGCTGTAAGCTGAAGATACTCTAGGCCATCAGAGTGCTCTGCTATTTTCCATGAAATTTAAGATTGCAGTCAGCTGTCAGACTTCTGTTTCCTATTTTACCAGACAACATAATTCATCCTGTGAGCTGACTTAAAAGTGGAATTTCAGCAAGATGAGACAACTTGGATTTGAGGACATATGCTTCCCCTTTCGAAAAGGTCACTCTATGCCTAAGAACACAATCTCTCATTTCTGTTCTTGTTCCTTCACAGATTTGGCAAGTGAAATATTCCACAGAATTTGTGGAAATATCTAGAGCAAGGAGATAAGTGTGACTAAGAACCCTATTGTGGTTCTCCTGTGAATTCTTTCCTATTTATCTATTTTTCCATTAGCTTCTTTACATTTCAGAACAATGGACTCTTCCCTTTACTATTTATATATATCATGATAAAGTCCAGGTGCTTAAAGTGCCTTAAAATCAGTAAACCAAGCAGATCAACCATGACTCTGGTGTTATTTTACTCTGGAGGAAACGAGTCAGCTATGTTCATTATCTATTGATATGCTGCTGCAATATTTTTTCCAGGACTAAATGGTGAGAGACAATAAAAATTTTTAGTGCATACCTGAATCATAAAAAAAGTGAAGTATCCCATATTGTCAGACTTTACCTTCTTTTCTGGCCTCTGGAGTAGGTACAGGTGAGTGAAACTGGTAGAGATATTTCTTTTTCCTAGGTGTGAAGAACAAAAAGATTTCTAAAAAGATACCTTGCACCCTGCTTGGGGATTCCATATTGATGCTGCCCAGCATTTGCTGAGAGCAGCAACCTTAATCATGAAAATCACTTCACTTGCAGCTGGTTTTGCAGCAGGGCCCTGAGGGCAAGAGCTTCACCTCACAAAGTGCCCTGGAGTAAAAGAGGCAGCCTGGCAGAGCTCTCCAGGGTGGGAAGACCCCAGACTTCCTCCAGCCCTTCTCCAAGCCCCCAGGGATGGCCAAATGAGAGAGTTCTGTCTCACAGAGCTGGCCTCAGGCACAGCCCCTCAAGTGGGGGAAGGCTCAGGGCATTTACTGTTACCAGGGTCATTGTTCTGCCCTTTGAGAAAAGCACCAATAATTAGAACTTGTCATTTTTTGGTGAACAAAGTGGCCAGCCTAGTGATGTGCAATAAAAATAACTGAGGAAGTCAAAGGCAGTGTTTCAAAGTAATTTTTATAAAGGCAAGAGATCAAGTGACACAATCTTTCTAGCCACTTCAATAAATATAGGGTGGTGATTAGCAAATAAAACTGAGTAATTGTAGTTTTCTGCTCAACTCAGTATAATTTGCTGAAGTATCTATGTCAATCAAAGTTATATTTGGATTGACACTGTAGGGATATATAAAACCTATTTATTTCTGAATAAATATTTAAAGAGATTATATAAGCAGTGATGTCCAAAGCTCAGGGATTTTCCCTGAAAAGATGAAGATGAGTTATTGATAATAGCCTAATATAAAACTATTCATCTGATTATCTAGAATAGTCTAAGAATTAATAATTATAGCCCTCTGCCTATAAAATGGAACAATTAATCCCCCACCCCCAAACATTAAGGTTTGGATCTATTTTCCCTCACAGAGCATCTCCAGTGGCATTAGAAATACCCACTTGGACTGTGGGATACACGTGCATTTCTAGAACAATAGCTGGAAGGTGTGCAGAGCAGGGTAGAACATCCTAAATCATGGGCTCTTGAACATCCAGTGCTAACAGAATCCTGTCTTTCACAAAGTAAATAATTGTAGGAACAGGATAAAAATGGTTTTAATCTGGCTTGACTTTCTCTAGGAGCTTCCACAAAACCAGAATTTGTACAAAACCTGCAGATTTCAAAAGTAATTCAGAAAAAAAACCCCATTTGGTTTGAAAGTGTTATTTTCCATATCTTTTACATTTGTAAATAAAGGTAACACAACATGAAATCTTGAATTGTCCTATTTTGCCAAAAAACTTGGGAATTATCAGTACTGAGATTGAAATTATTAATTTTAGTATCACCACTAAAGCTAAAAAAAAAAATCTCCTCCTTACTTGCTCTGAAATATTATCACTCCTTTGAGGAGCCTCCTGTCAGAAGCAGAAGTTTCCTGCTCTCAATCATTTCCTAGCCCTGAATCCTGTAATGCTTGAAGTGAGTTTGTCTGGAGTTATTAATTTTCTTCAAGTCTTTTGGAGGGAGAACTATCAAAAATAGATACATGCAAATGTACCATTTAACTAAGAAGCATAATGCATGCAAAATTTGGCCTTGAGTAAACGATATCAAGTAGGTCGCTTTAATCACTGACTTGGGTTTTTTTTTTTTTTTGAAGTTCCTTTCAAGTCTTTTTATCAAAGTTTCAGAACTTAGTAACAAGTCAAGGAAATGTGGGTTTTCTGTTGCAAAATTGATGATGGCTTGACCCTTCCAGCTTGCTCTCACTCCTGCAGAGCGCTGTTATTCCTCAATCCTCCAAAGCAATATGCTTTACTACTCACTGGACTGTGTTTCCTGGGCACTCTATCTCTTTCTTCCCATTTGTATAGAAATACCAGATTAGGCTTTTTGGTGTTCTGAATGGATTACATACTAAATTTCCAAAATATGCTAAGAATTCTGGATGCTCAATTCCTTTCAAAATTAATGTCCTCTGTTCCCTGTCTGTTGTTTGTATCCAGAACCTGTGTCTGAAGCTGTTTCACCAGTGCTCTCCATACTATCACATAATTTTGCCTGCCTTTTCAAGCCTTCACTAGCTGCAGTAATGGTCACATTTCAGTTTTTCAAGCTGAAATTTCTCTTCCCTAGAGACTCAGAATTCTATCATTCCTGCATTCCCATCCCCCTTCAGGAATATCTTTAGAGTACGTATTTATTTCTTATATTTCTGAGTAGAGTACAAAGCAATAAAGAAATTTTAACTAATTTTTAAGCAATATGTTAATTGACCCAGCTGCCTTTGATAGTTTACATTTGTCTTAACAAGGACACCAAATATCTGGTGGGAAAAAAGAAAGAGAACGAGCTAACTCAAGCAACACTGCTATAGTACTTTTCATTTACAACCAGATGAAACATAACCTTATGTACCTAGGCATTATATTTCTTTTCCCACATTTAATTCCATAACATTTCTGTATGTGGAGAGGAATACGTCTGGTTTTATTTGTTTTTACAACTGCATTATAGAGCCTTTTCTGGTGTTTTGTGGATCACAGATGGAGAAACATTGGACTAGAAACTGTGTGTCTGTCCCACCACCCCTTCCCTACATGCAACTATCTGTAAAATCTTAAAATTTCTTCACTTTTTTATGTGCTCTTGGAATTCTGTTTTCCCATTGAAAGCTGAAAATGCATTTAAATTTTAGTGGCATTTCACTGTGTTATTCCCAAAAGACTTGTGTTTAAAATCAGACAGATGCTTTGATATTTTTTTTTCTGTTTTGCTCTATATGACACCTTATTAGCACAATAAACTTCCTCTTTATGTAACTGTTCCGAGCTCTTTTCCTTGTCCCAAAAGGACTCCGTACATTAAGAGAAAACTTATTTACAACCCCACTCAAACCATCTGCTCCTTTTAATGTACTTTTTTTCCTTAAAAAGTCTTAAAACTTCAGGATGAACCTATTACTGTGATATGAAAATGTCGACGGTTGTAAAAAATTAAGAAAACTGGAAGTGATGGCTCCTCTGGCTCCTGCTCAGCTGGTTGCTGGGAGATCTTGTCCATAGCCTTGCTAACGAGAAGGGAAATTGCACGCACTGATCTCCTCTACTGAGCGGGTCATTTCACAGCAATTAGCTAAGCTGGTCTAGAGCAGCTTCCTCTTGGTAAATCCATACTGTTCCTTCTAATTTTCCTGTCCTTCATATGTTTGGCAGCGGCTTCTGTGAGGATGTGCTCTACAGTTTTGTCAAGGAATTGAGGTTAGACTGCTCTGCCTGTAGTTCCTTCTGCCTTTAGCGAAGATGGTTTGCCACGGCTTTTCAAACACAATAGTCATCTGCTATGAATCAAATATTATCACCAGTCCTGGATGCAGCCTGTCCAGTCCCATGGACCTCTCCATGTCCTGTAAACCCCTGACTTGACCCTTGCCAGCCATGGGCAGTACTTCTCTCCCCCCAGCATTAGTACATCAGAGGAAAGAGCTCCATGTTAAGGCTTCATACCGTAAGTGCTACTGATGAATGCCAAGGTTGAAAAGAAGTGCTGGGATTGAACAGCTGGGAGGAGACAGATGGAGTAAGAAGTAGCAAATGGCTGACAGCCCTATCAGCAGACAAAGGATATGTGTTATGTATTTTGAATTGTTGATGCTTAAGACAAAGCAAATTTAAGTACTTGGGAATGAAGCAGATGGGATGGACACGGCTTCCAGAAGCATGGGAAGAAGACAACGTTTTACCAAATGCATATGTCAAATCATATGCCAGCAGAGATAACAAAAATAGATATTTACATTTGCTGTAAGCCTGTAGCAGCTTTCTGTGGGGTGGAAAAACAAAGCTTTTCTGTTAACTACTGGTGAATGAAAGCACTCTTCTTGGAACGATCTGTACTTTAAAATTGCGTATCTGGTGCTGGAAGTAAACTAATAGGGCTAATGAAGGCAATTACAAGCTCCACACTATTGTAATTCATCTTTTCCTAGAATCCATACACTGCAGGCATGAAAGACACAAAGCTGCAGGCAGCAAAGGCTGAGCTGCACTGTTTGCCCAGGCACTGGACTGTGGTGTGCTCCCATTTCTGCCACTGTCCCTGAGCTCATCCCCCAGCTGACACCAGTCTCTCATTCCCCATCTTTCCTTCCTCTCACCAACTCTTTATATGCAGATTTATGAGATCTTTCTCATGATTCTGTGTAGCTTGGAACCTTCATCTTGACTAAGCTCCTGGGGTCTATGACTACAATAAAAATATGCTATTTACTTCTAAAATTAAAATTTGTAGTAAGAATAAGTGCTCTACATTTCTTTACATATCTGTATGGGCTTCTCCACACTTGGAGAACACACATCACATCTAGAGCTCACAGCATTCTTTTGTGTTGACAACTGATACGGTAAGAGCGGAAAAGAAGCCTGATCCTTTTAAATTAACTGATAAGTGAATATTTGCTCTAAGATTTAGTGATTTGGGCTGTATATTAAAACGTCAATGGTCTGAGAAGAAAAATAGGAAGAAATTAGCTGGTTTACTGGATATGATGAGAATAGGAGAGAAGCATATAATTAGCTTGAATAGACATAAAACCAGCTCTTTAAAACCTGCTCATTATTGTTTTAATAGTTGGAATGTGCATTTGCTGTGGTAGTTGTGTGCAGCTACTGCTAAATTATTGCTAGAGAGAGGCTGTTATTCAGGTTCTTGGGTTTTGTACTTGCCTCTTTTCCTGATGAATTCTTTTTTTAGCTTTAAATACTTTTTCCCCCCCCCAAAAAAAAAAAAAAAAAAAAAAAAAA